>JBBPBO010001984.1:58715501-58813908 GCA_037974295.1 Cicer cuneatum
GGGGGGGGGAGGGAAAGTACCATCTCAAGAACATGCTTCACTTCATTTGCCACACTTTTTTCCCCAACTCCCTTGAGCAACACATCAGCTTCTCCTCTTGAAGCTTGTACTGTCTGGTTTGCACTTGAAGCTGCGCATCACAAAGCATTAAAAATGTGAAATTGGATCGTTATTGAGATGCCTAAATAATGATTTAACAACATACATCTCTTAATGAACTACAGCTCAAAAGTAGTCATGAATATATCTTCGGTGTGCATCTTCATAAATAATACCATATGATCAAAGAATAAATTGGCTTAGCAGTTGCGAAGGGGATGCAAAGGATTTAAAAGCTATCAAGTCATAAACATGACTGGATTATCTGTTTGCACATACATTGCCGCATGCACCCGTAAGGACCCTAAATGATACTAGAGCGAGGAGATACAAGCTTAAGAACTTGCCAAGGGAACGACATTAATCTACCCTAAACCATATCTAAATCGAAAACCTTACGGCAATACGTTCATGGTCTTCGTTCACCTTGTCCAATAATATCCAATGTGAAACTCCTTCACTCACCCATATTACACTAACATACTAGTTACTAACAATCTCTTCCTGAGGTATAAGTCTTTAACACTCCTCGTGCAAAAGCCTTTCCCCGAGTATTCAATGGTCAACAGTCATTCACCGGGCACACCAAGCCATATTTTCCAAAAGCCATATATCTACAACATGTTGGTATTCTTCACCAAACCAAGACACATCTTAACCATTGTATTCTTACTCATCACTTGGACCAAGCCTACTACCAAACATGGTTTCAAATTCAAGAGACTAGTCTACTCATAAATGTTACCTCTCTTCACGATCTAGTTTGTTACATCTCCACACATGTTGCCACTCATCATCAGGTCACACCACTTTCTCAGTTGCTTGTACCACTATTCATCAACCATGATTTCCTCGATACTACCGATTAAGATCCAAGCCATTGACTGTCATCCCAAGTAAGTCCATCAAAATATATCTCCCCCACCCCAATATCATATTTCTTCATATGGCCCAACACAAATGTTATGAAGCATTGACACACACACCGGACACACAGTGATACATAGGCACTGATGATTATTTAAGAAAATGAAAGTGATTAAATATAACCACATGTGTCGTAACAGACACTAACATGTGTCAGACACCAAACATGCTTTTGATCTGAATTGTCAGTGCTACATACCATTCAAGCTGTATTACATTACAGACAGTGAGATGGAATTGAAACACAGGTCATGGCTCACAGGCTCAAGTTGATTTAATTAATTGATCAACAATTATACCCACGGTTTGAGAAATTACAAGCATCAAGTTTTGAACTTTATTAAAATTTACGAAACCCTTGGGACCAATTCAGCTATATTCATGACCATGGTAAGTTAGAAAAACTACTCTAATTCATGCAACTTAAAAATAAATTAAATAATGGAAAAAATAAACAATTTAATAGCCTTCATTTTTTTAGTACCCACAATTTGTTTTATAAAAAAGACTACGTTTTCGAACAATTGAACATGATGGGCATGCCAAACAGAATAATAAAAAATAAAAAACAAAAACCTGAAGAAGTGGAAAGGGAGAGAAGATGAGAGGTAAGGTTCCTTTGAAAAGAGAGGATGGAATTGACATTGTTGCGGAGATTATGAGAATGAGAAAGTGCAAAGGCATGAGTGACTCTTCTTAAACCCCATGTAGTTCCAAAGTTAGTAGCAGCAGCCATGGCCAAATAATTAGGATAGAGGTCGAGAATCAGAATTTAGCCTACCACGTTAGTGAAATAAATCACTTAATTATTTAGTAAATATTTTGGTATAAATTATTTCCATCGAGAATAATCTATATCTATTGTCTATATTATATACAGATGCAATACAGTTTATATTGATTATACGATTACCAAAGCACTCTCCAAGAATTTTATCTGTAAATCACTACACATGTCACTTTTACATATAATGAGTACCAATATTACAAAATTTCACAATTAAATGCTCCATTATATTAAAAAAAAAATTAATATTTGTTAAATTCTCTCATATTTTAAATTCAACCCAATAAATCTAATCAAATCATAATAATTTAAATATGTTTTTTTCGTTACAGTTATACATTTTTTATTTTAGTTATCGTAAATTTTTTTATTTAGTTCAGATCTCTATCAATATAATTTTATTTTGAAATAGTTATTTTATTTAATCTCTAATAAAAAAATTGTAAAAGAAATTGAATAAAAAAATAATTTTAAAATAAAATTATATTTGTAAATATGTGAATAAAAAAAATTATAATTACAAAAATAAAAAAAAATTTAAATCAATCATAATTGTCCAAAAAAAAGCATTCTTGAATACAATACTCTAGAGAATAATTCACGCACATTCAATACAATTCCAAATTAAATGTTAACCACTTCCTATGATCGCATATTGTAACATAGGACCACTTTTGCATGTTTTCTAAAATATTTTCATAAAAATCTATATTGATTTAGTTGATTGGATGCATGAATAAAAAATTATATTTTCGATGTATACAAATTAAATCTTCTTAAACATAATATTTAGATTTAGGATTAATTCCAATTCTATATGTTAAACTTTTTTGGGTCAATATGTACCATTTAATCATACTCCATCGTCAAATCACCTTTGACTAAAATATTCTAGCTATTAATTAGTGAATGATACAACAACAACTCAACAAATAAATAAAATCAATATATTCAATAGCAAATAAAAATTAATGAATATATTTTTTTAAAAAATTAGTGAATAAAAATTAATTTAATAATAATAAATATAAAATTTATTAGATTAACTAATAAATTTTAAATTACAAAATTTAAAATATTTTCAAGATTAATAATATAAGTTTATTAATTGATTAAAAATATTCTTTTATATCATTATATATTTTTAAGCCAATTAAATTGTTAATTTAATTGAACACTTCAATTAGTTTATCCTTTATTCGCTATCAACTATAACAAAAAAAGAGTCCAAAGCTTTTAGTTATAATCATTTGTCTATTATTTAATATTCATTTTAATCATTTATATTTTGCAAGACGATACAAGTTTGTCATTTTATTAAGGACTAAACTGAATATTAAGTAAAAGATAAATGACGAAAATGAATAAAAAAATAAATGACTAAAATGTGTATTAAGTAAAAGATATTTTTTTGCATTTTTATGAAAAGAAATTATATAATGGTATCTTGACAATGTAACGTTCAAAAAACAATTATAGACATAATTGTTGATTAATTGCAAAAATAACTCTTATTTGAGTTACTCTGTTTAATAATCTTTTATAAATATTAAATTTTGTTAATCCAATCATCAAATTAATAGTTCTTATTGAGCAAATCAAATAAGTAATTTTTTTATTAAATTTAAATCCTATTTGATACTTTATCAAATAAGTTCACTACTACCTATGATATACTTTTTAAACTAAAATATTGACTATAAGATCTTACAGCAATAAATATCCAATTTTTGTAATTTTTTGTTTGTATAATTGTTAAGGTAATATAAAAACATGAGAAGTGCTAACAACACATATTTTTTAATATACTTTTTGGATTGATTAAAATTCACATAGATCCCCCTAAATCATATAAGTCCCATATGAATTTGGTGGAACACGTGTGGATTTTTACCAATAAAAAAATTGTATTAAAAAATGTATATTAAAAAGTGTGTTATTAGCATTATTCATAGAGACAATGAACTATTGATTTGATAAAATTTAATCTCTATAAAAAATTATTAAGTAAAATAACTTAAGCAAGAGTTACTCATGTAATAAAGGATCTCACTCTTATATTAATGCTAAATAATTTATTAATAGACATATAATAAACAATAGTTTTGAATTTGTCCATTAAAATAATATTTGTATCATTCAATATTGTTTAGGTCTTTTCACACTAGAATATTATTTAGGTCTTTGAATTTAAACTTCAATATCTGACAATAGATATTAAATCTTTTATCCAGGCCATGTTGTGGAGGTATTAAATATAATATCTTTTAAAAATCTAATTGATCATATTGTAATTGTTAATAATGTTGACTTTTTTAAATATTTTATAAATAATAAAACTACTTTGAAAGCAATATTTACCTCTTCTTTACTACTTATGTAAATTTTTATATAATAAATGTATATTTATATTTATATTTATTTTTATAATGTTACCTAATTTTTTCCGTAAAAACTCATTCGTGCATGTCACGGGCTGACAATTTCTTAAATTTGTAAGATGTTATGATACATGTAAACAGTCAAGTTGGTTATTATATTTAATTACGTATTATCAATTTGACCTTTTACTATCAACTTAGTCCTCAAGTAAAACCACATTAATCAAAAGAGTTTGTCAAAACGATTTATGTGAGTAATGTCTGACATGGTCATAAATGTATTTGAAATATTTGTAATTATAGAAATTTATTTTAAGAGTGTTACAAAGTGAAATATGTAAGACTCTTAATTTTTAAATTAAAATTATAGAATTAATATTAAGTGTATTTTGGAGATATTTGTAAAATATTTAATATATGTTTGTTTTGAGTAAATATATATATATATATATATATATATATATATATATATATTTTGGAAGATGAATTAAGATTATTGGATCAAGAATAAATTAATTTAATTACGAGTAATTAAATTAACAGACAGTTAATTAAGGGATTATCGGCTAATTGCGACGAGACTGGTTAAGTGTTGAGGATCAGACAAGTGTCGGGTGAGGTGGCACCCACACAAGCCTATATATAGGAGTGAGAAGGATGGTGAAATCAGAACACCATTCCTCCTCCCTCACTGCCCATACTGCATGTAACAGTATCCTTCCCTCCCATTCTGTTTTTCCATTTCCAGTCCGTTCAAAAGAAAAAAAAGAGGGAGTTCCTCAAAAGTATCATTACTTGGAAATCTAAGCACCAAACCAGAAAACCCCCAATACTAAAGTTATTCCCCTCATCATTCCGGAGCTATAGAACCCAGTTTCGTAACAGCAAACGCAAGCGGGAGTTTCGCCAATTTTTGACGCGTAAACGGGAACGAAAACAGAAACGTGAGAAGTAGCAGAAACGCAACAAGGGTAAGGGCACATTCCACTTTCTAGTTGCATTAGGGCTGTAAATGCATATTGTCATGGTCTTAATAATGTTTCATCATTGTTGAAGAAAAACTGTTTTTGCAATGACATTTTGAAAAAAAATGAAGAAAATGCATTTTGTTGATGTGTAATGATTATGTGATGGTTATTGTTTGGTTGAATGCATTAATGATGTTTTGTTTATGTGGGATAAGTGAAAAATGTCTTGCATGTTATTTTGAAGATGATCAAAATGCATATTTTCAAAACTGTTGTGTTGGTTGTATTAAATGCACAAAAATACATTATGTTGGTGTCTTACTGCTATGTGATGGTTGTTGTTTGGTTGGATGTATTAATGTTGTTCTACTTGTGTGAGGTGAAAAATACCTTGCATGCTGTTTTGAGAAGTGATCAACAATGTGAATGTTGAAAAATGTCTGTTTTGTGTGGTTGACATTCTGTTTTTGAGTGATTCTGGTAATGCTGATGTTTTCAAAGGAAAAGGGATTTTAAATGATGAAAGTGTTTTTCTGGAAAAATTGTTACTGGTGAAAATGCCTGAGTTTTATGGTTCAAAAGAAGTGCAGAATCTGTTTGGGGTTGTGCTGGTTTTTCAAAGGAAAAATATTGAAAATGTTTTGTAGTTTTTCAAGAAAAGTTCACTGAATTCGAAGGTGTATTCGAATACAACATGAGTGTATTCGAATACAACCTGCCAAGCTTCTGTTTTACTCAAGTTTTGGAACTTGTATTCGAATACGGGCCCCTGTATTTGAATACAGAGGAAGGATTTTTGCTTCTGACTTAGCATCTGTATTCGACTACGACCCTGTCGTATTCGAATACAGAAGTGAGATTTTAACACTGTATTCGCATCTGTATTCGACTACGACAGTCTCGTATTCGAATACAGGATGCTGACTTTCACAATTTTTGCTTCTGTATTCAAATACAAGGGAGCTGTATTCGAATACAGATTCGGGTTTTTCCAGAAACTCAATTTTTAGCTTCTGTATTCGAATACAAGGAAGTTGTATTCGAATATAGATTCGTGTTTTCCAGAAAATCAAGTTTTAAACTCTGCGATGTGAACTTTAAAAGTGTTAGGGAAGGTTTGAAACGATTTAAAATGGAGTTTTTGAATAGTTTTGAAGAGGAGATGATGATGTTTTGGAAACCTTTAATGACCTGGGAGAAAATGTTGAATTTACAATGTTTTGTCTTCTGTATTCGACTACAGGCATGTTGTATTCGAATACAGAATGTTGAATTTGCAGTTTCATGCCTTTGTATTCGAATACAAGGGGGTTGTATTCGAATACAGATTCAGGTTTTCAGAAATTCCAAGTTTTTCAACATTGTTTTATAAACCCTAAGTGTTGGGGAATATTGGGAAGGTTTGTGATGAATTAAAATGGAATTTTTGTGATAGTTTGAAGTGGTGGTGATGAAGTTTTTGAGACTTTACTGATGTAGTGAAAAATACTGGTTTTGCACTGCGACAGCCTCTGTATTCGAATACAAGGAAGCTATATTCGAATACAGAGTGTTAATTCTGCACTGTTTTTGGCTTCTGTATTCGAATACAGCTTCGTATTTTCTAGAAATCTCAGTTTTAAACACTGTTGTGTGAATTTTAAGAGTTGGGGAAAGACTTATGATAATTAAGAATGTAACTGTGAGATAATGTAAAGTGTTAGTGATTGCTTGATTGTTTAATCATGGTTGTGATGATGATGATATTGATTGTGTTGAGATGTTTTGAAAAATGATGGAAAAGTTGAATTTTCCTGATAATGCATACTGTTTCAGTGAAGAGAAAACACTGCATATTCATACATTGCATAGTCAAGTGGTACCCGCGATGGGCCACAGAGTAATGCGTAAACGTGCTAATCTGTTGAGCGATTGCACGAGTGCTGGTCTGTTGAGCGACTGCACTAGTACTGATCTGTTGAGCGATTGTACCCTGAAATGCGCAAAAATGTGCTGATCTGTAGAGCGATTGCACGAATGCTGGTCTGTTGAGCGACTGCACTGGTACTGATCTGTTGAGCGATTGTACCTGAGTATATGTCAAACGTGCTGGTCTGTTGAGCGACTGCACGAGTGCTGGTCTGTTGAGCGACTGCACTGGTGTTGATCTGTTGAGCGATTGCACCCTGGTCTTGAGGGCCGTTAAAGTCAAACATATTTAAAATGTGCTGGTCAGTTGAGCGACTGCACCTTGGTAATTCCAAGAAATTGTATACATGAGCATATACATATTGCATCGGGGGATTTGACCGGTGGGTCACGAAATTGGTTATGTGATGATGATTGGAAAGTGATGTGTGTGAGTACTTTATGAAATCTGAATTTCTGATAAATGATTGTGATTGCTAAAGTGTTGGCTGTACTTACAACATATTTCTCATATTAATTGGTTGTTGTTTTGAAAAGGCATACATGTCATGAAAATTCAAAATGAGCATCTTAATTTTTCATCATTGTCATATGTTATACCATGAGTGTATTTGTTCTGTGATATAAATGCTATGTGTTTATTTGTTAATTTCGGTCAGTGACCCTTTACTATTATATGTGGAATTTGGGCTTTGCCTTCAGATGCCCCCCAAACCCATGACACCCGTGGGTCCCGAGACGACGGAAACGTCGCTCGACTTCATTGATAGTTCCGTGCCTACTGCTTGGGTATACGACCCCATCTCAAGCAGGGCTACGTACACGGGGAGATTGAAGAGGACCTGTAGGACCAATGGAGTGGTGCACTACGTGGAGCACAGCTATGCGAGGATTGACTTTCATGTGCCTTCTCGTTTGGTATTGGAGGCGCACAGGATTTTTGACGATGCGGAGAAGCCAGCTAGAGGGGTTGAGACGGAGGCCACTATAGGAGTGATGACTCCTAACCCGGTGATTGGTGGGGATGTACGTGATTCTGAGGCAGAAGGGAAGAACGAAGAGCCGAAGCCAGTAGCAGCTGATATTCCGGGTCCGTCTAGGATATCCGATGATTGTTATGAGATTCCGGCAACGCCGAAGCAACCGAGACTGTGCATTGATCTGACTTCGGAGGAGACGGATTGTAACACCCCGAGTTTAAAACACAGCGCGAGTGTATATATATATATTTTTTTTTAAAAAAAATGAATAAATAAATAAAAGAGTTTTCAGAATTAATTTCAAGGGAATTAAAATCAATTCAAATTAAATATCGTTCGACATCGTAATCCAAAATAGTAAGGTAATTAAACAACAACCTCACGATTAATCGAATGAGATATTTTTGGGAAATTGATCTTTATAATATACTAAAATAAAGATACATCAAAACTGGATTCTCAATCCACCAAAATATTTATCAGAGTGCGGAAAAGTTTTACAATAATTCCCAAAATAAATATTTCCAAATCACTTTGACTAGTGGGACTTCCTTGCTCCTCAACTGTTTAATCTTCATGTCCTCAATTCTTACAGGGAATACTTCAAATGACAGGTTATCCTTCAGCTGAATTGTGTCTGGTTCGATCACATGTGACGAATCTGAAATGTATTTCCTTAACTGCGACACGTGAAATACGTCGTGAATATTGGACAACATTGGAGGTAAAGCAATCCGATAAGCTAATGGTCCAATACGTGCAGTAATCTGGTATGGTCCAATAAATTTTGGAGTCAATTTTCTGGATTTAATAGCCCTGCCCACTCCAGTTGTAGGCGTGACTCTTAGAAATACATGATCGCCTTGTTGGAATTCCAAAGGTCTGCGACGCTTGTCCGCATAACTCTTTTGACGATCCTGTGAAATCTTCATTTTCTCTAGTATCCTCTTGACTTTTTCTGTAGTTTCTTCCACCATCTCAGGTCCAACAATCATACTTTCTCCGTCTTTATACCAACATAAAGGCGTCTGACACTTGCGTCCATACAATGCTTCATAGGGTGCCATTCCAATGCTCGCGTGAAAACTGTTGTTGTAGGTGAACTCAATCAATGGTAGTACATCATCCCAACTTCCTCTGTCATCCAATACGCATGCTCTTAATAGATCTGCCAAGGACTGATTTGTTCTCTCGGTTTGTCCATCTGTTTGTGGATGGTAAGCTGAACTCAATTTCAGTTTTGTTCCCAACGCTTCATGCAACGCTCCCCAAAAGCGAGATGTGAACTTTGGATCACGGTCCGATACAATACTCAATGGAACTCTGTGTAATCTCACAATCTCAGCAATGTAGATTTCTGTCAGCTTATCTACCTTATAAATGGTCTTTACTGGCAAGAAATGTGCAGATTTTGTCAATCGATCTACTATTACCCAAATCGAATCATTCTTTCTTCTTGTCTTGGGTAATCCAGTTATAAAATCCATAGAAATGCTATCCCACTTCCATTCCGGTATATCCAAAGGCTGCAACATTCCAGCAGGTCGTTGATGTGCCACCTTCGCTTTTTGACAAGTTAAACAAGCTGATACGTACTCCGCTACGTCCCTCTTCATTCCTGGCCACCAGTAATTTTGTTTTAAGTCCTGGTACATCTTGGTCGCTCCAGGATGAATACTCAATTTGCTCTTATGAGCCTCTTCCAAGATCGTTCTTCTCATGTCTGCAACTTCCGGTACACAAATCCTTCCATTACATCTCAGAATATTATCTGTTCCAACCCTGAACTCAGCTGTATTACCTTGTACTATTAGGTTCCTCTTTTCTTGAATTAATGCGTCATCTTGCAAGCTCGCAATCTCCTCAAGTAGTCCACTCGAAACTGTTATCATTCCACACTTTAAAATTCCTGGTGCAAACTCTACGTCCAAGTGTAGATCTCTAAATGCTTCCCACAACTCTTGTTGTCTGGCCATTAACATTGAAGATACTGACACACTTTTTCTCCTCAATGCATCAGCCACTACATTGGCTTTTCCAAGGTGATACTGTAATGAAAAATCAAAATCTTTGAGAGTCTCCATCCATCTCCTCTGACGCATGTTCAATTCTTTCTGATCGAACAGATACTTCAAACTTTTATGGTCACTGAATACCGTGAACGTGCATCTATAAAGGTAGTGCCTCCATACCTTTAATGCAAACACTACAGCAGCAAGCTTTAGATCTTGAGTCGGATAGTTCCGTTCGTGAGCTTTCAATTGTCTTAAGGTGTAGGCGACAACTTTCTGGTGTTGCATCAAAACACAGCCCAGACCTTGGTGAGATGCATCACAATAAACCTCATATGGTTCCTCTGGTTGTGGCAAAACCAATACTGGTGAGGTTGTCAACTTTTCCTTAAGCAACTGAAAATTCTCTTCACACTTCTCTGTCCATGCAAACAGCTGATTCTTCCTGGTGAGTTGTGTCAAATGAGCTACAATCTTAGCAAATCCCTCAATAAATCTCTTGTAGTATCCTGCTAGTCCGACGAAACTTCTTATATCTGTGATGGTCTGAGGTTGTTTCCAAGCAAGAATTTTCTCAATCTTTGCCGGATCTACAGCAATTCCTTCCTTTGTTATTACATGTCCCACGAAGTTCACTTTCTCTAGCCAAAACTCGCACTTCGACATATTGGCGTACAATTGCTTTTCTCGTAAAACTTCAAGAACTTGACGCAAATGCTTTCCATGTTCTTCTTCATCCTTTGAATAAATCAAGATATCATCAATGAACACCACCACGAATTCATCCAGAAATGGGCTGAATATCCTATTCATATAATCCATAAAAATCGCTGGTGCATTCGTAACTCCAAATGGCATAACAAGATATTCATAATGCCCGTAACGAGTCTTGAAAGCGGTCTTTTGAATATCTCCTTCTCTTACTCGAATCTGATGATATCCTGACTTCAAATCGATCTTTGAAAACACCGCTGCTCCCCTCAATTGGTCCATCAAATCATCGATGGGTGGTAAAGGATAACGATTCTTAATGGTTACCTTGTTAAGTTTCCTGTAATCCACACATAAGCGTGAACTTCCATCATTTTTCTTAACTAACAACACCGGAGCTCCCCACGGTGACACACTTGGCATGATAAATCCTTTCTCCAACAGACCTTCAATTTGATCCTTAAGCTCGTTTAATTCCAATGGCGACATTCTATATGGCGCAATTGAAATGGGTCCAGTTCCTGGGTGCAAATCAATGAAGAACTCCACTTCTCTTACTGGGGGTAATCCTGGAATTTCTGTTGGAAATACGTCCGGATACTCTTTGACTAACACTACATCTTATATGCTCACATCCATCTTGGTCTCCACGTTAGCCAATGATAAAAATTCCTGAGTTCCTTCTCTCAGTGATACTCCGAGCTTGTTAGCAAACAAATACCGAACGACTCCAGGTTCGGGAAAAAAGAACTAATTTGCGGGCACAATCCAAGACTACATAATTATAAGACATCCAATCCATGCCGAGAATTATCTCGAGTGATTGTAGGGGTAGACAGATTAAATTAACCAAGAAATCTCTATCTTGAATTAATACAGGACAACGTAAACATGCAGAATTTACGGTCAAAGTATGAGCAGGTGTGGAAACAATCAAATCAAAAGGCAAAACAGACATAGATAGCTTCAAACGATTCACACAATCCATAGCAATGAAAGAATGAGTTGCTCCCGAATCAAAAAGTGCAGTTAATGTGTTACCTGCAATCTCACAATCCTGCTGGATTAAATTAGGAGTTTGACTTCCAGCTGCAGCACCCATGTGGTAGACGCGTCCCCTAGCAATAGGATGAGTGGCCCTAGCTGTATTCACTGTTGGTTCCACCTTCGGAGCCCGACAATCCCTTGCGACGTGTCCTGGTTTTTGACAATTGAAACATACAAGATCCCTTGTGGTACAAGCTGTAGCCATGTGTCCCTCTCTTCCACATCGGAGGCATCGAACTCCTTGTCCTAATTGTCTTCCAAAGTTCTGATTTCCTGGCCAATTTTGGCCGTTACCGTTGTTCTGGGGTCTGTTATATGGCTTAACCACTTGCTTTCCTTTGCTATTTTGATAGTTCATCCGGCTGGGTCCTCCCGAATTAAAGTTCCCTCCTCGGTTGGCCCTCCTATTTTTCATGTCCTCAACCTCTCTACACTTGTCCACTAGAACTTGGAAACGTTGAATTCCCAAGGGTAAAACCGAGTCTTGAATTTCATATTTCAGTCCATTTTGAAAGCGATGGCACATAAATTGTTCATCAACTTCTTCCCGGAAGAATCTGAAATGTCTGGACAGCGATTCAAATTTAGCCGCATATTCTCCCACTGTCATGTTACCCTGGTGCAATTTCAGAAAATCGTCACCCAATTTGGTCCTAGTGCTCATCAGGAAGTACTTGTCCAAAAACTTCTTCTTGAACGAATCCCAGTTCACCTCCTCATGAGCTGCGCCCATCAGTAGCCTTGTACTCCTCCACCAATACTCTGCATCCCCTAGCAATAGGTATGTAGCATAGTTGACTTTTACTGCTGCCTGACAGTTAATCATTTCAAAGATTTTCTCCATTTCCTGTATCCATTGGTCTGCTCTTTCTGGACCCTCATCACCTTTGAACTTTGGAGGATTATGACGACGAAAATCCTCTAGTCCTCTTGACTCAGCAGCACGAATTTCTCTTTCTCTTTTCTCTAAGTCGCGTTGAGTCTTCGCAGCCGTCTGCGCAGCAACAGACGCAACCATATTATTCATTGCTTCAACCATCCTATCTTCCCGGCTATCGTTGGTTCTTACGGTGTCGTCTCTCCTTGGAGGCATTGTTCCCTACAAAACCATCATCAAGTAGAAATCTCACACCGTTTAGAATAATTCCAAAATATAGCTCAACAACATCATTACTTCAGCACACCACAACTATACAAGACTTGACACTCTAACTACTTGCTCTTATGCATGATCAGATAACGACTTAAAACCAACAATTAAATCAGAGCTTTAACCCAAAACTTTAACCAACTGCTCTGATACTAAACTTGTAACACCCCGAGTTTAAAACATAGCACGAGTGTATTTTTTTAAAAAAAAAACGAATAAATAAATAAAAGAGTTTTTATAATTAATTTCAAGGGAATTAAAATCAATTCAAATTAAATATCATTCGACATCGTAATCCAAAATAGTAAGGTAATTAAACAACAACATCACGATTAATCGAATGAGATATTTTTGGGAAATTGATCTTTATAATATACTAAAATAAAGATACATCAAAACTGGATTCTCAATCCACCAAAATATTTATCAGAGTGCGAAAAAGTTTTACAATAATTCCCAAAATAAATATTTACAACCACTGAGCTCAAAACCCTATACATAAGTCTAAACTGATCATACATTAAACTACAGTAGCACGGTTTTCACCGCATCATCCACAAGTCTTATCTTCACCCAGCTGTCCATCCCTTTATGTAGCCCACAATGTAAAGATCAAGGAAAATTAACGACGTTCCCTGTCGTTAGTGTGACAGTCGGGGGTACGGGTTTGATTAACATCTGAGGGAAAAGCCCAATTTTCCACAATAATTGTAAAGGATCACCGACCGAAATTAACAAATACCACATAGCATTTATATCAGCAATATCAAACATATTCATGGCACATCATAAAACAATGATGATAAATAAGGATGCTCAATTTTGAAAATACATGACATTTGTACATTTTCAAACAGCAACCAATTTAATATGAAAATCATGTTGTAAGCACAAACATCAATTCAGTAATCACACCAATTCATCAGAAATTCCAGATTTCAAAAAGTACTTACACACACAACAATTTTCAACCATCATCATATAACCAAAACGTGACCCACCGGTCAATCACCCCGACGCAATATGTATATGCTCATGTATACATTCTCTTGGATTCACCAAGGTGCAGTCACTCAACAGACCAGCACATTTTACATATGTAAGACTTTAACGGCCCTCAAGACCAGGGTGCAATCGCTCATAGATCCGCACCAGTGCAGTCGCTCACAGACCAGCACTCCTGCAGTCGCTCAACAGACCAGCACGTTTGACATAAACCAAGGTACAATCACTCACAGATCAGTACCTAGTGCAGTCGCTCAACAGACCAGCACTCGTGCAATCGCTCACAGATCAGCACGTGGTTGCGCATTTCAGGGTACAGACACTCACAGTCCAGTACCAGTGCAGTCGCTCAACAGAACAACACTTATATACCAAGGTACAATCGCTCAACAAATCAGTACCTAGTGCAGTCACTCAACATACCAGCACTCGTGCAATCGCTCACAGATCAACACGTGGTTGCGCATTACTCTGTCGCCCATCGCGGGTACCACTTGACTATGCAATGCATGAATATGCAGTGTTTCACTTCACTGGAAACATTATGCAACATCAGTAAAATTCATGCATTTCCATCATTTTTCAAAACATTTCAACACAATCAATATCATCATCTACACGTCAATGATTAACCATTCAAGAAAACATTATCACTTTGCATTACCTCAAGGTTCCACTCTTAATTATCAGAAGTCTTTACCCAACTCTCAAAATTTAGAACCAGTGTTTAAAACTGAAATTTCTGGAAAAAAACGAATCTGTATTCGAATACAGCTTCATTGTATTCGAATACAGAAGCCAAACAGGGCAGAACCAACACCCTGTATTCAAATACATACTCCTTGTATTCGAATACAGAGGCTTTCACAGTGCAAAAGTCAGAAGTCTTTACCCAACTCTCAAAATTTAGAACCAGTGTTTAAAACTGAAATTTCTGGAAAAAACAAATCTGTATTCGAATACAGCTTCATTGTATTCGAATACAGAAGCCAAACAGGGCAGAACCAACACCCTGTATTCAAATACAAACTCCTTGTATTCGAATACAGAGGCTTTCACAGTGCAAAAGTCAGAATTTCCACAACTTCAGTAAAGTCTCAAAAACTTCATCACCGCCACTTTAAAACTATCACAAAAATTCCATTTTTATTCACCACAAACCTTCCCAAGGTACCCCAGCACTTAAGGTTTATAAAACAATGTTTAAAACTTGAATTTCTGAAAAACACGAATCTGTATTCGAATACAGCACCCTTGTATTCGAATACATAAGCTAAAACAGTGAAAAATCAGCATTTTGTATTCGAATACGAGGTTGTCGTAGTCGAATACGGATGCGAAGTCAGTGGCAAAAGTTGCAAATCTGTATTCGACTACAGAGGGTCGTAGTCGAATACAGATGCTAAGTCAGAAGCAAAATTGGCAAATCTGTATTCGACTAAAGGGGGTCGTAGTCGAATACAAGTTCAAAAATCTGAAGAAAACAGAAGCTTTGCAGGATGTATTCGAATACACTCAAGCCGTATTCGAATACACCTTCGAATTCAGTGAAATTTTCCTGAAACTTCAACACATTTTCAAAACCTTTTCCTTTGAAAAACCAACCAAACACCAGAATCATAATTACCAATCTTTATAAACCTCAAAACTCAGAACATTTTTCATTAAACATCAACAATAAATTTTCAACAAAACACAATCAGAAACAGAATCATCACTACCAGAATAACCTCACTGTTTTTCTTAAATCACCAAAATAGAAAGTCAACTACTAAATAGTCCAACACAATCTAATTCAAGCATTTGGATCATCTCCAAAACAACACCAAACAAATCATCATTCAACACAATAGAATGATTTCTTATTCAACAACAATAAATAAAACATCATCAACACAATAAATTCCTTCACTGAAAACAGCAGGAACATCAAAACAATTTGATTTCCAAAACATAACACAATGTTTTTCACAACATAAACCAATAATCATTCATCACACATGCATTTACAGCCCTAAATGCAATCTAGAAAGTTGGAAGGTGCCCTTACCTTAATTACATTCTCTTTGCTCAATTAAGCATCTGTGACAAAAGTCGACGATACTCCCGTTCGCGTTCGCCTCTACGAAAGTTAGTTCTTTAGCTCTGTAACGATCAGAGAAATAACTTTCGTACTCGACACTTCCTGTTTCGACACTCAGATTTTCAAGAAAAATGTCTTTTGAGTAAACTGTTTTTCTTCACCAACACGCAAAAATATCAGAAGAAGAAGAAGATAATAAAGTAGAATCTGGCGCAGTAGAGGAGAGAAGAAAAAGCTTCTCACTTAAATATCCACATAAATGCAGACTGACACAGCAGAGGAAAGAAGGAATTGTTTCTTTCTTAACAAATATCCACGCCACCTCACCCAACACTTGTATTAAAATATCTTTTGATCCTCCAGCACTTAACCCGTCTCGTCGCAATTAGCATAGAATATCTTAATTAACGGCCCGATAATTTAATTACTCGAAATTAAATTAATTCATCCATCATCAAATAATTTTAATTCCACCTCCAAAACAAATATATATATATATATTTACACAAAACATACATATATTGAATATTTTACAAATATTCCCAAATACACTTAAAATTAAATCTGCAATTTTAATTTTAAATTTAAGTCTTACACGGATCCCTCTCTGTATGATGAAGAGGAGGAAGTTACATCGTGGCAAGCGGCGGAGTCGAATGAGACTTGTTTGGGATGCGGAGGAAATTTGTGCTACTGTAGCTTTAGTGCATGATCGGTTAGATTTGATGTATAGGATTTGAGTTGGAAAATGTAATTTGTTTTATTTTGGAAATTATTGTACTACTTTTCCGCTAAACTATTCCGCACTCTGATATTTCCTTTTGAATGATATGACACTGATCTTTTGGAATGTATTAAATGTTTATTATTAATTTCCAAAGATAAGTACTTAGTGATAATTATGATGAAATTATTTAATTACGTTCATCAATAAAAATTACGACGTACCGTTTTATGAGATGAATTAAAGGAAATTTTATTTCAATTGTTTTGAAGTAATAAATGGGAAAAACATTTTTATTATTTATTTTAAAAAAAAAATACACTCGCGCTGTGTTTTAAACTCGGGGTGTTACAAAATACAAGTTTGGTGGTTTACTTCAAATTAGTTTGAGTTCGTCACAGATTTGTTATCTTAAAAACTACTTCTCGTATCTCCAATATAAAATAAAATAAAAAACCCTAATTTATTTAGGGGTGGGGTGGGTGGGATGTGGTGTGCACGGGGTTACTTGAACAACGATGCTGCGTGGAGAAAGAAGATTGATTTAATAGCTGAAATACAAGAACTAAAGGGTGGAGTGATAAAGAGATCGCAGGCTTGACCATTCAAAAAATAAATGTCGTGTTGTTGTCACGTTATAGAAACCAATTTGCACAATTAAATTTTGGACATCATTTACTATATTGATTTCCCCTTATATGGGTCTTCTTTTTTCCTCAACCAAAATCTCTTATCTTCTTCTTTCTCATTTCTCTCATATCAATGCGGGAGCATGTTGAAGACGAGTAACGGAAGATACATGTATATAGGTAGTCGCTATAGTTATTTTGAGTACACTTTTTAGGTTTCATTGCTTTTGAGGATGGTTTATGGTTACATGTTACATAAACAACCTAACATTTTGAAGATTAGCAGCTCAATATGCTCTATTATAAGGAACTCCAGAGTCTTGTGTTTGGTTGTGACATAGAGTGGACACTGCTACTCCAAATTTCTCAAAAATATTTTAAAAAATGTTCTTATATTATTACTTTTAATTCTGAAATTAGTCTTGTAATTCCACATTTCTCTTTATCTTCTCTATATATTTGTGTGAACGAGTATAGAATGATAGTCTCAAAGGCAAAGGTAAAATTGAAGAAAAATATATTTATGTTAAAAAAAAATTGAAAAAATAATTATTATTAATTGTGAAAACTAAATTATATAAATTTATAGGATAATTGTGGTTTGGTATATCATAATCGATTGTGATGAATTCCAACTAAACTTGACATGACATATGTTAATAGATATACTAATTAATATATATATTGTTGAAGTAGAAATGTCACTTTACAAGGAATGGGGGTTTGAATTGTAAAATTTCTTATTTAAAATTTCTCTGTTAAAACTTAAAAATAACTCAAGATTAATCTTGGTTAAGAAAACAGACAACAGAGAACGTTTTTTGTTAGTTAAAAAAGCAGAAGAATCTTGGTTGTGAAAGTAGAAAACGGAGAACGTTCTTGATTCTGAAAACAGAAAACGGAGAACGTTCTTGGTTTGGTTTAAAAACAGAAATTGATTTGTCTATTTAACTTTAGTAAATGAAAGACAGAAAGTAAATAGAGATAGGGAAGTGATATCACACAACAATTTATCTTGGTTCACCCAACCCGGGCTACGTCCAGTCCTCACAATCGTGAGATTTTCCACTTAATGTTCAAAACAAAGAACCTTCTTGGTTTTACAACACTTAGCTCATATCAACCTTGATCTGTTACACAGTTTAATCATTTCTACCCATAAAGGAGTTCAATCAGATCACCTATCAACCTTTGATAGGATTTTTACAGTTCACCTTTTAACCTTAAAAGGATTTTCTAAACAAATCCCTCAAGTTATAAACAAACCTTATAGTCTTGAGTTTTACACAATAATGATTTAAAGTGTTTAGCCGAATCTGTTTAATCTCAACTTTTGTTTGAGGTTTAGATTCTTTACAAGAGGTTTCAGTAAACTAATTAACAATGGACTCGAGACTGAATGTTATTGATTTCTTTTGAGACTTTCAAGTATGAATGTGAGTGATTGATGATTTTTCTTTGCACATGAATGTCGTGATTTTCATTAAGCTATGGGGTTCCTTTTATAGACATTTGAGGAGGTCCATGTCAGCTTAATGTGAGCGTTGGAGGGGTTTCCTTGGTTAAGGGTTAGATTAAAATAATCAGTCTTCAAAGTAAGACTATTGACTGAACTTTTTTCTTCTTTTTGACTACAAGACTTTCTGGTCTTTGTGTATTCTCTGTCATCTGATCTATATGTTTGAGGATCACTTGATCACGAGAATATGTGTCTTAAGGTCATGATGAAATTTCAGTTTCAAGAACGTTCTTGGTCTGTACATCAGAAGTTGGAGAATGTTCTGGAGCTAGAGAATGATTGTTCTTGTCTGTCATTTTGTCTTGATTTAAATCTTTACTTATTTGATCTTTTGGAGTGATTATTTTGCTAATATAAGAGCTGTATATTCCTTGTATATGTACTGGTAATCCATTCAAAGTAAGCATGATTTTTCCTTGCATTAAAAGTTGTCTTGAACTACCTTGATGAACTGAAAAACGTGGAGAACCTTCTTGGTTTTCCAGTAAAATGTCCAGAACGTTCTTGGTTTCTAGAAGTTCATTTTTAGCTTTTTCCTTAAACTGATTTTGTTTGTTTTTGCTTAGTATCTATCTTGGATTATCACACTCAAAAGCACACGTTAAATAACACATAATTTAGAATCATAATTAGAGTCTTTAATTAATCTTTGTCTGTTTACATCAAAATAATTAATTGAGATTTTGTCTTAACAATTGTGTTGTATGTTGTTATTTTTTGGATCTATAATCGATATATTTTATAACTAGAATTGTTTTTATGAGTTGAATTGTGGTTGTTGGTTATCGTGGTCCGGATGTATGTTTCAGTTTAATATGTGAATGTGACATGTTATATGTACATCTTTTCTTGTTACACGAATTAATCTAACCAAATGACATGCATCTTATAGATTAGTATCTGTAGATGAACTAAAACTTATTTTACCAATTTTTTTAATTATTCAAATTGTATTTTTTTTATTAGACTCAATTTTTAAGATTATAACAAGGCCTCCAAAATCTTTAAGACAGACCAAATACATCAATTTTTATAGACAAATTATAATTCAGATGTCTATTATAAAAAGATCTGAGGGAATAATTTAAAAAAATTACAAAAACAACTATATAATTGTAAAATAAAACAAATTTTCCAAAATAAACTCCAACTAATTTTTAATTATTAAATATGCAAACCAAAATTTTATCTACTACCTATCTCTAATATATTTTTGTAAATTTACAACTTACGATTCTTATATACAATACAATATTATACTTTTTATTTATCCATTAAAATTTTAAATATTTGACCACCCTTATGATTCAGCTCAAGGTCCCTAGCAATTAGTCTTTTGATAACTTTATTCAACTTTGTCTTGGTTTTTATTTATGGGCGGATTCAGGATCATATATTAAAAGTGTAAAATATTCAATTTTAATTAATAATTATTAAAAATAAACACATTATTAATGCAAACTAGTTTTACGTTGGCATTTGATAATGATGGAGAATTTGACATATATATTTTCAAAACAATGTTATAATATAGATTTATATTACAATACGACGAGTTAACATTTAATATTTGTGTAAAATATTTACAGAGATGAGATTTTGTATATTTATTAAACTCTAATTATTATTATAATACATACATAAAAATATTAAAATCATAAAAAGTTAAGGTAAACTCATGTATCTAAAACGATTTAATATTTTTAGTTATACTGACTCACCATTAAATTTTAGGCAAAATAGCATAAATCTAATTTTTTAAGAAACCACACCTTGTAAAAAAAAATATCACACTCCTTTCATAAAAAAAACGTAAACTTGTGAAATTTGTTTTATTTAACAAAAGAATCATCTTTATTTATTTATGTACATATACTAGTACAATATTAGGACCCAAAAAGTACGTGTATGCAAGCCAAAAATTTACGTGAAAAGAAATATCCTGAGATTGTGTCTTTTTCATTTTGTTGCATTTTGAATTGGAGTAGTGAAGAGTTTGAATGCACATGCAAGATTGTGTTTCAGAGGGTGCAGCTGCACACCCTCACCACAATGTCGATAGAGCTGTCGATTAACTTTCAAAGTTTGAAGTCTTCTTTAAAAAAATAATTTTTTTAAGACTTCAATTCGTTATTTTATTATTTTTAGTAGATTTAAGTGAAAGAGCTTATATTTCAAATATTTTATTAATTGAGAATTTTTTCATGAACAATTTTTGGAATTTATTTTTTTGGAAAAAATATCAAAAAGAATTTCTCAAAAAATTCAAAAACATTTTTTTTTTGAAAAATTTTGTAAAAAAAATCGAATTTTTTTTTTTGAATTAAAAAAATTAGAGAAAAAAAAATTTGTTAATCATTTTTATCAGATAAATTTAACGAAAAATTTTGAGAAAAAAATAAAACAAATTTTTTTAAAAGAAAATTTGAAAATGTAACCTATAGACCTCACTAAATCCACAAAATTTTAGGAGCTTTCTTTTTTGAACCCTTTTTAACTATAAAAGTTTTTGTCCCTCAACATGTGTGTTAGAGCCAATAATTAGTGAACTTGTGAAATTAATACATCTAAATGTGAATCTGCCCTTGATTTTATTAAGGGATGAATAAAAGGAAGAACAATACTAAATACATACTTTGGTTGCCGATATTTAATTGAACTTTCACATACTATTAGTTCTACATGATCCTTGTTATATTATGATTTCATTTGGTATCTACAAGCTTTATTTTGCTTGGCAGATTTCTACAAGCTTGCACCAAAAGAATGTGCCTCACTTCTGGTTAGTGTTGTAATATTATGCAGAATGTGTTGGAAGAGTTAAGAAATTGAAATTACGGAGAATTTTGAATTTTGAGACTTAAGAATTACTTTGGAAAGTTATTGCTATCTTCTAGAGTATTTGAATTTGCAAAAACTAAGTTGAAGCAAAAAAATTGCTATCTTCTAGAGTATTTGAAAAAAACTAAGTTCAAGCAAAAAAATTTACAGAAATTTAAGATTAAAAAATATTATAATCGTAAAATTAAAATTATATTTAAAGTGTGGTAGATAAGGACATTGATACCTACCCACACTGTATTATTGGCAATGTCAATGGTGACACACATACATTAGATACCAACACCAAACTACATTCATACTTGTCAAAGCTAGCTATCTCTCATGCAAACTCGAGGACCCCACTTGCATAAGATCACATGTTCACAACGGTTTGAGCCCCATTTTCATGCCTATGTATGACTTTGCTTCCATATATACTTTTCTACACACAATTATATTTTCTATTCAACTTCCAAAATGATACTTGCGTATATTACTAACTTCTAGAAAGCACAATTTGAAACTAGACAAAATATATTTGAAAAAAACAAACCTAAACAATTTGTACCACTAAATATTCATTAATTGTGATATTTAAGATGCACTAAATAAATCAATTCCATAAAAAGTAACTAAAATAGTAGAAAGTAACTAAATATAAGAATAAATTACTATTTTAGTTCTTAAAAGTATAGGACGATATCATTTTAGTTATTGAATCCGCAAAAAATTCAAATTAATCATCGAATTATCAAGATAATCCTTAAAAAATATAACTATCATAAAAGTAAAGTTATAATTTACCGCTAAAATAGTTCATGACTGTTATAACATTAAAAAATAACTAATATTTTAAAAAACTAATTTAAATTTTTTACTCCATCTTAGACCAAAATGATAACATGTTATATTTTCATGCACTAAAGGTGGTTTACCCAATATAGAAATTTTGTGCCATCAAAAAGTACACTTTTGAAAACCTTTGAAATGTGGGGTGAAGTGAAGAGTAGGGTAGCCCCAAATCCCATTATTATATGATTAAAGGACCAACTTTGCTGCCAACAAATTTCAAAAGCAGAGGCTCATGAGCCAATTTGGATAAGTTATTGACCATTTCACTCAAATAAATGTATGTAAAATTCACTTTATTATAATAAAAAGGCATCCTAAATTGAGGTCCACCCTCCAATTCACAATTTTCACCCAAAATGTATTGTAAATGTGCAAAAGTGATCTCTGTCTTTAAAAATAAATTAAAAAAAGAAAAATAATAATTTTTAAAAATAAATAGTCAGCACCAATATTTACACAAAAACATCATTTCAAACATGCATAAATTATAGTACTATTGGTAGGTTGCAGTTATACACCAATTATAACATATAGGCTCAAATCTACCATCACACCTACCCCAAAATTTTAATTTTTTCAGTCCATGTGATTCATCTTCTAATAGAGACTTTATTGTGTACCATAAAAAACTAACCAACATTTGAATTCTCCAGAAAGAGTTTTTCAGTATATCATGGTTACTATTTCCCCTCTGAGGAATTTAACTGTATATAGAAACCATTCCAGTAACAACAACTCATGAAATCTGAACAAAATTTGAAAGAAAAATACAGTATTAAAACTAGAGTATATAGCTTTTTCCCAAAGACGTGAGCAAAACGCACAACATAGTATGTGTTTTTGGTCAATTCCCCTAAGGATGTTAAGGAACAGAAATAACTTAAGCTACCTCACAAACCTAGCCACCCAATTAGGAAAATTGGTTTCAAAGTTCCTTCTATAGATCCTAAAGTTCTTCAGAGAAGATAGGTGTATCCCAAAACCAACAGCAGAAGGACTATCAAAGCAGCAACCGCGGTCCATACCAAATAATTGTTGGACTTTTTCCTCTTCAGAATAGCTTTTGGAATCAACTCGGGGGCTTTGGCTCGGCTTCGGGACCTGACAATGCTCTCCTTTGTGACCTTTTCCTTCACTGGAGCTGGAGCGGCCTCGGCGAGGTCGTTAACCTTTTCTTGTTCGGTAGCCTCGACTTCTGCAGCTTCCTGTTCCTCCTGGGGATTGGTGACGGTTCCGGATTTCTTCTTTGCTTTTTTCTCACGGTCCTAGAAACCAATTTCAGATTTTGGACATTATATTTCAATGGAATAAGAAAGATTATTTAAATCCTATTATGCTAGTAAGTAGTATACTGTAATGTCATGAGAGAAAAATATATAAAAGTAAAATCAATAGACCATACACAGTGCTATAGCGGCTAGTTGACTAACACTTTGTATTAAATAGTTGAACAATGACGATTTGTTCAAATTCCACTACACCATAATGCTATAGCACCGGTATAGCCGCCATTTGACAACACTGTTCCAATGATAATTTCTTTTACCATTTTTCTTCATGGAATGACAAAAACTATCATGAGCAAATCTAAATGCTAAAAGATATTAAAGTAAAATGAATAGGCCCTACACAAATAATGGTGAGTCCAATGCATCAATGGCATCAAGCCAAAAATCCGCCATACAAATACAGTGTTAAGGCCTATGGCGGAAACATGGCAGATATTATAGGTGTTGCGGCCTATCAACCTATGGAGGCTGGCACAAAATCCGCAAAGCTATAACACCATGACGGAAATTTGACATCACTGGTCCAATGATAGTTATTTTTTAAAATCTTTTTTCCTCATAGCATGACATAAAAACTAGCATGAGAGAATCTAAATAAATAAAAAAAGAACCATATCAACAATTAAATCACCTTAAGCTTCTTCTCAGCTTCCTTTTGTGCTCTGAGAGCTGCTTTGGCTGCAGCTTTCTCTGCTAACTTCTTCTTCCTTTCTGCGGCCAGCTTTGCTTTTGCGATTTCCTCTTCTCTTTTCATCTCTTTCAACTTTGCAGGATCGATTGCAGGCTCTTTCGCAGCAGTCTCCTTTTGGGGATTTTCATAATCATCAACTTCTGCTAAGTCCTTATCATCCGACTTGTTGGTTTTCAAATCCTTTGCTTTGTTTTTGGTTTCTTTCTGAGCAGGCAAAGTTTCTACTGGAGAAGGCTTAGGCTCCTCCTTTGCCTGTTTCAGGACAGATTTTGGTAATGCCTCAGCTTCAGCAGGTTTCGGTTCTTCAAGCAGTGGCTTTTCATCAGGGTTTCTCATCCGTCCGTCCCTGCTCAGTTGCCTCATATCCAATGACGACAAAATTCTTTTTTCATAATCATCCCTAAAAGTTTTGCCACTGTTCCAAAGTGACATAAATTTCTCAACCTGGAATTGGAGGAAAATTAGAAAAAGTAAGATTCAACCACAAAAAAAGGAGGGTTAATGCGTAATGCCATCATTGACTATTTGATAGCTCCAAAGAATGAATATTTATATGAACTAACAAACCTCTGTTTGTGAAAGTTCATCAAGAGCGTTAATATCTTTCTTAGCAGCCAGCTCACGTGCTTTGGTCAGATGCGTACGACTTTGGTAGAAATAGGAGTTCTGAAAAAGAAAATAACAATTCAAATTCAGAAATTAATTTGCAAGCTAAATCACGACACTGGAAAAAAATGAGTTTAGAAATAATGAAAAAAATCACTAAATAGTTACATCAGCAACAGCGTCAAGCATGTTTAAATGAAATTTACATCAACCACAAAGACAAGATTACGCTTTAGGTAAGGACAAAATCACTAAACATGACAATAGATACGCTAAACTCAAACAGATTATTTTAGGTAAGAACATGACAAATAAAAAGATTAGATGTGGTGCGATAATGGATGAAAATTTGAAAACAGACTGCAAGTCATTGAATGCCGCGTTTTCAGATGAATGAAAGATAGAAGTGACATCCTCCACATTTTGCATTCCATCTTTCAAAATGTATTCATGCAAAATGAAATGAAAATCCAAAGGGTTTTCACCATTTCTTATACATATATATTTGAAAACAAGACGACACATTTGAAGTTAATAGTGACTATAGAAAAGAGTCTAAAGCAAAACATACCCCCTCATCGCGCTGTTTCCTCAGCTGCTGAATGCTCTCAAAAGATTTTTCCCTCTTCTGAGTAACAGCAGTCAGTTCTTCCTGCAGAGACTGGATATCGGTGTCTATGGTTTTCAGCACATCATCAATTTGCTTGATTTTGGACCGAATAGCCTTTCTTTCCTTCTTCACTCCATCCAAATCCCCGCCTATAAGCTGCAAGACAATTAAACATCTCATGGACTTTTTAACTATCAATACAGATATAAAAAAATTCAGAACTCTTAAAAAGAAACCAAATAGCAAACTTACAAAAAAGAAATATATCTTACCTTAACTTGATCTTGGATGGCGTCTTTCTGCCCGATAGTATCCTGTAACTTGGTCCTCATTGCAGCATTAGCAACAACTTTCTCCCTTGTCCCCTCAAGCTGTTTGATTTCTCGGAGGATTTGCTTTTCCTCAGTCAATGGAATGCTCTCATGCTGAATGCGGTATTGTAAGCTATATATCTGTTTCCAATAAAAGCATATCGGTGAATGGAAAATACATGTTGGGATTAACAACAATACAAGTAAAGAGAGAGTTTTGGATAAAAAAACAAGTGGAGATTTATAACATACGACATCATTAAGTTCCTCCTCAGATGAGCATAAACCACTCCGACCAGCATTGTTCGCATTACGCAGCTTTCCAAGTGCCTGCTGCAGAGGCTCGATCTCTTTGATTTTCTCATCAAAAATACTCTGGAATTGCTTGCTGTCACCTCTGAGAATCTTAATCTGAGAAATCAGCTCTGCTCGTTCCGACTGCAATGAAGAGTAAAGACCAAATATACAATTATATTAGATGTATGTTGAGAATATAAAACTTCTGTAGAAAAAACTGCCCGTTGTCAAGTCATGTGCAGACCACATTAATTTTTTATTACATATCAGATGATTACAAGAAATTACTTCTTTGCCGGTAGACAAAAATGTGTCTCTTCTGGTCTATGGCTCGATGCCTCGTCAAGTGGCACCAAAAAATATGTGCCTTCAAAATTGGAAAATAAATTATTTGACTCCTTTGCATTAACTTTCCAGATTTCATCTCAACGTAGTATGACGTGCCTTTTACGGTTTATGGTTCAACGTCTTGGTCCAGAGGCGCCAAAACATTTATTCTTTCAACACCGTAAAACAAGTTATTAGACTCATTTGCATGAACATTCCATATTAATCGACAACTCAAGTACAACATTTATAGCACGAATAAAATATTAAAAGGTTCAACTTTAAAAACACGATTGTTTTTAAAACATTCCAACAATCTTATATCTCTGTTAACATGATAGCACCACAGCAGCAAGTAAAATGGTTCGAATTTTAGGGTTTTTTATTGCAGTTACAAATTCGACAAGCAACAATGATGAATTATCCACAACTCACCCGCTTGGCCTTCAGCGCTTCAGTGATCTGAAAGCGAGCTTGATTTTTCTTGCTGATCTCCTTGTCAAGCATATCAATTTTTGTTTTGATGGATGGATCATCATAAGGCCTGCATCTCACAAAGTAGAATGAATGAATCTGCTTAGGTGCAGGCCATTCTTCAGCAGCATTTTTGGGGCTATTGGAATCAGAAACATCATTGGCTTCCCCTTTCGCAGATTCATCTCCATGCGACCCGAATTTGATGGTCTCACCAGCTCCCGAATCTTGTTCCAGCTTTCCATTCTCCTTCTCAAGGGCAATAGGTTTTCCTCCTTCAACACCATTCTCCATCGGTCCTTGAACCATCTCAAACCCCACAATTTCAACCGACATAGCTCCAACTACAAAGCCACTCTCACAAAAATCAAAGAGACCTGATTCCAAATAAAAATAAAAAAGATAAATATATTTATACTCAATGTATGAAATATTCAGCAACATCTATAAGTCAATACTTTGATCCACGTGCTCAATAAACAGGTAGAAAAAAAATGCCAAATTATGAATCAAAAAACAAAAATCAGAAACATCAACAGCGTATTATCATTATCAAACAACAAAACACACGCACATCATACAGAAATTTCCAAAACTAAAACACACACCATATACAGGACAAAGCAATATTATTATTATATTAACATGAACACTTCAATTTTGCATCAAATTGATCACAAACCACTAATCCAAACAAGGCACGTGAAATGGAAAGAAAAAAAAGAGATCTAAAGTATAGCATCTTAATCTCAAACATGCAATCGCAAACATCACAATCTGGATATACGATTTATTAATAAATAAATAATCCAGTTTTTAGGGTAAAAATCAAAATCAAACCTTATTATATTGTGATCAAACCCCACATGCAAAAAATCCAAATCTCATAAATTAGAGACAAAGAAAATAAAACAAAATTTTATAAGGGCGTGATCTGAATAATCAATCAACCCATCATTGCTACAGAAAAAAAAAAGATAAAAACTACTTTGAATTAAAAAAAAAAACTGAAGAAATGAAAGGAAAAAAAGTGCAGAAGCAATAACAGAGAAAATACCAGTGTAGAGAGGTATGAAGATTTGTAGAGAAGAAGACCCCTTTTGACAAAGGGTCTCCAAATTCAATTCCAAATTACGTAAAAACCCAAAAAGTGAAATTGAAAAATGGGTCAGATCTCAATCTGTTTTCTTCTTCCTTAGTCCCTCCACGTGCAGGTCTACTCAGAAAACCCGTTTTCGCAGAGAGAGAGAGAGAGAGAGGGAGCTACAACATTTCACAGTGTTCTCTGTTTATATATAAACAATAAAAAGGATAAAGATTTTTTCAGGTTCGGCAGTGGATTTCGCTACATCGATTTCTTCGAAACAGTAAAAACGTAGGGCTAATGTTTTTTCTTACACACTGTTAATTTTTAGTTTTTTCTTTTTTTTGTCTTTTTTTTTTTTTGGATTTTCTTTAATTGGGTAAAAAGGTGAAATTAATTGGAAAAAATAGGGTTCTGGGTTTTGCACTTTTGGTTCTGCTTATGATTCTATTGTTACCTCTACATTTTATTCTTGGAATGAATGGAAGGTTTGTTTCTTTTAGTAGAAATTTTGCTATTAATGGATTTTGTGTTAGACCATTGACTTTTGACAAATGGAATCTGCGCTACAAAAATTTTACAAGGCTATTTTTTTAAATGAAAATGAATTTGTCCTCCTTTTGGAAACATTTTGTGAATTTTTAGGTATGTAATTATACGGATGAATATATCCAATTATCCGATCTGATACTGATTGAAGATAACGAGTTTGATTAGATAATTATAGGGTTGGATAGATTTTATTATTTGATTAGATGCTAAGAAATGTTAGAGATGGTGAACTCAGTAAGATCATGTAAGTTCCATGAGTGGTTTAATCTGTTGGATTTGTCGTCTAGTAGAACATTGTTGGTAGTAGGATTTAGATGAAGTTCGACATAGTTGAATTGTTGTTAAACTCGTAGTTCAATATTGCCGACACAATATACGCAAAAAAAGGAAGAAATGATTGTTAAACTCGTAGTCTGAAAAAATATCTGTTTATTAATTAAATTTAAAAATAGAAGAAATGATTAATTGTCATATCTTTTTTATATATATAATTTTTATGTATAAAATCAAATGTCACATCTTAATCCATTGTTTTGTGAGCAAATATGATAAGTCAATCATATCACTCTAAGCCTCTAAATAAAATCTCATAATATCACAATGGTTTGGTTAGAAATTAGAAATAAATTAGATTGCCGTAAAAAATTATTCTCGTATGATGGTTGGAAAAAAATAGAGACATATATGACACCTAATTGGATAGAGATATAAACGATGTAAAAAGTTTTATATTGTGAGTACATCACATGTATTAATAAGAATGACTTTAAAATTATTTATAGTAAACCTCAAAAATAGTTAATGATATAATGATTGTAATTGATTGGCGATATAAAAACTTTTTACGTTGATAATGTATATCAATTAAATTCATTATGTATTTGATATAAATTGATGCTATATATCATATATTGTTTTATTAAATTTTTTTAAATAAATATTCATATTTTTATATCATATGAAATGATAAAGCACCGTTAATGCGACAAAATTATATTTAATTTGTTAAAATTAATTCATTTTCACTTTTTTTAATAATAATCTTACTACTTGTTTTAATAGTTTATTTTTCTTCTAAATGTATAAAACGATTTTTTAAAAAAGTCCCTAAACCCATAATTATCTAAAAGTGATTAATAATATTTATATTAATTAAAATTAAAATTTATAATCTTAAAGTTATCATTTTTAATTTATTTTTATTAAAATATATTTATAGCTAATCATATTTCAATTTTTTATTTTCAATTCTATTTTATATACTAAAAGATAATCATTTTCCTGTTATGCTACTTTCTAACTAAACCCACACACAATTATACGAATCTAGTTAGAAAAATATTATTTATTACAAAGTAAGGTAATTCTATTTAAAGTAATTTTTAATGGCCATCCTCTGATTAATTCAATTTCTGCTCAAAGTAATTTTTTATTTTAATCATTAATAATTCAAAATGATAAATAATAATTATAATATACAAGATAATTTAAACAATTTTTTATATGAAAACTTATTGTCATATACTCTACAAATTAATATGAAAACTTTATCCACATATCAATTCAAATACCTATATAATATTGTCATTAACCTATATAATATTTTATTTATCAAAATAAATTTTTTGATGCAATCAATCAAAATAACTAAGAAACGTTAAAATTAGGCGTTTAAAAATAATTATCAGAATTAATTATAGCCATATTAAAGTTAGGCGAGAAAAATTTTTACATGTATAATCATATATGTCATAATAAGTTGCATAAAATTCGTTATATATTATAAAGTAGGATAATTCAAAATAAAGTAATATTCAAGTGGCGTCTTCATATATAATTTTAGGATGAAAAAGAAACATATAGTAAGATTTTTAATTTGACTATAACAAAATATGAGAATTTCTTTGTATTCATGGTAAAAAATATTGTATAATTTTTTTATCAAGACATTTTGTTATAAAATATAAGGAAATTGTTGTTTAATTTTTCATACAATGAATATAGATTTTTTTTTCTCAATTATGAGAATATTTTGTATTTATGCTCCGTTTGGTAAAACTAAACTATAAACTAGCTCATAACTGATGACTTATAGTTAAAAAATTAGTTAATTAAAATTAAAGTGTTTGGTAAATTTAGCTTTTAACAATATAAAATGACATAATTATTTAATTTAAAATAACAAAAAATGTGACATTTTTATTCAATCTTCTACCCATTGTTTTAGTCGATTTTTTTTTCTTTCTACTCATTCAATTTTCCTACTTCATTTTATTTCTTATGTTTTTTTTATGTCAGTTATATTTTATTTCTTATGTTTTCTTCTTCTCCATGTCGTAACTTAGTTGATATTATCTTATAACTTCCACCTTTCTCCCCAACTTCTTCTCATCCCAATGTGATTGTCCAATTCACATGATACAACAACCCATTATTACTCATTTTTTATTATATTATATTTCTCTCATTTATGATTTTTGTGGTAGAAAATCCAAAAAATGTAACAAAAATAAAAAAAAAAACATGGAAGTCATTTATTTATTTTTACATCGGTTACTTTTTTTTATTACAATATAAACATAAATTTGAAAAGTTCTCTAAAAGTTTAACAAACCTCACATATATAAATAGTAATAGTAAAAAAGCAATTCATTTTACAGTTTACAATTTGGCATACAAAGTAAATTTAATTTTATGAATATCTTGTCAGATGAATAAGATGAAAGATTTTGAGTTATTTTGGGAAGGAATTAAAGAAATTGAATCTGGCTCTATTCATACATGTGTTTGTCAATTTTGTATTATCTTATAGAGATTTTTGACATACATGAAGTAAAATTTTTTATGTGAATTTTTTTTTTTGCAAAGGTTAAAAAAATGGATGTGTTGTGTAGAAGTAATAGCACCGAGAAGAAGACACTAAAGATAACAAGTGAATAGTAAATTAGTGGGATGATTACATTTTATATATTAAAAAATTAATGAAGTTATAAATGAAATAAAGTGTAAAATGCTATAAACTCAAACGCTATTTGAAATAGCGTATCAGAATAAGCTATAAGCTTGTGAGAAAAGTTTGTTTACCAAACACATTTTATTTAATCTAACAAACTTATAAACTAATTTAATAAGCTATAAGCTAATTTATTGACTTTACCAAACAGTGCCTTAATAACACAATATATTTTATATTGTTAATTCAAAAATTAATATAATTTAAGTAAAAACTATGAGAAGATTATTATATGTAAATATGCGTTAGTTTATCAAATGTATATATTAATAAAAAGAGAGAATTATCGGAAAAAGATATGTCAAGAAAAACAATACAAAAGAATTACATATCTCCGCCGATAAAACTCTAGATCAAACCTCTAAATAAGTACCTCGAATATTAAATTGGATTTGACCACCATTGTTTAAAATCATACTTAAACGATTTTCCTTTATATATGAGCCAACACGACAAAGAAACTTAACACATTCCTTCACCTGAATAATTAATCTTCTTATTATTGATATAACGATTTGTCTTATAATTTGACATATATAAGAATACTTACAATAATAACATTTGATAAACCAACCTATAATATTTTACATACAAAAATAATCTTCTCATAGTTTTTACTTAAATTATATTAATTCACACAGAAAAAATTAACAATATAAAATATTGTATTACTAAATACAAAATATTCTCATTTATGAATTGAGAAAAAAAAAACATCTATATTCTTTGTATAAAAAATTAAGCAACAATTTCCTTATATTTTGTAACAAAATGCCTTGATACAAAAAAAATATTTCAAAAAATTATACAATATTTTTTTGTATCAAGAACAAAAAAATATTCTCATGTTTTGTTACAGTGAAATTCAAAATCTTCATTCTAAAAATATTTTGTTTCATTTTAAAAATATTTTTTCAGTTAAGTTAAATATTTATTAAGAAAATAAAAATCAAGGGACATAAACTTAATATAGGAAAAGAAAAAAAAAACCTTTTTTTTGTCTCTGTCTTCGTCTTAGAAATCACCTCTCTACAAGACTTTTTTGTCTTTGCCTTAAAAATCACCTATATCGAGACTCCTCACCGACAATAGAATGATTTTACAAATATCTAATCATTGATATTTTCTTTTACTCGTCAATATATATCTTACAATGTGTTTTTCTATCATCTATATCTTTCAAAAAATTCCGTAGTATATTATAGTCATGAGCAATCATGAAATTTAATAATAACATTTGAATATGTGTTATTCGACATCACAACTCTTAAGTGTAAATTGATTTCCAAGTAGGGACATATTTGATTATTTTGAATATTGATCTTATCTGACACTACATCACTCCCAATAATCTACAATACACATCTGTTTATTGATGATCCTCTCGTATATGTTTCGTGTTATCTGAATTAGATAAGATGGGCAAAAGACCTCGTGAATTATATTTTTAGGATTATTTGCAGTTTGTGTAGCATGGACATCGAATTCGTAAAGTGTTTCTAGATTGATTTTTGATTCCCTAAAATCAATTGAATCCGAGTTAGAAGTTTCATCGCGATTTTGGTCGGTTTTTTCCTGATCGGAAAAAGAAAATTCTTGAATAGAGGTGCCACTTAGTTCAAGGTTAAGAATTAAAATTAAAATTATTTTGAAGTATGAATTAAAATTATTGGATGAAGAAGTAAATTAATTTAATTTCAAGTAATTAAATTAATTGGACCATTAAGTAATGATTAGTGGCTAATTGCAAGATAATTAAAAAGCTGGAAAATCAGACAAGTGGCAAGTGAGGTGGCACCATGAGAGTCTATAAATAGGAGTGAGAAGGATGGTGAAGTCAGAACACCATTCCTTCCTCCTTACTGCCCATTTTGCATGTACCAACTCCATCCCCTCTCCCATTTCTGTCTCTGTTCTGCCTTTCCCCGAGTTCAAATTTAAGAGAGGGAAAATCCTTCAAACACCATTAACTGAGAATCCAAGCCTCAAACCTGAAAACCCCCAGTAGTAAAGTTAATCCCCACCTCAATACGAAGAGAAAGAACCCAGTTTTGCAGCAGCAATCTCAGAAAACAGCTTCACCGTTTCTGGACGCAGAGAGGGGAACGCAGCAGAAAACAGAGGAAATAGCAAAGCATGCTACAAGGGTAAGGGCACCTTCCATCTTTTAGCTGCATTAGGGCCATAAATTGTGCTGTTTTAGTTCTGTTTTTAAAAGAAAAGTTGTTTTCGAAAATGTCATTTTGAGAGAAAATGCATTTTTTGAGAAGTGATTATTCTGATAAGTTGTTGTTGGCTGTTTTTACTGGTAAAATATGTTGTTTTACATTCTGTGTGAATGCTGGAAAATGTTTGCATGCCATTTTAGTTATGATTAAAATGCATGTCTTAAAACTATTTTGAAAATAGCATTAAAATTCAAAATGCATTATGTTGGTGCTTGGTGTTCTGTGATGTTTTGTTTGTCATTCTGTTGTGTTTTGAGAAAACTAAACACATGCATGTTTGCTCTGGTGTTTTGGGAAAACTAAATGCATGCATGTTTTCTCTGGTGTTTGTGAACTCTGAGATGTTGCATGTTTGTTTCTGTTGAGTGTGAACACTGAAATGCTGCATGTTGTTCTGATGAGTGAGAAAACTGAAGTGTTACATGATGTGTTGATGGTTTAAAAAGCTGGACAATTCTGATTCTGTTTTGTTCTAGATAATCCTGATGATATGAATGATTCTGCTTCTGGATGTCTTGTATGACTCTGATGATAATGATGATTCTGCTTCTAGTTGTTCTGGGTGATCTTGATGATATGATGATTCTGATTCTGGTTGTTTTGTGTGATTTTGGTGGTGTTGATGGTTTTTTAAAGAAAAAGGGATTTTAAAGGAGGAAAGGTTTTTCTTGAAAAGTGCAGAATCTGCTTGTTGTTGGCTGTTTGTTTTAAAAGAATCAGTTTTGAAAAGGGTTGAATTTTCACTGGTTTTCGAAGGTGTATTCGACTACAGCATGTGTGTATTTGAATACAACCTTCCAGGTTTCTGTTTTATTTTAAAGTTTTCAAACCTGTATTCGAATACGAGCCCTGTATTCGAATACAGAGGAAAGATTTTTGCTTCTGTATTCGCATCTGTATTCGACTACGATCATGTCGTATTCGAATACAGAAGTGAAATTTTAATACTGTATTCGCAACTGTAGTCGACTACAGGCATGCTGTATTCGACTACAGATTCGAGTTTTTCCAGAAACTCAGTTTTTAGCTTCTGTATTCGAATACAAGGAAGCTGTATTCGAATACAGATTCGTGTTTTCTAGAAAAACAAGTTTTAATCACTGTTAGGTGAGTTTTGAAGTGTTGAGAAACTTTGAGAAGGTTTAAATGATTTGAAAAGAAGTCTGTGAAATGGTTTTAAAGAAGAGAGAAAGATGTTTGAACACCTTTAAGTCACAGGGGAGGAAAGGCTGAATTTTTCAAATGTTGAACTCCTGTATTCGACTACAGCCATGCTGTATTCGAATACAGAATGTTAAATTTCAGTTCCTGCTTCTGTATTCGAATACAGGGGATCTGTGTTCGAATACAGATTCGAGTTTGCAGAAAATTCCAAGTTTTCAAGAGTGTTTTGTAAACCCTGAGTGTCTGGGGAATACTGGGAATGTTGTGGTGAGTAAGAGTGGAACTTTTGATGACATTTTGAAGAGGTGATGATGGAGTTTTTAGATTTTACTGATATAGTGAAAGATGTGGTTTTGCACACAGAGACTGCCTCTGTATTCGAATACCAGAGGGCTGTATTCGAATGAAGAGTGGGAATCTGCACTGTTTTTGGCTTCTGTATTCGAATACAGAGGAGCTGTATTCGAATACAGATTCGTAAATCCCAGAAAAATCCCAGTTTTAAACACTGTGTCTGAATTTTTGAGAGGTTAGGAAAACATTTCAAAGTGTGAATGATTAATGGACTGTTTAATTCATGATTGTGAAGTTGTTATTTATGGCTGTGCTGAAATATTTAAATATGATGAAGAGTATGAATTTTCTGAGTTTGCATTCTGTTTCTAGATAAGTGAAACATTGCATATTCATGCATTGCATAGTCAAGTGGTACCCACGATGGGCCACAGAGTAATGCTCAACCACGTGCTGATCTGTTGAGCGATTGCACGAGTGCTGGACTGTTGAGCGTCTGCACTAGGTACTGATCTGTTGAGCGATTGTACTTTGGTATACAAGTGCTGGACTGTTGAGCGTCTGCACTGGTACTGCACTGTTGAGCGTCTGTACCCTGAAATGTGCAACCCCGTGCTGATCTGTTGAGCGATTGCACGAGTGCTGGACTGTTAAGCGTCTGCACTAGGTACTGATCTGTTGAGCGATTGTACCTTAGGTGATGTCAAACGTGCTGGTATGTTGAGCGACTGCACGATGTGCTGGACTGTTGAGCGTCTGCACTGGTGCTGATCTGTTGAGGGATTGCACCCTGGTCATGAGGGCCGTTAATTTGTGCTGGTCTGTTGAGCGACTGCACCTTGGTGATTCCAAGAAAATTATGCATGAGCATATATGCATTACATTGAGGGATTTGACCGGTGTGTTACGATTGTTTATATGATGAATGTTGGAAATTAATGTGTGTGAATGCTGTTCAGAATCTGAAATTCTGAATTAATGATTGTGTTTTGTTGACGTGTGTTTGTACTTACCGCATACTTCATAATCATTGACTGCTGTTTTTGAAAAGGCATGAAAGTCATAAATTTTCAAATGAGCATGATTATTTCCTCATCATCATATGTTATACCATGATTATACATGTTGTTGTGCAATATATGCTATGTGATTATCTGTTATTTTCGGTCGGTGACCCCTTGCTATATATTGTGGACTTTGGGTTTTGCCCTCAGATGTTACCCGAACCCGTCCTACCGACGGATACACTAACGACGGAAACGTCGTTAGTTTCCCCTGATCTTTACGTACGGAGTCTACGTGGACAACGCAGAGGGACGGACGGTTGGCTGAAGACGAGACTTATAGAGGATACGGTGGAGACCGTGCTACTGTAGCTTAGTGCATGATCAGTCTAGACTTTTGTCTTATTTTTGAAATTCTGTACTATTTTCCGCTGAACCATGTACTCTGATATTTGCTGTTGATGTATTATGACAATGATATTTTGGGATGTATTAATATTTAAAAACTAATTTCCAAGATAAGTACTTAGTGATAATCCTGATGAAGTATTTGGTTTACGCTCATCGATTAATCTATAACGTACTATTTCACGAAGAAATTTATTTTAATTCTTTTGAAAAAAAATTGGGAAAACTTATTTTAATTATTAATTTTAAAAAAAAAATAAAAAAAAATGCACCCGCGCTGTGTTTTAAACTCGGGGTGTTACAATTGTGGTATCAGAGCATTTGGTTAATTTTTGGGTTTAAGCTCTGATTAAAGTGTTGTTTTGAGTCATTAGCTGATCATGCATAAGAAGCAAGTAGGTAAAGTTTCAAGTCTTGTGAGAGTTGTGATGTGACTGAAGTAATGATGGTTTTGTAGGAAACAATGCCTCCAAGAAGAGATGACACCGCAAGGACAAATGTCAGCCGGGAAGATAGAATGGCTGAGGCAATGAACAATATGGCTGCGTCTATTGCTGCCTAGACGGCTGCCAAGACTCAACGTGACTTAGAGAAGAGAGAACGAGAAATTCGCGCTGCTGAGTCTAGAGGGCTTGAGGACTTTCGCCGTCATAACCCTCCCAAGTTCACAGGTGATGAGGGTCCAGAGAGGGCGGATCAGTGGATCCAAGAGATGGAAAAGATATTCGAGATGATTAACTGCCGGGCAGTAGTGCAAGTTAACTATGCCACGTACCTGCTGGTATGGGACGCAGAGTACTCGTGGAGGAGTACGAGGTCACTGATGGCGTCGGCTCAAGAGGAAGTGACCTGGGAGTCATTGAAAAGGAAGTTTCTAGACAAGTACTTCCCAATGAGTACGAGGACCAAGCTGGGGGATGACTTCCTGAAATTGTACCAGGGGAGTATGACAGTGGGAGAATACGCCGCTAAATTTGAGTCACTATCCAGACACTTCAGATTCTTCCGAGAAGAAGTTGATGAACATTTCATGTGTCATCGCTTCCAGAATGGATTGAGGTATGACATCCAGGAGTCGGTCCTACCCTTGGGAATACAACGTTTCCAAGTGCTAGTGGAAAAGTGTAGAGAAGTGGAGGAAATGAAGAATAAAAGGGCCAACAGAGGTGATCACTTTAACTCAGGAGGGCCTAGTAGGATGAATAACCAGAATAACAAAGGGAAGCAAGTGGCCAAGCCATATAACCGGTGTTATCGCTATGGAAAGGAAGGACATATTGCAACTGCTTGTACCACGAGAGATTTGTTGTGCTTCAACTGCCACAAGCCAGGACACATGGCAAGGGATTGTCGGGTTCCAAAGGTGGCGCCAACGGTGAACGCGACTAGGGCTACTCGTCCTACTGCTAGAGGCCGCGTTTACCACATGGGTGCTGAAGCTGGAGGACAAGCTCAGAATTTAATCCAGCAAAACTGTGAGATTGCAGGTAACACACTAACTGCGCTTTTTGATTCGGGGGCAACCCACTCTTTCATTGCTATGGATTGTGTGCATCATTTGCAGTTGTCTGTATCTGCCTTGCCTTTTGATTTGGTTGTTACTACGCCTGCTAAAACCTTGACTGTAGACTCCGCATGTTTACACTGTACGGTAACAATTCAGAATAGGAATTTCTTGGTTAATCTAATCTGTCTACCCCTACAATCCCTCGAGATCATTCTCGACATGGATTGGATGTCCTATAATTACGTAGTTTTGGATTGCGCTCGAAAACTGGTTCTTTTCCCCGAACCTGGAGTCGCTCGATATTTGACTGCTAACCAACTTGGAGTATCACTGAGAGAAGGAACTCAGGAGTTCTTATCATTGGCTAACATGGAGACCAAGATGGATGTAAATATAGAAGATGTGATGTTAGTCAAGAAATACCCGGACGTATTTCCATTTGAGATTCCAGGATTACCCCCGGTGAGAGAGGTGGAGTTCTTCATTGACTTACACCCAGGAACTGGACCTATTTCAATTGCGCTGTACCGGATGTTGCCATCGGAATTAAGAGAGCTTAAAAGTCAGATTGAAGGCTTGTTGGAGAAAGGATTTATCAGACCAAGTGTGTCGCTGTGGGGAGCACCGGTATTGTTGGTTAAGAAAAAGGATGGAAGTTCGCGTCTATGTGTGGATTATCGACAGCTTAACAAGGTGACTATCAAGAACCGTTACCCTTTACCGCACATTGACGATTTGATGGACCAATTGAGGGGTGCAACAGTATTTTCAAAGATTGATTTGAAGTCGGGATACCATCAGATTCGAGTAAGAGAAGGAGATATTCAAAAGACTGCTTTCAGAACTCGTTACGGACATTATGAATATCCCGTTATGCCTTTTGGGGTTACGAATGCACCGACAATATTTATGGATTATATGAATAGGATATTCAGCCCGTTTTTGGATAAGTTCGTGGTGGTATTCATCGACGATATTTTAATTTATTCAAAGGATGAAGAAGAACACAGAGAACACCTACGCCAAGTTCTTGAAGTCTTACGCGAGAAACAACTGTATGCCAATCTGTCGAAGTGCGAATTTTGGCTAGATAAGGTGAATTTCTTGGGACACGTAATAACCAAAGAAGGAATCGCTGTGGATTCGGAAAAGATTGAGACAATTCTTGCCTGGAAACAGCCTCGGACTGTCACAGACACAAGAAGTTTTGTTGGACTAGCAGGATACTACATGAGATTTATTGAAGGATCTGCTAAGATTGTAGCTCCTTTGACACAACTCACTAGGAAGAATCAGCTGTTTGCATGGACGGAGAAGTGTAAGGAGAGTTTTCAGTTGCTAAAGGAGAAATTGACAACCTCACCAGTGTTAGTTTTGCCACAGCCAGAGGAACCATATGAAGTGTACTGTGATGCATCTCACCAAGGCCTGGGATGTGTTTTGATGCAACACAAGAAAGCTGTAGCTTATGCCTCAAGACAGTTGAAGACTCACGAACGGAACTACCCTACCCATGATTTAGAGCTTGCTGCAGTAGTGTTTGCGCTAAAGGTCTGGAGACACTACCTTTATGGATGCACGTTCACCGTGTTTAGTGACCACAAAAGCTTGAAGTATTTGTTCGACCAGAAGGAATTGAACATGCGTCAGAGAAGGTGGATGGAGACTCTAAAGGATTTTGACTTCTCCTTGCAGTATCACCCTGCGAAGGCCAATGTAGTGGCTGATGCATTGAGCAGAAAGAGTGTGTCGGTATCTTCAATGATAATGGTCAAACAACAAGAGTTGTGGGAAGCATTTAGAGACCTACACTTGGACGTGAAGTTTGCACCAGGAATGTTAAAGTGTGGAATGATAACACATTCGAGTGGATTACTGGAGGAGATTGCAAACACGCAAAATGACGCATTGATCCAAGAAAAGAGGAATCTGATAGCACAAGCACAGACCACTGAATTCAGCATCGAAACAGATGATATTTTGAGATGTAACGGAAGGGTTTGTGTACCGGAAGTTGCAGAGATGAGAAGAGCAATTTTGGAAGAGGCGCATAAGAGTAAGTTAAGTATTCATCCTGGAGCGACCAAGATGTATCAGGACTTAAGACAAAACTTCTGGTGGCCAGGGATGAAGAGGGATGTAGCAGAATATGTATCAGCTTGTTTGACTTGTCATAAAGCGAAAGTGGAACATCAACGACCTGCTGGAATGCTGCAACCTTTGGACATACCAGAATGGAAGTGGGACAGCATTTCCATGGATTTCATAACAAGACTGCCCAAGACAAGGAGAAAGAATGATTCAATTTGGGTAATAGTGGACCGTTTGACAAAATCCGCTCATTTCCTACCGGTAAGGACCACTTATAAGGTAGATAAGCTGACGGAAATCTACATCGCTGAGATTGTGAGGTTACATGGAGTGCCATCGAGTATAGTATCGGACCGTGACCCAAAGTTCACATATCATTTTTGGGGAGCGCTGCATGAAGCTTTGGGCACAAAACTGAAATTGAGTTCAGCCTACCATCCATAAACAGACGGACAAACAGAGAGGACAAATCAGTCCTTGGAGGATCTATTAAGAGCATGTGTGTTGGAGGACAGGGGAAACTGGGATGAGGTGTTGCCATTGATTGACTTCACCTACAACAACAGTTTCCACGCAAGTATCGGAATGGCACCCTATGAAGCATTGTACGGACGCAAGTGTCAAACGCCCTTATGCTGGTATAAGGACGGAGAAAGTATGATTGTCGAACCAGAGATGGTGGAACAGACCACAGAGAAGATCAAGAGAATACAAGAGAAAATGAAGGCTTCACAAGATCGTCAGAAGAGTTATGTGGACAAGCGCCGCAGACCCTTGGAATTCGAGCAGGGCGATCATGTATTTTTTAGGGTTACGCCTACAACTGGTGTTGGCAGAGCTATTAAGTCAAGGAAGTTGACTCCTAAATTTATTGGGCATACCAGATTACTGCACGTATTGGACCATTGGCCAATCGGATTGCTTTACCTCCAATACTGTCCAACATTCACGACGTATTTCATGTGTCGCAGCTAAGAAAGTACATTGCAGACCCGACACATGTAATCGAGCTTGATACAATTCAGCTAAGGGACAACCTGTCGTTTGAAGTATTTCCGGTGAGGATCGAAGACAGGAAGATTAAGCGGTTGAGAAACAAGGAAGTCCCACTAGTCAAGGTGATTTGGAATCCGACTACTGGAGACGCAACCTAGGAATTAGAAAGTAAAATGAAGGAACAATACCCTCAATTATTTACGGACATGTAGTTTCGAGGACGAAACTAATTTAAGGGGGGTAGTATTGTAAGACCCTTAATTTTAAATATTAATATTGGAATTAATGTCAAGGGCATTTTGGGAATTTTTGTAAATATTTAATATATGTATGTTTTGAGTGAATATATATATATAAATATTTATTTTGAAGTATGAATTAAAATTTAATATACTGAAGTCGTATTCGAATACAGAAGTGAAATTTTAATATTGTATTCGCAACTGTAGTCGACTACAGGCATGCTGTATTCGACTACAGATTCGAGTTTTTCCAGAAACTCAGTTTTTAGCTTCTGTATTCGAATACAAGGAAGCTGTATTCGAATACAGATTCGTGTTTTCCAGAAAAATAAGTTTTAATCACTGTCAGGTGAGTTTTGAAGTGTTGAGAAACTTTGAGAAGGTTTAAATGATTTGAAAAGAAGTCTGTGAAATGGTTTTAAAGAGGAGAGAAAGATGTTTGAACACCTTTAAGTCACAGGGGAGGAAAGGCTGAATTTTTCAAAGGTTGAACTCCTGTATTTGACTACAGCCATGCTGTATTCGAATACATAATGTTAAATTTCAGTTCCTGCTTTTGTATTCGAATACAGGGGGTCTGTATTCGAATACATATTCGAGTTTGCAGAAAATTCCAAGTTTTCAAGAGTGTTTTGTAAACCCTGAGTGTCTGGGAAATACTGGGAATGTTGTGGTGAGTTAGAGTGGAACTTTTGATGACATTTTGAAGTGGTGATGATGGAGTTTTTAGATTTTACTGATATAGTGAAAGATGTGGTTTTGCACACAAAGACTGCCTCTGTATTCGAATACCAGAGGGCTGTATTCGAATGCAGAATGGGAATCTGCACTGTTTTTGGCTTCTGTATTCGAATACAGAGAAGCTGTATTCGAATACAGATTCGTAAATCCCAGAAAAATCCCAGTTTTAAACACTGTGTCTGAATTTTTGAGAGGTTAGGAAAACATTTCAAAGTGTGAATGATTAATGGACTGTTTAATTCATGATTGTGAAGTTGTTATTTATGGCTGTGCTGAAATATTTAAATATGATGAAGAGCATGAATTTTCTGAGTTTGCATTCTGTTTCTAGAGAAGTGAAACATTGCATATTCATGCATTGCATAGTCAAGTGGTACCCGCGATGGGCCACAGAGTAATGCGCAACCACGTGCTGATCTGTTGAGCGATTGCACGAGTGCTGGACTGTTGAGCGTCTGCACTGGTACTGGACTGTTGAGCGTCTGTACCCTGAAATGCGCAACCCCGTGCTGATCTGTTGAGCGATTGCACAAGTGCTGGACTGTTGAGCGTCTGCACTAGGAACTGATCTGTTGAGCGATTGAACCTTGGGTGATGTCAAACGTGCTAGTCTGTTGAGCGACTGCACGATGTGCTGGACTGTTGAGCGTCTGCACTGGTGCTGATCTGATGAGCGATTGCACCCTGGTCATGAGGGCCGTTAATTTGTGCTGGTCTGTTGAGCGACTGCACCTTGGTGATTCCAAGAAAATTATGCATGAGCATATATGCATTACATTGAGGGATTTGACCGGTGTGTTACGATTGTTTATATGATGAATGTTGGAAATTAATGTGTGTGAATGTTGTTCAGAATCTGAAATTCTGAATTAATGATTGTGTTTTGTTGACGTGTGTTTGTACTTACCGCATACTTCATAATCATTGACTGCTGTTTTTGAAAAGGCATGAAAGTCATAAATTTTCAAATGAGCATGATTATTTCCTCATCATCATATGTTATACCATGATTATACATGTTGTTGTGCAATATATGCTATGTGATTATCTGTTATTTTCGGTCGGTGACCCCTTGCTATATTTGTGGACTTTGGGCTTTGCCCTCAGATGTTACCCGAACCCGTCCTACCGACGGATACACTAACGACGGAAACGTCGTTAGTTTCCCCTGATCTTTACGTACGGAGTCTACGTGGACAACGCAGAGGGACGGACGGTTGGTTGAAGACGAGACTTATAGAGGATACGGTGGAGACCGTGCTACTGTAGCTTAGTGCATGATCAGTCTAGACTTTTGTCTTATTTTTGAAATTCTGTACTATTTTCCGCTGAACCATGTACTCTGATATTTGCTGTTGATGTATTATGACAATGATATTTTGGGATGTATTAATATTTAAAAACTAATTTCCAAGATAAGTACTTAGTGATAATCCTGATGAAGTATTTGGTTTACGTTCATCGATTAATCTATAACGTACTATTTTACGAAGAACTTTATTTTAATTCTTTTGAAAAAAATTTGGGAAAACTTATTTTAATTATTAATTTTAAAAAACAAAATGCACCCGCGCTGTGTTTCAAACTCGGGGTGTTACAAAAATGCATTTGTTATGACATGATGATGCATTATCCAAATCAAATATTTTCACACAGTCCATTAAGATGCATATGTCATGACATGATCATGTGTTATCAAAACCAAATATTCTCAGACAACCCACTAGGATCATGTCATATGCTTTAAGAGTCATTTATACAAAATCATCAAGGTTCAAAAATCACTAAGATCATATATCACATGTTCTTATCATGAAAATCTTATAATCATAAACAACCATTATAAAAATCAAAACTTTCACCTCACATATCTTGAAGATATATATTCATAAACAACTATCGCAAAGATCAATGTTTTCACCATACATATAATGAAAATCAAATATTTATAAACATCTATGACAAAACTCAAAGCTATTACCACACATATCATGAAAATCATATATTTGTAAAGAACTATCAAAAAGATCAAAAATTTTAGCACACTTATCATGAAATTCATTTATTCTTAAAAGTATCATAAAAATTAAAACTTTAATCTCTTACATCATAAAAATTTAAGTTTTTATCACATACATGTAAAAATTCAAACTTTCTCCACATATATTATAAAAATTCAAACTTTCATCATATGCCACATAGAAATTCAATATTTCTCACTTATATCATGAAAATTAAAACTTTCAACACATATAACATAAAACTTAAACTTTCTTCACGTATACCACACATTTGCAAAATTTAAATTACACAACACCTTATAAAAGTTTATAATCCATATTTTAATCCTACAAGTCTCAATTTGTCATATTAATTCAGTTATTACTAAATATGACAATTGTTGTGCGTTGCAAGCCTCAGATGAATTGTTGGAAACATCATAATATACTCATGAATTCGAACATTATTTCACCACTTACTTTATTTTCACGCTTTCACACGCTAATCTGAGCCCACAAGTACAAACATTTGTGCTCTTTTAGCTCTTTGTCCTTCAATTGGTCAAACTCGACGATTTATGGCTAAAGGTCAAAAGTAAAATACGAGAAGTCACTCTAAAAAGTCAATTTCAAAATTGGGTTAAAGAAAATTACTCAAGTAACAATAAATAAATCAGAGAATAATTTAGTCCCTATTCACACATTCTAAACGACTTTTTTTTTCTCTCGCTGCCTTTTGCGCCTACTTTGCTTTTTTTTCTTCTTGTTTCTTTTCATGTCAGCTCTCTCATAGTTTTGTCATATATTATACTACATGGATCAAGTACAATAAACCTCTATTTTATTTAGTTTATTCTTTTACTAATAATTCTTCTAATCTATTTTACCCACTTACAATTAAATATAATATTTTTAAAATACTCACGTTAAAATATTACTATCTTTAGAGAATGGTCAAAATAATAAAATCAATAAATATTGTATTTACAATTTACATTAATTACTAAATTATAATAAATATATATATATATATAATCACCATGCCATAGCACATATATAAAAATAATGGAAATTAATCACAATATTACTAATATCTTAAGATAACTATTTATAAAAATAACTAAAATAGGAAACAATCAAAAATAATTAAAATATAGGCTAAATAGCACTCGTAGTCCCTTAACTTAATTTCAGTTAAAGTTTTAGTCCTTTATCCTTTTTTTTCCGATTTGGTCCTTTATTTTAATTTTAAGTGAAAATTTAATCTTTTATGTTTTAAAATGTTAACAATATTATCCTTTTTTTTATATAAAAATTCAAAAAATTCATCAAAATTTTCAACCAAAACCCATAAAATTAATTATATTCTTTAATATAATACAAATTTCATCAAATTCGTAACTCAAATATTCAAATAAACTCATATTTCTATTCTTTATTTGATTTTTAAATTTCATCTCTAACAACATCAAATAAAAAATGAAAATATGAGTTTATTTGAAGATTTGAGTTACAAATTTGATAAAATTTGTATTATATTAAAGAATATAATTAATTTTATGGGTTTTGGTTGAAAATTTTGATGAATTTTTTAATTTATTGTAAAAAAAAAGGATAATATTGTTGACATTTTAAAACATAAAAGATTAAATTGTCACTTAAAATTAAAATAAAGGACCAAATCGGGAATAAAAAAAAGATAAAGGACTAAAACGTTAAGTGAAATTAAGTTAAGAACTACAGGTGCTATTTAGCCTAAAATATAATTATTCACACATTTATCATTTAGTCAAATGCACACGAAAATATCATCGCAAATATTTAATGCACATTTACACATAAAACTACCTAAAATCTTATTCTTTAAAATACTTATACTAAAATAGTATTATTTTTAGCAAATAAAATAAAATAATTAAACATAATATTTACAATTTTTATTAATCTTTAAATAAAATATGTCTACAATTATCAAACCATAGGAAACCGACATATAAAGATAATTAACTATAAAATTAATAACCATATATTCTAAAACATTTTAATACCAAATTAATTCTTTAAAATCCTATTTAATTGATATAATAATGTATTATAAAATTTGGGATGTTCCACTTTACCGGGGGTAACAACCTTCCATGAATCAATCATTTCCATATTTTCAAAAGCTCTAAATGTAAAATCGATAATGTGATTGGTGCATTGTCTTTAGACACAGTGAGTATACCACAAAAGATTTTTTTTTCTCGTCAAATTGAATTGGTATTCATCCTCTATGATTTTGATAGTGAGGGAAAACACTTTGATATTGAGTTTTGGTAACTAGCTCAAAAGGAATGCTGCAAGAATTTTTGAGAGCTTGTGCAAAATATTTCAATAAAAGATGTGGAGTGTTGACTAACACGGTTGTGGTGGTTGGTTTAATGATCTTTGCAAGTGTCAAGTCACGAAGAACAAACTATGGGAATGGTGAATTTCTTATAGTTGTCATTGACAATAACTACCACAACAAAGCAATCATAACACGTGAATCTCAACACACAAATTAGAATCAGGAAACTCAAATCAAAATCAAGAACGCGAACTAAATCAAAATCATGAACGTGAATTGAATCAAAATCACGCAAATTTAATCAAAATAATGCGAAATAGGAATCAAACACACATATTAGAGAACTAGTTGCAAAACATTCACGGTGATTGAATAAAAAATCAGCAAACAATGAACTCGATTGTGATAAAAAATGGAAAATGAGAGCAAATTGAAGATCAAACCTATGGCGGCACGAAGGGCAATGGTAGTGGCATCGCCCAAAGAGGCAAAACCAATATCAAACCCTAAAGGGTTTCAGTATGCTATATTATTAGCGGTATTACAAAAATATATCTGGATTGATCAATCAATTCTATTTATAACACACATAATACTAATTTTATTTGAACTAACTTACAACAATTTTTTCTACCCTAATCCAAATTTTCGCAAATTATAATAATTAAAATATACAAAATTATTTTAGCAAATTTTTATATGTAAAGTTATTGCTAGGAAATCTATAAATTGATATGCTCAAGTTAACTACTTCTAATATTAGGAAGTCAATTAGGGATGACAGTCTTTTAATATCTCAGTTCTCTAATTCTTAGGGAAAGAGTCCAAGTAATAAGAAGTTTGTATGGGAGGTAAGTAATGTTCGATTAAAGATTGTGTTTGTTAAGTTTCAAATTTAGATCCTCCTAAATGACTTGTTGTTAATTGAAGTTCACTGTCCATTTGAGCTCAATCACTTAGTTGGATAGGGTTGACACATAAACCTTTTGTTGAACGTGGTGGGAAACAAGATAAATAAATGTTTGAATTGTGTTTTTAAAAATCTTTTGCTTTAAAAATAAGGTCTTAAAAGATTTTTTTAAAAAAAAAAACAATATGTTATAAGATTTTTTTAAAAAATAATTTCACAACAATATTCTTCAAATAAGGATTTGGGAGAAGGAGAATATCAAACGCATACTTTTATCTTATTTTACTACCGACTTGGTTGCTATGTCTTGTCCTCTTACTATGGACATATTTTTTCTTCTTCACTTGAATGACTTAATCCACAAAATCAATTGATTTACATCAACAAAGTACACTTTTATCAACCTAACTATAGTATGGTCTTCCTAAATTAGGTTGAGTACATTCAAGCTATTAATACTAGGTCAAGTTATATAATTGGTAAAATGTTTGGGATAGTACAATTAGATAACTTTCAACGAAATAATAAGATCTTTTTAACGCAAAATGCACAATGATAAACTTTCAAAGAAAGTATGAGATAGTTTTGTTGAAACCAAGTTGGTTTTATACTTAGAGTTTTGATGATAATAAAAATATTTTATGAGAACAATATATTTGACTTCAAAGAGTATGAAAAAAGATTCAAATAAATAATTAAAAAAAATTAAAAATAAGATTTGATTCAGATTTATAATTGAAGAAAATCTAAAATAAGATTTGATTCAAATTTATAATTGAAGAAAATCTTTGACCAAGTTGAAAAGATATGTTCAAGATTTGATCAAGATTTGTAGAAGATTTGATCAAGATTTATTTACAACAAAATATGAACATAATCAATCTAACGAATTTACAAACTCAATATGAACAAAATACGAACATAATCAATCTGATTACGAACTCAATCTGAAGAACATACAATTCATAATTAAACAAGGACTAAATTGAAACTCAAATTTTAACTATAAATAGATACTTAAAGCTAAAGAAGAAGAGCATCGAAAATCAAAAAAGAGTAAAAGAACTCATAAGCTCAAAATTTCACGTTCATCTTGGAGTTCAAAGAGAGAAACACTTGTTTAAGTTAGAAATATTTTTTGGGTGTTCTTTTATTAAAGTGTGAGAGTTATTATTATTATCAGCTTTGTTAGAAGCAAATACTTAAAGTTCCAATCTTTTGTATCCAAACCGATAGTGGTTTAGTTTCTTCTTCAATCTGGTGTTGTTAGGTTGTTAGGAGAAGACTTGGCTTGTAGGGTCAATGTGGTTAGTTCCTCAAAAGTTTGGGGTTGTCAGACTGTTTGGGAATATTTAGCTTGTAGGGTCAAGGTGTTGTTGTTCCTCAAAAGTCTATGGTTGTCAGGCTGCTTGGGAAGACTGACTTAGAAGGCCAAGTGTTTTGTAATTCAAGGTATTTGAATTAGTGGATGAAAGCCTTCTGAATGAGGGGACTGGATGTAGCCAAGTTAATGATGAACCAGGATAAATCTATGTGTCCAATTATTTATGCTTTCACTATTTGTTGCTTCTGAATCCGATTGCTTCATATTTAAGTAATTCATAAAAACCAACCAACCTTTATCAAATTAACAAAAAGTTATCAACTTTGACAAACACAATTCAACCTCATTCTCGTATTTGCACCTTTAAGTTTGAGTGTACTACATTGCTTTTTAAAGTGATACTTTTTTTATTAACTCTTCAGTGCTATTTTTTTTTCCCACTTTTCTTTATGTCAATTATTTGTTTTCAAAAGTTCTTGTGTATTATTTTTACATCTTCAAAACCTAAATGATTTCAGTGTTATTATTAGCAATATTACTAAAATATATATTTGGATTGATCGATTAATTCTATTTATAACACACATAATAGTAATTTCATTTGAACAAACTTACAACTATTTTTTTCTACCCTTATCCAAATTTTTGCTCAACTGCTCTTTGTTTTGTTTCAATTTTATTTAATTCAAATAAACAAATTATAAAATTTAAAATATACAAAATTATTTTAGCAAATTTTTTATGTGTAACATTTATTGTTACGAATTCTATAAATTGATATGTTCAAATTAACTACATCTAATATTAGACAACCAATTAGGGTAGACACTCTTTTGATGTCTAAGCCCTCCGATTCCTAGGAAAAGAGTCTAAGTAATACGAAGTTTGTTTGAGAGGTAAGTAAAGTTTGATTAAAGACTGTGTTTGTTAAGTTTCGAACTCGGGTTCTCCTAAATGATTTGTCCTTAATTGAAGCTCATTATCTACTTGAGCTCAATCACTTAGTTGGATAGGGTTGACACATAAACCTTCTGTTGAACATGGTGACAAACAAGACAAAGAAAAGTTTGAATTGTATTTTTAAAAATCTTTTGCTTTAAATATAAGGTCTTAAAGATTTTTTTTCAAAAACATGTTATAAGATTTTTTAAACAAATAATTGTTCGAATCAAGATGGTTTGAAGAACAATTCCTTATCTTATTTTGATGATAACAAAAGGTATTTTGTGGGAACAATTTGATGCACTTATATTTTAATTTAGTGCAGTTCCAAGATCAAATGTTTATGTAGAATATTATGTATATCCTCTAATGATCAGATTAATACAAAGGAATACCAAGACTCCGCTTCTATGCTATTCATTTCTAAGTCTGGTGATACACACCTCTGATAAGGTTCTTCTTTGGTTGCCTCTATTGGTGCAAGCCCTGGTCTATTACGGTTGGTTATGATGATGCAAACAATGGTTTGCTTCGATTGCTTCTGGAATGCAAGCAAGAGTCTGACTTAGTTGCCTCTGATGAACGCAAGCGTTTGACTAAGCTGCATCTGATGACTATATTAAATGTCTGATTCTTCTGCCTATGAAGAAAGTCAACGCTTGTGATAAAGCCAATGCCTCTAGGAAAGTCAACGTTCGGATGAGAGTTAATGATCTAATGGCAGTCAATCCTCCGAGAAGACAAGTTGTGTGCATTCTCTGATAATCACCGTGCTCTGATGGTCTGTAAGACAATGCTCTAATTATCCTATCATATGATCTCGTACCCTTTGCTTACTTTGTTTTCATTTAAGTTACGACGAGGGATTTTCGGGATTATGATCTGACTTGAGCTTAACGGATAAATTTATCTTCAACGATTCTATGCTAAAATCCATGAAGATACAAGTTGTCTTTCTGCTATCAAGTACAAAGGTCATACCCTAAAGGCTCTATAGAAATGGCATGCTTCCTCATTTGAGTTGATATAACAACGCATAACATTTACATAGGAACTACATGCAACTCAACAACATTACAACATTCTGCAATCATTCAAAATTTATGTAAGTGCTGAGAAAGAAAATTTTGAAGTATTACATTGTAAACAACCTCTTGAGAGAGTTTTTTTAGAAAAACCTAAACTCATTCATTTGTAACTTAGCCCAGTAATAGTTGTTTTTCTCAACAGTTTGTACGTGCAAACTTGAAGTTGAGTAGACTTGTTGAAGTTAAGTGTTGTAATTCAGTTTAAATTATTGGAGAAAATCCTTTTGGGTGAGGGGCTAGACGTAGCTACCAATTTGGTGGTGAATCAGTATAAATCTTTGTGTGATTTACTTATTTCCTCTACTTATTTATTTTGTGCTTTTAATTACCAAGTTTATGTAATAATTTTTTTAAATAGAAAAACACAATTCAAACTCCTCATTTCTTGTGTTTTTCAACCTTCAAATTTCACTAAAATATTCTTCAAATAAAGATGTAAGAGAAGGAGAATATCACACACAAAACTTTTATGTTGGTTCACTACCGACTTGGTAGTTATGTCTAGCGCTTTTGTTATGAAGATACATTACCTTCTTCACTTGAATGACTTAATCCAATAAATCAATTGCTTTACACCACCAGAGTACACTTTTATCAACCTGACTATACTATGGTCTTCCTAAATTCGGCTTAGTACAATCAAGCCGTTGGGGGTCCACTCACTCATAATAACTTAGTATTGACAAGCCAGTAAGGAGAATAAATAGTCACTACTAAGTCGAGTTACACAATTGGTAAAATGTTTGGGTTAATACAATTAGATAATTTTCAACGAAATAAGAAAACTTTTTTAGCAAAAATGCGCAATGATAAAGCTTCAAAGAAAGTATGAGATAATTTGAGCGTACTTCGTTGCTTTTTAGAGTGATACTTTTTTTTATTAACCTGTGAGTGAAGTTTTTAGTTTTTTTTTTTACTTTTCTTTATGTCAACTCTTCGATTTTAAAAGTTACTATGTATTCTTCTCAGTTCTACAAAAATTGATGATGTAATATATATTTAAAAAAAAATATTTTCGTTGAGTGATGTTATGATCGTTGCATTTTAAAATAAAAAACACTAACTTTATTTTGATTGTCGATTAATCTTATCACGTTAGATCAAACCATATAAGATATTGAAAAAATATGGAGAACTGGAGACTAATGTAAATATGGAGGACTTAAAATATAAAGCATTAATTGCGCTTTATCTTGAAGAAACATTTTGCGAAGATTAATGAATATAAAATTAATATCATAAGTTTGTAAAAGTATTTTCATTTGAAGTTGTACGTAAAGGTATTGCCATTCTTGTCACAAAACAATACGAACAACAAAACGTAGATTCTTACCATCGGTAAAAGCACAACAACTTTTTCTTTATTTTTTTGAGTCATTGGAATCGTCATAATTAATTACCAAATACATTAGTCGAATAACAATTTCAATACTTGGTATTTCATTTATGACACAAATAATAAATTACAATAATTGAATTTTTGAGAGAAATACATGTTAGATAGTTGATTAGTAGTCATCTTTGCTTGAAAATGGCTCATTATGACGTCTACTAGAGAAGAGTTTGGAGTAATTACATAATCGACTCTACCTTAATTATTATAAAAAATGGTAAGTATTACACAACTATTTAGGCAAACTATGTAAATTTATACCAATCAAAATAATTAAGCTTTAAAACATTAAAAATTATAATACAAATAAAATATCAGTTTTCCAATAAAATGTTATTATTAGTTTTTAAAAAATCTTATGTAAAATTTTATTTTAGGCCTCAATAAACGTTAAATCAATCATTTGATGCTACAATTAATTTCAGTACTCAAAAGATCACATATTATTCTACCTTTTCATGATACAAACAATTGGAGAAATCAATTTTGAGATAAAATTAAGGGTTTGTGAAATATAAAATTGGTTATGAAATTGATTGACTTCATTCTTTGAATATGTTATTACATGATTGATGTTTTTTGAGAAAGGATATCATACACTCTTCGGGCATAATGAGACATATTTGGAGTATAATATTCTTTTGGGAATTGATATATACACTTGTTATATTGAGATGACAGTGCCACAACGTTGAATTGTTTAAATCACCGTCATCTCTTAAAAATACATATCTTAAAATAGTTTAAAAAAATGTTGTGACTTAGAATAAAATGTCCCTGTTTACTTTTTTAGACTTAAAATCTAGTTTTTTTTAGACCAAATTAAATCTTAGATTCATTTTTAGAGAATAAAACTAGGCTTCACTTTTTTTATAGGTTAATTTTTTCTCTCTCTATAATACGGTTATTTTTGTAGTTTTAGTCATTAAATAATGTGAGGTACTGACATAATATTCTGTATGAGATTTTGTCACGTAATAATGATATTTTATATCAGTATTTAATAGGCGGTTGTTTTATGATAGAGACAAAAAACAAAATAAAATATAACTACAGAGACCAAAAATAAAAAAAAAAATGTAAATTATAAGAGTTAAAAATGAAGAAGAAAAAAAATTGTCTAAGTTTTCAACTTCAACTATTGCATATACAAAAATAATGAGTTTTTCTTGTCCATCTTCAATTTTTCTCTACAGTAAAAATTATCTTTGGGTTGTTTTCTTTATTTTTATTGTACATACTATCCAAAAACATTATCTCATCCTAAAATTCATGTGTACATGATTTATCAAATATAATTCATGAATAAAAAAATCCCTATAATACAAATAAAAAATAAGATAAATAGCACTCATGGTCCCTTAACTTAATTTCACTTAACGTTTTAGTCTTTTATTTTTTTTTTGATTTGGTCCTTTATTTTAATTTTAAGTGACAATTTAATCTTTTATGTTTTAAAATGTTAACAATATTATCCTTTTTTTTTACAAAAATTCAAAAAATTCATCAAAATTTTCAACCAAAACCCATAAAATTAATTATATTATTTAATATAATACAAATTTCATCAAATTCGTAACTCAAATATTCAAATAAACTCATATTTTTATTTTTTTTTTATTTTTAAAATTCCATCTCTAATAACATCAAATAAAAAATGAAAATATGAGTTTATTTGAAGATTTGAGTTATGAATTTGATAAAATTTGTATTATATTAAAGAATATAATTAATTTTATGGGTTTTGGTTGAAAATTTTGATGAATTTTTTAATTTATTGTAAAAAAAAGGATAATATCGTTGACATTTTAAAACATAAAAGATCAAATTGTCACTTAAAATTAAAATAAAGGACCAAATCAGAAAAAAAAAATATAAAGAACTAAAACGTTAACTGAAATTAAGTTAAGGGACCACGGGTGCTATTTAGCCTAAAAAATACTAGAGTATTCATTATAAGGATATTGATAAGGTACTATAGTACTTAATTTTAACAAAAACTTACATTCTTGGTATATAGGAAATACCTATTTTTTTATTTTTATCTTCCTATCATTATTTTCAATCACATCATTATTTATGGTTTATGTAATACTGATATTTCAAATCGAATTGTGTTAAATATCGACACAGTATCAATATATGAGATTACATTCGATCATTTTTATTTTTTTAAATTACTATCGAAATTGATGAGTCAATACCGTTTTTAAAGTTTGTATTGATGTTTTTCATATGTCAATATAGTATATTTTCTAGTAAAATATATAATATCTTCCAATTTAGGTGAAGCTTGATTTGTAAAGATAATAATAATAATAACAACAATAATTATTCTTATTATTATTATTTAAGAAATTATTCAAATAATTTGGAGCAAAACCTCTTCTCTAGCATCACAATGGGCTTATTCTCACATTTAGCACTAAACTAAAATAAATTGTTGTGGTGTTAAATTTATTGGCGCATATATATATTGACAAGAATAGTACCTCAAGATCATACTTATTGTCATTTATAATAATATTTTGAATATGTGTACTCAATAATCTTTACAATCAAATAATATTTTGTGGCTAGTAATGACAATAAAGACTAAGAAAACAATTCAATCAAAGATAAGATGTAATATAGAGAAAAAGTGGATATAGATTACAAAATTCATTATTTTACGGTAATAACACACTTGAATATGCAATAGTTGAAAGTAAAAGTTTTTCTTTTTATTTTTCACCCTTGTGATTTATATATTTTTTATTTTTGGTCTATGAAATTAAATTTTGTTTTTGGTTTTACCATGTGACAACAATCCATTATGCTAATATAGCAACTTATATTTATATTCCGTAACAACAAAATTTCACTAACATATAATATCAATATGCCACATTATCTAAATTAGATCACATAATAATATAAGATACTAAAACAAAAAAAATCATAAATTATATAGACTGAATTAAAAAAAATTATTAAGAAAATAAAATCGAAAAATAACTATTTTTAATATATTTAATTTAAAATTTAAATCAAATATATTACTTTTCTTTAATATATTTATATTTTAAGGCGAAGTAGTATATTACACAAACCAAATAAATCACCCCTTTTTTTTCTTTTCAAAATGTGAAACTAAAGATGGACAATTTTTTATAGAGAATGAACATAGACTATCTTAATTTTGTATTGACCGGACTAAAAAAAATTCCAATCTAAAATGAAAATAACATAAATTCCAATGAATATATATATATATATATATATATATATATATATATATATATATATATATATATATGTTAGAAAATGTTACTCCGCATAGCATTGGTAAGTTATGTAACTTATGTTGAAAGTCCCTAAATAAATGGAACCACTTTGTCCATTCCAACACGTACAACAAGAAATCTCCATCTCATGTTTTGTGTTTTAGAGTTTTAATACTCTCTCTCTCTCTCTACGATTCTATGTAGTTGTTTTAGACGTGGACGTTTCCTCCATCACAAAACAGGTTTGTCCCTTTTAATTCATCATCATTAGTGTGATCTACTAGATTACTATGTTAATTCTGATTAACCTCAACATAACACTCTTCTTCACATGCATGTTACTTTCCTTTTTCTTAATTTTCCGTTTTCAATCTTTACCAAAACCATGATTTTCTCCTCTTTTTAAGAAAATAAATCTGTTTCTTTTCATGTTTATTTTGTTTCCTTTTCAAGCGTTTATTAAATAATAGTTTTTAAAATTAAAATTTATTATAATCCCTTTTTTCAGCTCAAATCATCTCTATACTTTGATTTTTATCCTGGCCAATTCAACTTTTTTTTTCTTGATCGTTGTTTTTTTTTTTGTTTCTAATATGTTCTTGTTTAAGACTTTATAATAATTTTTTTTTGGACAAAAACTTTATAATAGTAGCTTCGATGTTTTTTATGCTAATGTTTGTCTACAATATTTTTATACAAATAATTTTTTTCTTCTTCTAGTTTTGGTCATTTAATTATCGGTTTCTTAATTGATGCGTAACTCGTTTGATTTAGAAAGTAGAAACTGCAATTTATTGTATAATTAATATCACTTAGAAAATTGGACTAGAAATTGGTCCATAGAAATTTATTGAATTTTAATTAAGGTTTGATGTTTGATTCAACAGAAACTATATTCAAGGGCTAAGATTATTCACAAGATACATGAAAAAGGTCTAATTTGGAGGCAACAATTTTGTATTTTTTTTTATGTTGAATTGGAAAATGATGTTGTAATGATGATTCATGGTATGTAGAATGTATCCATGATGATGACGATGATGGGAATCTTAAACATGGAAAAGAAATGGTTATTTCCTTTAATTGTTACCTCTGCTTTTTGTATGCTTTTTCTAGCAACATCCTTTAACATGGGTCTTGTCTCTTCAATTCACTCCATCAATTCACTCTTCTTTTTTCTACCATCACACTCACATAGAAACCAAACCTCACTTGTTTTTGTGGAGAGAAAGATTTCTCCCGCCCCAGCTCCCACTAGGCCTTCGATCCCTCGGTTCGCTTATTTGATTTCCGGCTCCAAAGGCGACTTGGAGAAGCTTTGGAGAACTCTTCTCGCGCTTTACCATCCGTTGAATCATTATGTTGTTCATTTGGACCTCGAGTCGCCGTTGGAGGAAAGGTTGGAACTTGCTTCTAGAATTGAAAAACAGCATATTTTCAATGAGGTTGGGAATGTGTTTGTTATCACTAAGGCTAATATGGTTACTTACCGTGGACCGACGATGGTTGCGAATACTCTTCATGCTTGTGCTATTTTGCTTAAGAGAAGTAAAGATTGGGATTGGTTTATCAATCTTAGTGCTTCCGATTATCCTCTTGTTACTCAAGATGGTTAGTATTATTGTTTCTTACAGTATTTTGTTCTGATTCATTCAAACTGTTAATGATTCTTAGACTTATAGGTGTGTATGATTTTGCAGACCTACTATATACATTCTCAAATTTAGATAGAAACCTTAACTTCATGGAGCACACGAGTCGGTTAGGATGGAAGTTGTAAGTTTTTCTTCTATCGTTCTCTGTTGATTAAATAACTTGACATGTAAATAATGAACTATTTTCTCTTTATGATGACATATATGATTCCTTGATGTATACATGATGAATTGGACCATATTGTGCAGGGATAAACGAGCAATGCCGATAATAGTAGACCCGGGGCTTTACGAGTCAAAAAAGTCTGATGTATTTTGGGTTAATCCTAAGCGAACTTTGCCAACTGCATTTAAATTATTCACTGGTTGGTTTTCTCCTTCACACCTTTATTTCTTTGGCTATTATAATAATTGTTGTGATTGATCACTTTTTTAAGGGTTACTTATACAAATTTGGAGAGCTGTGATCTAAGACCATCAAACCAGTTATTATGTGTTGTAGTTGTAGATGCTACTTTCTTATACTTAGGAAACAGGTTCTTTAGGTACAATTATAATACAGAAATGTGGTTTGAACATTAATTTCAGACGACATAATTCGACAACTTTTTAAATGGTTAACACAGTTCATACATGTGGTTAGCGCATTTCATTGAGTGATAAATGAGTATATCAAGATTTAATAACTCATTAACCATCAGTTGAACTTTATAATCACGATTTCAGTTGTTCCAACTACATGGTAGATTTGAACACTTTAAAATGAAGGCGTTTAAATTTGTGGTTCATAAATGCGTTATCAATTTAAAAAGTTGTCTGAATTTTTCTTTCCTAAATTGATGTTCAAATAACATTTATGTTACAATATATGCATGTGTGTGTAATTTCAAAAACAAGAGTTTTTCAAATCTGTGAAGTGTGCTTGTTTCATGAAAGATTCTCCTTTTAGACAAACAAAAGGCCATTCTTTTACTTATTGGACAGAGGAGTGAAGATTAATCAATCTTATATAGCATTGATACTTTAGATTTAAGGTGTATCTGGTGTTCGACACAACACTGACACATGTGGCAACATTCAATTGCTTCTACTTTTTCTAATTATTATCGGTTCGACATGTCAGCGTCGTGTCTGGGATTCATAAGCCATAAGTCAAACAATTGCTTTTTGAAGATTATTTTTACCAATTAATGTTGCTTCATTGCAGGTTCAGCATGGATGGTTTTATCACATGAATTTGTGGAATTTGTTGTATGGGGTTGGGACAATCTCCCAAGAACCCTACTCATGTACTACACAAATTTTCTCTCTTCCCCGGAAGGCTACTTTCAAACTGTCATATGCAACGTGCCGGAATTATCGAAAACCATTGTTAACAGTGACTTGCATTATATTTCGTGGGACATCCCTCCTAAACAGCACCCTCATGTCCTTAACATAAACGACACGGAAAAAATGATTGCAAGCGGCGCTGCCTTTGCTAGAAAATTCAAGCAAGACGATCCGGCCATGGACTTGATCGATAAAACATTACTACGTAGGAGAAATGGACTATTCTCTTTCGGTGGTTGGTGCTCCGGTAAACCAAAGTGTACCGAGATTGGGAACATTTATAAACTCAAACCCGGTCCAGGGTCTCAAAGGCTTCAACAACTTCTAGCTGGACTAACGTCGAAGGCTAAATCGGGTGAGGACCAGTGTACATAAATCCTGTTGGGAATTTTCATGATTGGAGATTGATGAAGGTTATTTTTTATAGCCAAAGTATGTTATTCATGCACCTAGGTGGAGTGAGGTTGAAATGCAATTGCATTTCATATTCATAATATAAGGTTGGTGATCATATAAATTCAAGGCATTGACTTAGCTATTGGCTATAGTTGCCTCTATATAAATGGCATTAGGATCATCTTTTATTTTTATAGGTCCTTTTATCACATAGAGGTTACATGATTTTTTGGCAGCATCATGGTCAAGGAATGTTATAAAATTTTTTCATCATTTTTGTTACTTTATACACCAAGCTTCATGAGTCATGGTCTTTTTGCTTACTTAAAGACAAGTAAATTTCGGATCATTATATTTTAGGCTCAATTAGCCATAAACTATGCAAGATATTTACTTAATTGCAATACAAAATTATCGCCATCAAGAATGTGGATTATTTATTTTATTATATTATTTATTTTATTTTATGGTTTAGTGGCCATGATTGTTCATTATCAAACAATTCATGGAATCTCACAATACTGAGATTATGAGGTTGTTAAATGATGTATGACTAGTCGTGCTCTAGCATTTATCTTGAACAATTTTTTTTATTATTGAATAAATTTTGAGTTTTCTTTTGGTACAAATTTTGTGACTTTCCCTTTTTAGCTACAAAATTTTCGTGTTTTACTAAATAAATAAGGTAAATTTTACCATGGAGTATGATACACTATGGATTAATTTTAAAAAATGTTTAAAATTTCAATGATAAAAATACTTATTTATAAAAATAAAAATGAAGAGGATTACAAACTATTATTTTTGAAAAGTATAATCGACCATCGTTAGAATTTTTGATGATTTTTAAGTATTAGTATACAGCAGGTCATTTGGTCCATTATCGAAGAACTCATCAATAGATAAATAATTTAGATTTTTACAAAAATATTTTTTACCTACAAACATTTTAAGTTATTAAGGGTGAATCAAAATAAAAAATGTTGAGTTAAGTGTAAATGATTAGTCCTACATTGACTACGAATGAATTAAATATTTAATATATAAGATAAATTATTAATATATCAAATATTTTAAAGTTTTAAGTGAAGATATCTATCAAAATCTATTTTAATCCTAAAACATTTAAGTCAGTTGTTGGTAGTAATTTCTGTATTGACTATGAATCACTTAGATTCAATCCATTAACAAGCTGTATTGTGTAGCACATGAGTTAGATGGATTTATTGTTGAATGGATTGAATAAATTGTGGATATATCGTGAAAGGGAAATGCTTAGTAGTGGCTTTCATGAAAATTCCACGAACCAATATATATGCTTTTTAATAACTGTTCCCTTCAGTCAAACCTATGCCACATTCACTTTTTTTTAATTCTTGTTCCACTTCAACCTTTTTTTTCCTATACTAATTCCCGTTCGATTTCAAGAAGTATGTAAATGAAATAGGAGGGTTTAATATGAATCTAAAGGTAGACTTTAACTATTTTTAGTAAAAAAATGAATTTTATAACAATAAAAAAGTGAAAGATAAAAATAATATTTTATTAAAAATTATAAAAAATAGTGAGGTTCACCTTTAGACTGAATCATATTAAAAATTTCCTTAAAAAGACATATTTTAGTTCAAAAAGAAAACTGAAATACTTAATTTAGTTCATGAAAAAATTAAAAGAAACATTAGATCCTTGAGAAAAAAACTGGACCAATCTAGTTCCTACCAAAATAAAAATAAAAATGTCATTAATGATAATTAAAATTAGACAATTTGCTCATACAAATAATTAAAAAGGGACAATTTGATCCATATAGAAAGTCCATAAATAATTTACTTTTTAGAGATTAAATTCTCTTTTTTTAATTGTTGTCAGTGACTAATTAAATTTCCTCTTTACAATTATTGTTGGGGACTAAATTGTCCATATTTAATTATTGTTATGAATCAACTGTCCCTTGTATAACTGCAATTTAGATAGAAATTAGGTTGTCCTAATTTATTTTTCAAACAACTAAAAATTGTCTTTATTTTTCGTAAGAATTAAAAAATTTTTTATCAAAATTAAAACTTATTATTTTTTGAAAGACCAAAATAAAATAAGTCTTCACTCAAAATATACCATACTAAAACTTCATAAGTAATGGGTTTCTTGAGTCAAAATATAAAAAAAAAATAGTAGGTTTCTTTTGTAAAATAAAAATAGTAATGCGTCAAAAAAGAAAATGAAAATAATAGCTTTGTAACGTTGGTATTTTTGCCTTAAAAAATAATCGGTTTCGTGAGAAATATATTCGCACTATATAACACTTCTCATGATTAAATTGTCACCCTTGGGTCTGACTAATTTTAGAATCTAAATATATATAAAAATGATTTAACCTTTTTATAAAAAAAAATGAAAGTGATATAAATTTGATTAATGCAACTAGTAGTTCTTTGAGTAATTGTATAGTCAATCCTTTCATAAAGTCAAAATAGGTTCCAAGAAAAACGGTATACAACACATCAAGCGAATATTGCACGAACATTTCACACGGACAAACTCGTTCGCCCGTCTCTGACGACTAACTAATATTAGTTAGAGAGGAAAAATAAATGTACTTTATTCACACTAGTGACTAGCCTCTAGAAAGCAGGGGGGCTTTTCTATTGCACTTCTGTCTCTCTTTATAAACACACTACAATTAGTACCGGAAATAAAAATAAATGTTTGCCTTAATTTTTAGGTTTTGGGTTCGATTTTCACGAAAAATAAAATTTCGTTAATTTTAATAGTGACAAAAGATGACGACAAAATCCTAAATAATAATGTTAGAAGGGTCGGACTCTTATAAAATATTTTTTGCTTTTTTCTTTTCACACTTATTAAAAAAAAATTAAAAATGAATTTAATGTGTCCATTTTATATTTAGATGTTCTTAAAATAAGTTACACCAAATCTCTATATTAGCTATCATGATAGTTTTTGATAGAAAAATAAGTTACACCAAATATCCCTATATCCTTTATTATAGAAGATATAGAACAAATTAGTAAGAAGTGAGACGTTGAAGAAGTTTTATGATAAATGTCTAGAGTTTAATTATTGGTTGTAAAATATTTAGATCTTTGAGAGATCTTGACACCACATCTCAATGTAAAACTGTAAGACAATGGGTATATGAGTCATCTGTCTTATATATTAAAGATTTCTTCCATTTCTAGTGGATGTGGTATTAATCACTCGCACTTGATCCCAAAAGTCCCCCATCAAGTGTGAGTCACTCACATCACTAGATTTGATTCACACTAAGATCTCACTCCTATTCTCCACCAAGTCGAACCATGACTCTGATACAATTTGTTGGGCAGTACATGGGAGCATCAGGAGCAACAACGAGGCAAATATCCAAATCGCTAAGAGAACTTGACATCATATTTCAACCAAAAATCTTAAGACAATAGGTATATGAGTCACCTCTCTTATATATCCAAAATTTCCTCCGGAAGAGTAATCACTCACAATTGAACCCAATAATGCATAATGATGGTTTATTGATCTCACAATGTTTGAAAGCAAGGTATTTTCCTAAGAGCAATTTCTTGAAAGCTCCAATTGGTTGTTGCCGAATATATACATGGAGAATTATTTTTGCAAGCTCGTTTGGATGTTATAAAAAAAGTTGTTAGTTATGTCATTTGTGTGTTGTTGGTCGGCTACATAATGAGACAAATTCACATCTCTGTATTAAGTGTCACAGGTCAAAGTAGATTTATTTTGCTTCCCATTTAGGTTTGGTTTTTAATTCACACGATTCTAAGAACGTAGCATTTCATGAATGATTGGAAAGAAATGTTACTGAAACAAATGAGAATGTTATTGTGCATGCGCGACCTTATGTTATGAAATATAGTGTGTGTTGTTTCGAGATTTTGAAAAACAATTTATGCCACCGAAAATATTACTGGGTTGAGTCGCGGACTAGATCACTCTCTTTAAGACGTTTCGCGGCACTGTCCAAATTGTGCAAGGTAGACTATCAACCACGTCGTCCCCAGGATAAAACAAGCTCAGTTACTTTGTATCAGAGTTTCACTACACCGTGAAAAACCGTTCTAGAATTACACCCTCAAAATGGAAGTCTAATGGCTGCCACTCGTAATATGGTACTAAGACCACTCGAAAGAAAGAAAAAAGAGAAGTAAGAATAAGGAAGGAGAAGGAGAGAAAAGCCTTAGAAGAATGGAGAGCTTTTAGTGTGATTTCCAACTGAGCAGAACCCTCTATTTATAGAAGAGATCTGCTACTGGATCTGAGGGATTTCAGGATCCATTAGACCAGACTCACACTAAAAACGTGCCCCATTATTCTAGGTTAAGTTGACTATGAAATTTCTAGGTTTTTGACCAAGTACGCGTCCACAAAACAAACGGAAAAATAGGTAGGGTTTTGACCAAACCGAACCGCACGAAATAAGGGCTAATTAAGTAAAAACACAAGCATTTCTTTTTAGAAAATAAATATTAATTTTTTAATTTTCTTTGTACTAAAAGAATATAATTCACCACCCAAGCCCAGGCCTCGGCCGGACAGCGGCAGCGCACGCGTGTGTGGTGATTTATTTTGCATGCATTCTCGCCCCTTCACAAAATTGGGGTATCCCTTGGGGCACACCCCAAGTATCACACCTCCACCTTATAAACACTACTAGAATGTGTAATCCCTCCTATGTGGGACTTCTACTTTTTCAATTCACATACTAGCTCTATGTTCTTCATTTCCAACAGTGTGCTAAAAGTAACAAATGTTTTGAGGCGATTGATATTGATGTGACTATCATTGTTCAAAAGGATCAAATATCTATTGTTAATTTTAAAAGTGCTATTGTAATATCGTTGGAGAAGGCAAGTGGATGTCTCATTTTGTCTACATCTGATATCCGCTAGACACCTCATAATTGTTGTTATAAGCTTAATGTTGATATTTCAGGTCCGATAAAGGGAGGTAAGTAGAGTATTGATGTTGTAGCGAGAGATATTAATAGTGTAGTGATTGTTACTAGCTATTAGTTCTATTATTGAGGAATCTATTAATTTATGTTCAATTACATAGTTTAATTCTTTTGCACGTTAGACATAAGGTATACCATAAGGTCTACCAAATTGTCTGATATAATATGTTATTTATAATCCATATTAGATATCTATAATAGGAATTTCACCTTATATTTTTGCAATCTTAACTTTTGATTTATTGTTAAACTTTCATTAATGAATTTATCTTTTACCAAAAAAATTATAGAATAGATAGAGAAAATATAAATAACAAAAAATGTCATTTAACCTACCGTGTTGTGAAATAAAATACTCATAGTATAGCATTTAAAATAATATTAAATGATTAAAAGGTGGATTATATTTTCTTAAATAATCTAGTGTCTAAATTCACCTTATAGAGAAATGACTTATCACAATTTAATTCTAAACCCCTACTTACGGAACAAAAGGTGCATTATATTATTAACAACAATCATTAACAAGAGTATTTTAAATAAATTCTAAAGTGATAGTTCAATCAGTTGAACTTAACTAATTTTTCCTATGATCGCAATTTCATCCTGGTTTAAATAATTTAAAATAGTTGAATTATAACCCAAAAGCCTTTGGTTTCATTTCCAACATGGTTTTTAAAACATCAAATTTACATGGAAAATAGAAATAAAATAAATTGTATAAAATAAATTTTAACTGAAGCTTACTGTGAGCAGGTACACAAGAAGTATTGTACCATTTCTGGGTATAAAATGACTCATAAGTGAGGTTCAATGTGTAATGTGAGTCATGTACTTACGGCTTGACATGGTTATGAACAAATGCAAGTTTAAAGGACACTTCCTTCCTTTGATTTGACATATACAAGAGTTTCTCCTAAATGATCAGACACATTTAATTTACTCAAACGCGACATAAAGACAACAAATATGTAAACTGATTGGATAATTTTAATCTTACTTTTGATTCTTGGAATCTTACTGTTATGGAACCTCGTGCTAATGAGCTTAAACAACTCCTATTAAACGTATTTCTGGAGCTTCCATGTATAGAAATATGCGCTTAATTCCTTAGCCTTATTTTGTTTTCTTCTTTGGACTTTTGGCCCTCCTTTATACCAAAAACAAAATTAACAAACATTTGTGTAAAAAATTAATTAATATATTTTAATGGGTTTATTTGAGTTATTTGAGTAACTTAACTAATTTGAAGTAAAGGTTTAAAGAACAGGAATTCCAACTCAAATTAAGGAGCAAATACTAACATAAGAATTACTTCTTCGGTTCCTTTTCAATTCTCGTATTTGCAGGCAAAAAAATTGTCCCTAATTATTTATTGTTTTCAAAGGTTAATATAATATTAATTATTGGTTTATCAATAATACTCTTGGTTAGTTATTTTTAAGGGAGAAATAGATGAAATGCGATAATAAATTTTGAAAGACATTATAAGAAAAAGATAAATGATGATATCAAAAGTAATAAAAAAAATTTGTTGTCTTGGTATGTGTTAAAAGTCAAAATAGGAGAATTAAAAAGGAAAATAAGGAGTAGTATATTAATATTTGTCTAAAAAAATAGTGATGATCCGTTGACTCTTAAAATTGATAGATATATAACCTAGCAATTTACAATGACTTACATTTAAAAAAAACTTATTATACATTGATTTGAAATTATTTAATAAAGTATCAAATAGTTTTAAAATTTTATAAAAAATTGTCGAGTTGATCTACTATATAAGAACTTTTGATTTGACAATTAGATTAGTGAAATTCATTATTACATAATTACTTATAGAGTCAACGAAATAAGAGATTCCAACAAATAAAATAACTTTAAAAGACCTTACATTTTTCATACATAGATAGACTCTCAATACAATCTTTTTAGGACGTAATGGTTGTGAAAAGAAAAAATAATTAAGAGAGAATACGAGAAGTACCAGAGCCTCCGCGTGCAATCGCACAAGATCCCGAAGTTTCAACAACACCAAAAAAAATTATATAATAAAACAATGTTTGAATTGAAAGATTTTTTTAACAATATTCGTATTAATAGATACTTGATATAATTAATTTTACTATAACTCTTTTGTTGAGAAACAGCAAGGGCACAAACTCGTACTTCATATTGCACATTGTGAGAGTCTAACTTATTCTATTAACCCCGACTATTCTCTTTCCTTAAATATAAGACCTTTTGAGTTTTTTTCTAGTTAATAACACCATATTAATTATCAACAAACTTAATACTACAATAAAATTTCTTAATTTTGGTGATCTACTCAAAGAGGTCATATATTTAAAGACATTTGTAATATTATTTACGTAACAGAACATTCGAGGAATAAAAGCTTGTCACAAGCCCACAATAGAGTAAAAGAAAGAAAAAAAACTTGCCACAATAAAAGCAACATTTATATATAGATATCAAATTCTACATAAAAATGAGTAGCTTCCCTTTAAGGAAATGAATATGTAAAATTGAATATATATAGATCAAAACCATAATAAAATCTTATATAGATTTTGACCTCTTTTACTTTTCCCATGTGGCACATTATCTACAGCACTTTTTTTTTTCTTCCTTATCAATCAATCTCACTTTTCTCTTTTAATTGTTTCCGCTATGATCTAATAATGCAAAAAATTTGTTATGTTACAACTTTCAAGTAATAATGAAGGAACTTGTATACCCCTCTATGTATAACAATTGAATTATGTTCTCTCAAACCATTTCCAGAATCTTAACATTTCCTGTTGAATTTGCGGCGATTAATGTTGGCGACTGACCACGCCAACAGACCGAGGAGACAAATTGTGCGGCGTCGTCCACTTCGTGACCGGAAATTGGATCTGTGTTTTGAAACTTGAATTGCAATGCTGGCATGGGGAAGGCCTTGTGGTATATGAACACCTAATTCCACATATATGACTTAACTTTAGTGGTAAGGTAAAATAAGAGTTATGCTAAACAGTACCAAGTTATTCATCATGAAATTTGAGACAGTAGTATAAATCTAACCATACATGGATAAAATGGTAAAATAAGAAATGATCCATGGACAAAAATGTAATAACAGATAATCACTTTTTAAAAAAAATCAGTTAAGAAAAATGATTTTTTTTAGAATCTACTAAACACAACTTCTCCTTTTAAGCGATTTTTAGAAGGACGTGTGAAATATACCTCATTTGTCTCTGAACCAGTAGCAATATAACCGTCAGATACCGATAATCCGACAAAGTTCTGTGACAAAAGGAACATGCATCGTCAAGATTATGTATAATCTCATAAAAATTGGAACGTTTACTGAATGTAGACATCAATAATAATTTAAAAAAATGGAACTGGAAGCAAGGTTAGTAGTTATTGTTTGTGTACCTTAACATTCATGTGACCCGTGAACGATTGAATTGGCGAGTCTATAACTCGAGACGTGCACGTAGACAAATCCCAAAGCTTCAAAGTGTTGTCCGTGGATGACGAGACAAGGTTGACAGTGTCTACAAATTTGATGTAGCTCACGGTCTTATTATGCCCGACTAAAGTACAAAGTGGCGCTCTTAGGTTGCGTAGATCGTAGTAATATATCCGGTGATCAGCCGAACCAAACGCAAGGTAACGAGCGGAATCCGTCGGAAACTGAACACAGCATACATTCGCCTTTGTTTTGATGGTACCGACACTAACTCCCTGCAATAACAGCCCGGTGAGAGAAACAACTCATCATACATCCAGCATTAAATATATAAAACATGCAATATAACTGCAGTACGTTTAGTTTTCACAAAGCTGATATTCCGCCAAGTGCAAAAATGGAATTGCCTGATTGATACTCCATAGCTTAACGGAACCGTCGTCGCTGCCGCTCGCCAACATTGTTGGATCTGCTGATGCGAAATCAATGGACCACACTCGCCGCTCGTGCTCCCTCATTTCAGATAGTATTTGACTTCTTGTAACATCCCATAACTGAATAAGATAAAACAAGTTACAATATTATAGTTAGATTTCTGGCCCTGTTAGGATAAACAGCTTAATTAAGCATTTATAGCATAAGTGTTTATCATATAAGCGTTTATGTATGAACTATTTTTATAACAAAATATAAAATAGGTCAGACTGTCTTTATATAAGCTACAAGCTGTTTTCATAAGTTATTCTAGAGAGCTTATGAAAATAAACTAAAAACAGCTTACGGACATGTCATACGCTGTTTCAATAAACTCAACAAAACGATCTTACAAGTGCTTATGACAGTAGATAAGCTCAAATAAGTTAATTTAAACAACCAAAAAAACCTTGTCAATGGCATTTGACTTACCTGTACAACACCTTCAAAGTTACTTGAAGCAATTTGGCTTTTGATGTATGTATTCCAACATAAACTGCTCAACTTTGACCTGCTAGCCATCTCCACTACCGGATAGTGGATATCACGATCCTCATTTATGATTGTATCACATTCGAATATTTTGATTTTCTTATTCACACCAGCGGTTGCAAAAAATTCTCCATCGCGGTCGAAACTGAGCGAGCATACTAGGTTGGAAGAATGCAAAAGATCACCTTGCTTCAGGTCGGCTTTAACCTTAAGCTTACTGAAAGATAAGTACTTGCACAAACCCTCGAGGAAAGGATTTATCCAAGCACTTGCGCTGTCCCTGCCTTGATCTTTCAACACCAAGTTATTGATGCTACTTCTTTCGGTCATGACAACAGACCCTCTCCCATCATTTGCTATAGATGAATGTCTAACTGCCTGTCTCCCTGAGGAATAGGTTGGTCTGCATCGTGTTAAAAAGTATGCTGACTCGAGTTTCTTGAAGTTTTTCATTAGCCGTGAACTTTTCAAAAGAAAACTTCCCTGATTTTTCTGATCATTGTCCATGTTATCATCACAGTCATCACAGTTATTGACATGCATCCCTAGTCTAACTCGTTTTCTAGTTCCTAAACAAGCAGAGTCCTTGGTATCAACAACTGTCATGGACGGGAAAGTCGATGGGGATTGACCGTCACTCCCTAATTCAACCCCGGATATCTCTTTAAACCTAGTTTGCTTCTTGGTCACTTCTTCGATATCAGAACACAAAAAAGAGATAGTATGTTGCAACTTTTCAGCAACTTCTTGTTTTCTTTGTTTAAGTAACGAAAGGAATTCTACTAACAACTCCTGATCTTCTATATTTTGTCTTAGCTCTATTGCTGCTTCGCGTTCTTCCATATCATCTCTCTGTTCATTAAGGAACTCGCTCTGCAACAACTCCCTGCTACGTAAGAAAATAAACGGTTTAGAAGATATCTTTGGTATTTACGACGGCATTGGAAATAGTCTGATCAGTCAAGGTTTCAGTTCATGGCTTCTATATTATTTGGTAAAGTCTACCAAAGATGCTCGGATGAATAAATTATGATTAGGTCTCCTAAATGACAACTAAAAACAAAAATATTAGGTTAAAATGTTATGAGTTAAGTGAATAAATGGTTCCAAACACTATATGCATACTTGTGGCACACCGTGCAAAAAATATTTTGATCTTCACCCTCCTGTTCCCATAGGAAAGCGGCCCTAGTAATCCAAAGTTCGGTTGGGAGGTAAGTAAAGTCTAGTCAAAGATTGTTCCATTCAGATTTCGAACTTAAACACTAGGAATCAGCAATTTCTTGCACGCAAGCCAATTAAAGCCTTAAAGTTCTCATGAAAGGTTAACAACAAATATCAAAAACTCAAATTTAGCCAAGAAATTACTAAAGTTTCAAGTAGTCAAAAACATATTTATATGATATAAATCTGCAAAACTTATATGATTCAACAAAGAAAGACTAGTACATAACTCACCATAAAAATAGTTCAAGTTTATCTTACATTATTAATAGAACCAAGTTTACAAGGATTTAATTTGAAAAAATTTGCTAATTAAGACGAACAAACGAAGACAACAATCCTTTCAAATAGATACTTGATATGTAAAATTCAAGCGATAACAATAAATTACCCTAGTGTTGGACGACTGCTAGGGTCAGGATGTAGTAACCATAAGCAAAACGAAGCTTCCTTAGACCACTTTAGAAGTAACTGTGGAGGAAGAACTCTATGTCTAAGACTAGACATTGTTCTACTTTTCTCTTCTCTTGAGCTCAGTGGACAAAATAGCTGTTCACATGTAGAATAACCGAGTTAGGGCTACATCAAAACAATAATAGTCTTCCAACACTACTTGCAGAAGATAAAACATACAAAGTACAGAATTGAAATATAAGAACTTATGTTAAGAATGAACCTCGAAAAGGAGGACCCCCAATCTGTAAACATCCGAAGCACATGAACTTGGAGTACTGGCAACTTCTTCAGGACTGGTATACCAACTCATTTCCATTAGCAGTATCTGTTTCATCGGAAACGATTGCTTTTTCCCTTCCACTTCTTCATCCTTCCTCCTATCTTTCATTTTATTTTCTTCCGTTTCTTCTATTAACGATGCACGAGCTGCATAGACGGCACTTGACAGCATGCAACTAGAATCAGACCGAGCAGCCGTCAAAATCTTGGCAGGCGCAAAATCTTCACTTCCTAAATTCTGATGATGCATAATATCACGAGGACAGTGAGACGTCGGAGTTTTGACCTCAACACCTTGGTCGTTGTTCATTCCATCTCCTAAAGAATCTGAACCAGTATCCGAGCAAGAAGCCGATTCAATAAACGAGATATGGTTGAAAGAGGACATGACAAAGCAAGAAGGCCTCACATTATGAACTACAACTCCTTGACAATGCGCCGCATTAACGATTTCAACTATTTGCCTAAATATATGCAAACATTCGAAGACGTCTACAGACCGATTGGGTTTATCCAACCATTGCCTCAAGCTAATATCACCCCATTCTATAGAACAAAAGAAAGGGTCATTCTCTACTTCATCCTCACAAAACCCACCTAAATTTTTAGGTTGATCACCTTGTCCACTAAGAATCCATTCCCTTTCCTTTCTAAAACCGGAACCTTGCGATCCTTCACCCGAAAAAGGGTTTCCTTCAGGACAATGAACCCTTTGATTCCTATCTGAAACTCCAGAACTATTCAATGCCCTAGAACTCTCAGAATTCTGCAAAGCAGAACCAGAAGAACCCTCCATCTTCATCCACTTACAATAATTGCATGTATACTAAACACACATAGAAAACTCTTCAAACTTGTTTCAAACTCATGAACTTCCATCATCACCATGTTAACTTCAAAATCATTTCAATGATCACAAAAAATAAAAAACCAACAAACACCACCCAATATCAAGATCAATCTCTCAGCTTTCACTTCACAGTTTACACACTAAACTTGATCACAAGTTCACAACTTCATGTCAAATTATCAACCTGAATTAACAAACTTTTCAGGAAGCAAAAAAAGAAACAATCTTTACAAAATTGAAACAAAAGGGTAGCTTAAAAAACAAATCTTTCAGCAAGACAAAGATGAAATTAAGAACAACCAACCAAAAAATAAGATTAAAAAAACAATCTTTTCAACTTGAAACGTAGAACACTATGAAAAAGAAAACAACATAAAGCCTCCAAAAGGACTAAAGTTTATCCAAATTGATCAGAATTTACCACCACACATCAAAGTTAAAAAATGAGCAGATAGAAACATGTACTCAGACAGAGAGACAAATAGGAAGTGGCAGAGAGAGAGAGAGAGAGATAAGAGATGTGTACCAGTGTCATCACCATAAGAAGATCTCCTGTTTCTGCTTAGACCAACGTCAATACAGAACCACACAACAAAAGTTTAGTTCCACAGAACAACACTGAAGCTTCACAGCCTCATAAATTCCACATTTTTTTTTTAAAATAAAATGAAACAGAAGTACAAAACCAGAATAACCTCCCCCACAAAACTAATCAAGATATTTAATTTAATAATAATTAAATAGAATAAAAAGATAGTTGAGAATTATTATTCTAGGAAACTTTTTCAATATTTTCACACCCTATATATTTAGTATCTAATATCCATCTATTTGAATATTTGTTACTTTTTTTATTTATATATTTTTCATTCACACTTTTAGAACACCTCTTGTTTCCACTTCATCTTCATTATCTTCCCGCTTTTATTATTACTAATGCAAATAAACTACGTGGCTCTATTGTGGCCTTAGGGTTAAGAGAAGGATTAAATCTTATTAATAATAATTGTGGGCCTTGTTTGAAATTTTTGAAAAAAGTACTAATAACTAACTAATATATATGCTTACACAAACATTGTTAGTATTATTAAATTCTATTGTATATCTATGTGGTGGGTATATCTATGTTTTGGAAACACATGCAATATTCCATGCTAAGTGGAAAAACTATTTACTAATTTTACAATAAAATACAAAGGTATGAACAATCTGTTTAGGGGTTAGAAAAGTGTGGTCTTATATATTTTAATGAAAGTAACTTTGGTGAGATTAAACAAATCGTAACTTAGAAGTTTAAGATATTTTTTTTCAATAGTAAGAAGCAATATAATATAATTTTTGGAAAACCTGATCGGCCGTAAAATGATAAAGATATTGGTTAAAGGTTCAATTAGAGTTTAACCGTAATTAAATTGGTGATAGTAAATTTTGTTTTAAAATTATTGTATTTTAACATACATTAATTAAGAAAAAAAATAATATATAAAATAGAAAATAATTATTTTACCAAATTATTTTTATTATTTGTGTCTTCAATGATCATAATAAAAAATAAATAAATAATAATTTGAAAGTGAAGTACCTAATAATAATTAGATGGTATAGTTTTAAAAAATAAATTAAAATTTTATAGGAAATTAAAAATGACCGTTATTTTTTAGGAAAGTGTTTTCTTGGAGCGTTACTTTTTTAAACGTCTATTATAAAAATAAAAATATAATTATAAATATAATGAGTATTGTGAGACAGAGAGAATAATAAGTAATTAAATCGTTTATAATATACTTTATTTTATTGTGCCAAAAATTGATTTTAGATAAAATGATTATATAAAATTGATTTTGATTAAAAGTGAATTGAAATTTAAATAATTTATATTTTAACACATTCATGTAAAAGTGAGTTAGATGATAAAATTTAAAATAAAAAATACAAATTTTAACTTAAAATCAAAATTAATTTTAAAATTCTATAAACAAAAAATACAAATTTTAACTTTAAATCAAAATTAATTCTAAAATTTTAAACTTCTAAAATCAATTTTGCATACACCAAAAATATAACCAAACATATGTTAAATATTATTTTAATCATGGACAGCCTGGAGAAAGAAGTTTCTTAAATTCAAGAGCACTCATTAGTTAAATAGTTGTTGTGTTAATGCTAATCGATAGGGATAAGACAAATGCTTGCTCATAAAGAGGTAATGTAATTCGGTGGCCAAAAAACATCTCAAACACACATGCATGTTGTGTGTGTTCTTTTGTCGTGGTTTATTCCATTAAATTATTTTTCTTTTTTGGTTAAAACACTCCATTAAATTCTATTAGCGTGATTTATTTTGTCTGCAGTCTATGCTTAAGCTTAATCCCAAGAGTTAGTACTTTGGTTTTCTCAAAATAAAAACAAAACAGTTTGTGCTTTGGTTTCCCACACAAAAGTTAAAAAATGATTACTAGTAATAATTTGTTTATACGCTTGACCAAAAATGGGTATTTTAATTTTTTTAATAAAAGAAACATTCAACTTTCTTAACAAATATTTTATGTTTTACTTTGGTGAGCTTATAATATAATATGATATTGAATTTTGAGGGGCGATTCCATATTTGTTTGGATCTACTCACAAGTTGGGTACTTTTGTACTATCTAATGGAAAAAGATTCCATATAGAAATGAATATCATTTAATGATCTACAAAACCTTATCATGTTCTTATATATATGGAGTTGCCATATGCAATAAGTTCATAAACTCCGATTGGAACATGTTCTGTCTCCATGATAGATTTCATTTCCAATATATGTCATCTCAAATTCACATTTATGCCACATATGGAATAACCTTTAACAAGAAGATATGGAATAACCTTTGAAATTTCTCCATCAAAGGTACTTCATTTGCTCAACTATCATACCATTGTTTTATACATCTTCCATACCCTAGCCTCATCCTCCAACCTTTTATATTAATTGATTTAATTTCAATATTTTGAATAGAACATTATACACACCCTAAATTAGTGCTCTTATATCTTATACATCTTTAATCATCTCAAGAGAACAAATAGTCATATTTCATATAGCGTTTCCCTATGTGGTAAACCACTTCACTACCATTTGAAAAGTAATGTTAGTGAAATTTGAATACTTAAACAACCTATTATAAAATAAAATGATCATGGAGTTTGAACAATGTTAAGGACACATCAACATCTAATAGCAACGTGTTCATTTTTTAACCCAAAATTATAAAATAAAATTACCATGGAGTTTGAATACTCAAAAAACCTATTTGAAGACAAAAATCTTCGTGAAATGAACTATTTAGGAAATTTATCAAATTTAAAAGATCGCGAGTAATTTTATTTTTCATTTCCTTTTATAAAAAGTTCACAAGAAAAAAAATCATAAAAGAGGAAGTATAGAAGGGCAAATATAGAGAAAGGGAGAAATACAAACTAAATAAGTTTGGAGTGCAAACAATCTAAACATTGAAATTTAGGAATGAGCGAAAGATGATTCAATATAAAATATGAATATCTAAATATTGAGATTGAATCCACAATTTTTCGAATTCTTGCAGTATCTATTTTTTTTATCGCTAGAGTAAATTGGATAGGAGTGTATTATGAGGTACAATGGATGAAAAAAGGTATCGTGTTTTGATTCTAACCACAACGCAATGTTAAAATTGAGAAGTATGTGATGTTATGCGAGAGACAACAAAATCTATATATGTAAACTCTAATAAATGCATCTTATAAATGCTTTCTTGTTTGCTTTATGATATCTCTCTCCATACTTTTTTATCCATTTGCTCTCGTAAGTGAATAATGGGTCGGTTTGTTGGTAGGACCTCTCCAACCCAAACGAAGGGGGGCCCTAAACTAAAGTGTGGCTGCTATTTCTCTCACCTTTATTATACAATTTTTTTTCTTTCACAAAATCTCCGTAATTTTATTCAATATGTCAGGAGACTAAATATGATATCTTTGGACAGAAATTCAAACTTTGATTTATCAAGTTCTATATCGTGAGAGTTTAATTTCTTTTACTAAATTTAATTCTCGTTGGTATTGCATATTTTATTTCACTTGATGCTTCTAGTATATATATATATATATATATATATATATATATATTTGGAACACCACCATAAAAAACCCAGCACACCCTATGGACACATATACTCTTAGTTGTCTATTTTTAATGTCTCATCGGTGTTATGTATAATTTTTAAGAAAATAATTAATTGTATTAATTTTAATAATAAAATAAATTTTATATATTCAAATATTTTTATTAATTATAATTAATAAATTTTTTTGATGAATTGAGATATAATAAATAAAAATATATTAATAAAAAATATAATTAATATTGTATTGATAATATAAAATAATAAATAATTTAAAATAAAAATAAAATAAATAATATTTAAAATGAGACGGAGAGAAAGAGTAAAGATTCATCATTCACCAAACCAATATCATGCAATAATACATTTTTAGGAGAATAAATTTAAATGATGATTTCAAACTTGTAATATATGTAATATATCATAAATTATATAATACAACCAACACATATTGTCATGTAGTCATCCCCTATTTTGTCTCGTAAAATAAAAATGCTATTTGTATCTGTCACATTCATATTCATAAATTGAATATTTAATAGAATTGAGAATGCGGGTTAGTCTATTTTATTTAACTCGTTCTATATAATTATGCACATTAAACGGATTCTATTAGTCTATTTGCAAATGATAATGAATTATGATATGTTAGTTCGAGTTTACTCCGTGTTGATCCACAGTTTAAAAAGTTAATCTACATACCATAAAAAAAATACAATTTTGTATAAAAACTTAAAAGTTGGTATTATAAAAATATAATTAAAAAAAAAACAAATCTATTATTGATAATTTTATGTTATAACTGGTAAGGTGTATGAGATAAAAAAAATTGTGAATTATAGATATCAGTAAGAAAAAATATGATTGAATATAACTTAAGAGATTAAAAGTATAATTTAACTTAAAAAATAGAATAGAATAATATATAGAGAGAAATAAATTATTACCACAAAATTATTAATTGGTACAAATTATAGTAGACAAAGAGTAGTTATTATTGTTTTTATTTATCACGAACCAACGTATGGATATATGGATTTAAATTGTTTAACTCACAATCTAGACAGTCATCTAACCCACACACACCAAAATTTAAATGGACCAAAAAATTTAATCCACAACTCTCACAGGTCATGAATTAAATAGGTAGATCATGTGGACTTCAGTCTATGTACCTAACTCTAATATTTAATAAATTTTGCGATATCCATACATATATATTCACAATACAATGTTTTATTAAAAAATATATACTTTTTTGTAAAATAAATTGCAATTATGTACAGTATAATCCTCCTCTTTATTTCACTCTCTTAGACAATAAAATTACTATTTAAATAATATATTTGTAATCTAAATTGTTCTTGTAATTCTTATATTTAGTATACTTTGTGCCTTAGATTTTCATTAATATAGTGCTTTGATTTTTTTATTTTTTTTATTTTAAAAATTTGAATACATCCATCAAGTGTAGATTTTCATCTTCGTTTTACTAACTTACCAAAATGGGTACTCCACAAATACAAATACTTTTAGATCTATCTACCTACCTCCAATAACAAGCAAATATATGAAATATCCAATTACTTTACATGTGAATATGTGTTAACCAATCTATGCTTATGGTTGTGGCAAGTTTTTCTCGCAAATAACTCCGGAGTTCATTTTTTTTATCATTACTCACTGCATTTCATTAGACACATTCTATTTTTTAGCAAAAGAATGTCACAGTGAAAAACACTATTGATTACTGACATTCCAACTATGTTGATACACACTAACTAATATTCGGTTGCATTTCCCCAACAAACTAAAATGAGATATAAAACAAAGAGATTAGGCCAAAATCTAAATAATGAAACAATACATATTAGATTTAATAATAATTGAACGAGTGTTTGTTGGTCAATGAAGGAGATATTGATATCGACGACTCTTCTAAACTTCGGAGTTGTGGTGATGGCAAGGTGATAGTATCGAATGTAATTCTAATGTTAAAGTCAATTTTCGAGGAGTTTTGTAGAAATGGGCACGTATTACCTTTGTTTTATACGTGCTATAGTATATTTATGTAGCTTGAATTCTGAATTCTATGGAATTATATCCACTTATGTGAATTGAGAGTCGAGTGAAATTTATATAAAAATTATTAACGTAAAAGTGGTTTTTGCTACGATATTTTGATTGAAGTTTTGATAATAACAAAAATAATAAGAATAATTATTTATTAACTATTTGTTAAATATATATATTAAATTAAAAGATAAAAGTTTATATTAATAAGTATCTATGTTAAGATAGCATAATTTATTAGTAAGTTAGAGATAATAGTTTAAGTGTTGTTAACTCAAAGAATATTAGCACCTAATAAATAAGTAATTATGTCTACTAACAAAGCGAGTCATGAAAAACATCAAATCAACGCTCTGATAAAATGTCAATAGTGTTAAGTCCAACAATTGAGTCTTGAACTTTGAAGAATTCAACATTTCAACATTATCTGTTTGTCAAAATTGGACTTATCATCTGATTGAAGAAATACATGACATCCTCTGAAAATGTCATCCTCTAATATATGCCCTATCAATTCGAGATACATTGAATTAAGTATGAAGATATATATGGACATGTCTTAAAGATTGATTTGTTGTAAATGTTGATTCAATATCTCCAACGCTAATATTTTCAATGGATACATTCCTCAGTATTTAAATAGAAACCGATCAATATGAAATTTGATAGAGAGAATAAAAAAGACAATGTGTTAAGAAGAATTTTTGTAAAAAGCCTAGAACACATCAAAAGAAAATAATGAAAAACTCTTTCACTAGAGAGTTATTAGAATTGATGTAAATCAATCAAGTTGTTTGATACACTTGATATATATATATATGTATATATATATATATATATATATATATATATATATATATATAATTTGAAATATAATATTATCTCAACAAGAGTTAGAATCCTAGAAACACACTTTGTGTTAATTTAGACACAAACTGGAAAATTCATTCATCCATAAGAGGTACCTAAAGAGACATAAGTATACTTATGAATCTCAACGGCAATTTGCCAGAAAGTTGAGAAGGGTTCTAACGGTGACAACTTGGAGAGACATAAGAAAAATACTCAAAATTTGAAGAGGCAGAATAAATAATACTTGTATCTTATTGTTTAAATAATGGATTAAGTCATCGACTATACTCATGCAGAATCTCTATGTTATGAGAGAACTAGATGTAGCATTAGTCCTCTAAAAGTGCGACATAAATCATGCGCCATATATCTGACATGCTTTGCAGAAATCCATTTACTATAATGGACGAAACTAATGCCAATTTGTGTGCTCTAGCCTTTGTATAGTTTGACGTCTACATCTCAATGTTGAGCCTTTGTATCAAACCTTAATGCACAAGCCAAGTTAGTGTTAGATTTGATCTTCTAATTGTTGAATCAATTGAAATCACATTCAAGAATTGTTGTCAAGAATAATATTTCAAAACAGCAACTGATAGAAACTAGAACTTATAAAAAATCTTGAAAGTAAAGCAAAAAAGATAGAAATCAATAAACACAAGATTGGTAACCTAGTTTGGATTTCTTCTACATCTCAGGTATAGGATCTGACTTATGAAGTTTCACTATGATCTTGAAAAGGTACAAATTGTATATATTTTCTCTCTTCCTCGATTGTGCCTTTTGTATCTTTTCACTCACGAAAAAATGATTGACCTTTTTTATTTACACAGAGAAACTATCTTATATATAGCTTCTAAAAGTGGTAACTAACTCTAATTGTCAATTGCAAAAACAGTTAGGAGCTTAATTGATTCCACCAGCCCAAAGTGTTCACTCAGTATTGGTCGGAGAGACAATAGTGAGAGCAGCCCAAAGCTTAGGCAGTTGTGAGAGCAGCACTCCAGATGCATTTGTCTTAATACCATAACTCAATAGTTAGAGCATTAATTTCATTTCTCGCCTTCTAGATGGGGACAAAATTTCCATTAAGGAACTAATGTCATTTTATTTGAAGAGTAACACAAACTGAAGTAACTAGAATATCACTAGAAGGGGGGTTGAATAGAGATATTCAAGGTTTTAAAATTTTGTTACTGTTTTAAACAGCTGTCCTCTTTCAGAGGATGATTTATCAGATGTAGTAGAGTTGAGAGAGAGAATAATGACACACGAATTTTATACTGGTTCACCCAATGAAGGCTACGTCCAGTCCTCACACTCTAGTGAGTTTTTTACTAAGTATCAAAAGCTATCAACCTCTCACTGAGGTTGATTACAAATTGTGTATTCTTTAGCTTCACCAAGCTTACAATTCTTTCCTTCTGATTTCTCTTCAAGTGTTACTCACTTGAAGGTCTAAAAAGATATGAAGTAGTTTGATAAGATTTACTTTCTATAAAGATAAAACAAAGATCTAGTGAAAGATTATAGAAAGCTTGAAAGGAGATTGAAAATGCTCTTGATAGCCTATTGATATTTTTCTGTTTTTTGCTCGTGTAGTTGTGTGTATCTGGCTGAAGAAGAGCAGTCTTCCTTTTATAGAGAGAAGGAAACTTTCTCTTCAAGAAAATTTTCCTTTCTGGCCGTTTTTTCAAGATGTAATGAACCTCACTGTTGTTGCGAATTTACAGCCTTGCCATTCTGTCCTTTTACAGCCTGGCACATGGGAGGTTACTTCTTTACTTGGCTTTCCAGGAGGATAGATCATTCCATATGGTTTTAACAACTGGTCAGTGCTATTTTCTGGTTCCAAGTCATGACCCTTCTCTGGTCGTGGATGATGCAGCTTTTGATACTCTGGAACTGTTCGTTGTTCTTAATGTGAGAGGATGAATGAGCAACTAGAAGTTATCCTCTGGTAATTTCCTTTTGGTGTCTGAAGCTCACCTTACGGTATCTGACTTCTGATGTTTACCTTCCAGAGTTCATCTTCTAATATTTATCTTCTGGTGTGTATTTTCTGGAATTCATCTTCTGATGTTTATCATGTGAAGTTTGTCTTCTGAGTTTTATCCTTTGATGTTCATCTTTTTATCCTCTAATATGTTTCTTCTGAAATTCATCTTCAGATGTATATCTTCTGATATTCATTTATGATTTTCATCTTATGATATCGGCCAATCTGGACTAGCAAACTGGTCTGCTGAGATCCCCTGATCTCGGCCAACACTGGACCATTTATTCTAACCTTCTGGTTTCGACCAACACTGGGCCATTTATTCTGACCTTCTGATTTCGACCAATACTGGGCCATGGTCTGATCTTCTGATATTGGCCAACATTGTACTGGGTCTGGATTAGTTCTGGACAAAGGATATTTCAGTCTGGACCTTTTAGCTTATCTTCTGATTAATTCAAGACGGTTTTTTCACTTCACTGTCAGGTCATCTTCTGGTCAGAAGAACTTCTTGAATAAGTCTGACTTATGATTTTTTCTGGTCTGGATCAGTTTTCCTCTGGCAGGCTTCCTTCTGGTCTGGTCCATGTCTCCTTCTGACTTTGTTTCCTTCTTATATGGGCCAGCAAAGATATCCTCTGGTGATTTCAGGATGCATCCTCTGGTATCTTTTGATGCATTATCTGGTGTTTTCAACTCTCAGGTTTTCTGCTTTAGCTTCTGGTTTTCTGTTCTAGATGTTTTGCTTCTGGTTTCCTAGATGTTCTGCTTCTGGTGTTTTCCAGATGTTCTGCTTCTGGTGTTTTCCAAATGTTCTGCTTCTGGTGTTTTCCAGATGTTCTGCTTCTGGTTTTTTCCAGATGTTCTGCTTCTGGTGTTTTCCAGATGTTCTGCTTCTGGTGTTTTAACTTCAGATTTTCTTTATGGATTTAACAGCTTTGTTTCCTGCATGCATTCATTCTTCTGGACAGGAGGTTGCGATCTTTGAATCCTGTTCCTTTCGTAGTACAAAACTTAAATGCACGCATTAGTGTAATCATAATCTTAAGATAATTTTGTTATCATTAAAAGAGATTTTTTCTCAACACAAACAACTTAGGCATGAAAACATAATTCGCACATATAGTATCTACTCGAACTCCCCAACTTTTAGATAGAGAAGATTCGCTTTGATCTGATGCGGATTGAAATTTTCTTCGAAATTCAAAGTCAGGTATATGAGTGGGTTTTTTACAAGGATTCGAGTGTGGGAGTAGTAGAAAAATGCCCTCGTTCTAATTTTAATAATTGGATTCTTAAAAAAAGTGCAACTTTAATAATTAAAAAAAGGATAAAATAAATTTTAGTCCATATAGAAAAATTCTCAACTTTTTAGGCTTTAAAATTTTTGGTTTAATTGCAATTTTGATCTCTTTATTTTCACCAATCTATGAAATTGGTCCTCTATTTTAAAAGTCGAAAGTTTTGGTTTATCTCTTAGATTTTTAAACTAAAAAATGATGATTTGATATATTGTAAATAATGTGTCATACGATTTTATGATATAAAATCATCTATATGCATTAATTATTCATATATCATTAATTAAATTACAAAAACGAATAATTTCTGAAATTGAAAGTGAAGTTTTTTTTACAGTTTTATTGCGGTCTTATGAGTGTTAATCATTTTATATCATAGTATCACATGCCCACATTATTTAAAGAATATCGCATCATCATTTTCTAGTTAAAAAATCATAATAAAATACCAAAACTGTCAAATTTTAAAATAGGGGGACTGATTTCATGAATTGATAAAAATAAAGGGATTAAAATTGTAATTAAGTCAAAAAAATTATTTTGAAAAGTTTTTTTTGTAAAAAAATTATATTTTTAGTTTCTATAAAATCAAAATAGAAACTAAATATGAATACAAAATTTTTAGGGATTAAACTTCAAAGGTGGTAATTTTATATAGACTAAAAATATATTTAAACCAAAAATAAAATTCACTCTCATTTTATTATATTATAAATAAATAAATTGGAGCCCTAAAAAATTGGGGGTCTTGTGCTATTAGACTGGTTGCATAGCACAATAGCCGATCATAAGTGTCGTTTAAGATTTTTGCACACATATTAAGAAATACAACCATTAAAAGAAATAGATAAGTTATTTTACGAAATTATTCTTCTTAATTATTGATAAATTTTCACTATTTTCACTGCAAAGTATAATAATATTTTTAAAATTGTATATATAATAATTATTAAAAGATAATATAATAAAAAATTATTAAAATTATAAATAACATTTATTTATTTTGAGGTAAATTTTTTTTGTTTAAATTAGATCATGTTTAATTGCATAGACAATGCCACGTGACATTTATTATTTGCCTCTTCAAGATAATCTATATTGGAATTTACAATTGCTAATTACTCCTTATACCTCTACATTTATACTTCTACTTTATTCATATTATATTACGTGTAAATTATCTATTTTATTCATTTTGATACAATTTTTGTATTAAATTAAATCATCTCTAATTACATAGACAATGCCACGGGACATTTATTATTTGCCTCTTCAAGATAATCTATATTGGAATTTACAATTGCTAATTACTCCTTATACCTCTGCATTTATACTTCTACTTCATTCATATTATATGTAAATTATCTTTTTTTATTTTTTTATTTTTCAAAAAAAAATTGTATCCCACTAAATTCAACTTCAAAAAATTTGAGTTTTGTATACTAAAAAACATTCAAGTTTTCTGATACATAAATATGTTTTAGAAAATCGAACTTTGTGTACCGGAAATTTTTTTCAAGTTTTTCAGTATACAAATGGGTTTTAAAAAATCAAACTTTTTGTTCGTGTATAAGAAATTTTTTTAAAAATTTTCCGTATACAAATGTGTTTAAGAAAATTTGAATTTTGAATACCGGAAAACTATTTTTCAAGTTTTCTATAACACATTTATGTATCAGAAAACTTTAAAAAAAAGTTTTCCGAAATACAAATGTGTTTCGGAAAACTTGAAAACTATTTTCTAGAACACAGATATGTTTTCAGAAAATTCAAATTTTGTATTTCGAATTTTTATTTTTAAGTTTCTCAAATACATTTATGCTCCGGAAATCTTTTTTCAAATTTTTCAGAACACAAACGTGTACCAAAAAACATAAAGTTTGACTTTTTTATTTTTAAAAAAAGATAAAATTAAATTTTTATTAAAATATAGGGGTAGGAGTATAAATTTGAGGATTTGAAGAAAAATATTTTAGTTACAATAGTTAGTTAATTAATTTACACTAATTAGTTGATTATCTAATTGATTATATAAGTTTTTGTAAACTTTGATGTAATACATTCTCTCAATGATCATATTATTCAGATTATTTTTCTCTATTTATCTCTTATCAATGATTTAAATCAAGAATCGTAATTGAGGTAACATAGTTTTCTTTCTTTTCTTATTTTTCTGTATTATTGTGTTTCATTTTAATTTTTCTAATAATCTATCAAAATATATGTAATTCACCCCCAATTTGTTGGATCTACTTTCTCCACTTCCATCATCAATTCCGACGTATACATCTAAATAAATAATTAAATTTGTATTTTTTTGAATACATAGTTTCAAAAATATTGTAAAATTCAACATACATTGAAAGGTTCTGTAGTAGCAGAGATGGAGAAAGGTATTGTCAACAACAAAAAATTCTCATTCTCAAGTCTTCTCAAGTTTTGTTCGACTAATCCGGAAATATATTTTACACGTCCAGATTAACCAATCTAAACGCATATTTTTGTGTATTTGAGATGAAAAAAAAACACAAAAAAATATAGAGAAAGGTTTAGAATTTGGAAGCCCAATTATGTAATCCACTAATAGGCCCAATTATGTAATCCACTAATAGGCCCAATCAAGTGCAGGCAAAGAAAAGGCTTAGAATTTGGAAGATTTTGATGAGAATAATTTTTCCAAAAAACTATGTAATAGATACAATAATTTCCATTTGTGTCAATTACTAATCTTCAGTTCTTCACCAAAGAACCTAATTGACATACTTTAATAGAATCTCACCTCCCAACATTTTTCTATATCTATAACATTCGAATCCAAGATATTGTTTAATGAATCTAAAACAAACTTCGCTCAGTGGTAGGTAAGAACCAATTTGCAAACAGTACTGAAGAATAATCAATAGCCACACAATTTAGAGCTAAATAATTGGTCCAATTTTAGACTTGCAATATTTAGTCAACTGTTTTGGGTATGGTATGTCGTAACACATTGCTCAATTCATACAAAGAAATCATCATTCATGCCCTCGTTGAATTTAGACTAGTAAGAAAGCACAGAGAAACTAGTACATGTACCACATCAGAAATGGTTAGAGGCTACCTACATAAGTGCCGAAGCAACGGTACATCATGAAAAGATAGAATAAATGTGAATTTAATTTCACAGTAGAATTAAAAAGAAATTTCAGACACATAAATTGAATTCGACATAATCAGCTGAGGTCAATTAAAATTGATTTTGCCTACAGAATAATTATAATTTGAACTAAGGTCTGTAGTTTTTAACACCAAACGTGACTTTTACACAATTTTTTTTGTTCATTTCACTTTTATGTGAATGTATCCTATAACAACCACTTTACACTAAAGTCACTTTTAACTTGAATCTATTTGAATTCTTGCCACCTAAAGAGAAGAATGCATTGAGATACTTAGCCATCTTCCCAATAATAATAATAATAATAATTAATTGCTTTATCATAAGTTAAACATAAGGAAGACACATTGTCCCCCAATATTCTGCAGCTCAAGGTTGTTAAAGCTTTACAAGAGGCCATATAAATTGCATCTGTAAGTGAAAAGAACATTAATAGAGATACCTAACATGGCCAGGGGATAGCATTGATCTAAGGAATAATTACAAGGCAAAAGAGAAAAATAAAAATGTATTCTTAATCTTAATGATGATGCTTTTTGCCGCATCAGGCTCTACAAATCAGCGGCCAGAAACAAATAATGAATTGCTTATCTGGTTCCCCTCAGCTTGGAGTCTTCGCATTTTTGCCTTGTCGAGACGTGCTCTTCTGACCGCCTCCTGAATTTGGCGGTCATGGTCTTTCAACATTTGATCCATGTTGCTTGATGGAACAAGCAATGGACCAGAATAATGAATTTTATAGCCCTTTGATCCATAACCAACCTGCAGTAATGTGAAAAAACAAAAGCAAAACATTGAGACCAAACTAAACCAAAATAAAAAACTTAAAACAATAAATGAAAATAAAGAACATTTTCTCAAACAAAAGGACCCGTAAATCAGTGTTGTCAAACGCATATCACAGAAAATAACTATTTGTTTAAATTCTGCTATGCTAGCTACAGTGTTACAGGCTTACAGCACCAGTACTATAGCCTCTATTTGATAACACTTTGTAGTAGTACTAAATAGCATATTGCGGAACAATACCGATTTATTCAGATTCCGCTACGCTATAGCCTCTATTTGACAACACTGGCGAAAACAACAAAATATACAAAAAACATATATATATATATATATATGAAAACAGAGAAGGTAGGAAAGGGAGAAAGTCAAACTACTTACAAGATTAGGGTCTTTGTTGCTGCCTTTCCCTTCTTCCTTTTGAGAAGCATGAACATGATGCTTCTGATTTTGTTGCGTCAATGATTCAGAGGCCTCCTTGAAGGAACCTGGAAACCTGGTAATTAGTTTTGGAGCCTCGACTTGTGACGATCCAGAACATTCTCTTCGATCATCAGACAGCATACTCCTCCTGGCGGCAACTAAGCCCGAGATTGTAGATAAGTCACCACCGCCCATTGAAATCTTTGGAGCATCGTCGTGGTTCTTCCCAGCTTTAGCCCATGCAGCACGGTGAGTCAATGGACCTGAATGGGAGGCTCTTTTATGTTGATTTGCCTGAGGATTGACGCTTACTTCTGCAGCTTGTGATGGTCTAGGGGGTTCAATGGGAAATCCAGAAGCAGCTTCTTCAGGATGAGGATTAAACTTCTCGCTCCTGCTTTGAGAAAAGTTCTGACCTTGTCTCTTCTGTATAAAAAGGTTATTTGTGTTTTCAAGTAAGAGAAACAAAATTGGAAAAAAAGTGAATGACTAAACAGGATGCAAAGAGGATAAAGGTTATTCCAAAAGGAAAACTGAAAGAAATTCTGTAATCTTCATGAAAATAATATAAATACTCAAAAGAGGAAAGTCATAACAAATTTCCAGGATATGGGGGCAACAATCAGTAGAAGAGTGGATAGTGTCTTTTCACCTTGTTCAGTGTTGACAATTGAACAAATATAAGACCTGTTTGGATTGGCTTGTTTGAGCTTATCTTCTGGCATAAAAATTTGGGGGACTGTTTGAGAGAGCTTATGGAAACAACTTATGATATATCCGTAAGCTATTTTCAGCTTACTTCAATAATCTCTTCAGGATAGCTTATTAAAACAACTTATAACTTATATGAAAATAGTTTGCCTTTATTTTGTCTTTTTTATAGAAATAATTCATACATAAGCACTTATGCTATAAGAGTTTAATTAAGTTGTTTATCCAAACAAGGTGTTAGAATAGCAAGAGAAGCTTCAAAAAATCCTTTGAGAATTAATTTACATTTTGTAAATGCACAAGAAAACAGTAATCTTCCTCTATGTGTTCAGTTTAACTCTAAGATGCACCCCCTTCTTCTGAGTCTTCATCGTTTATCTTAAGATACCATGTGCATATTTAATTAATGCATAAAGGAAGAGTGCATCCAAAAGTTATATTATGCACTTGAAAGGCCAATTGATCTCAAAGTTTATCCAAAAGACTTGTACACTTGATAGATCGATTGATCTCGGCAAATAGAACAATGCCATACATATGCAGAATCGACAAATCCCCATGACCAAGTTGAGTTAGTATCATAATTAACAATTAATTTACCTGCATTGACAAGACCAGTTCAGCATTGGCATCAGGTGCAGGAATAGCTCGAGATTCTCTGACTCCTCTTCTCTCAGGGTCATATCTCTGACCCTTGCTTCCTGCTGCCCCTTGTCTGCAAACATTAAAACCAAAACCATAAACAAAATTCTAACCCTGAAGTTTTCACGCCAGAGATCATGGACAATGAGTATAAGAACCTAAGACAACAATACAATAGAACTAACAAGATAGGAAACAAAAGCAACTGCAGAGATGTTAATTAATACATTGGCAATACTGAAAATATATAACTACAATTCCCCACCAAACTTGGATACATACCTTCTAGCTTCTTCATCCCGTACTTTGGCATCAAATTCTTTGCTAGGAGGATACTTTGGCAAGCTTGAAGGATCACATGGTAGAGGTTTTGTTGAGAAGAACTACATTGCAAGTAAAACAAAAGGAGATAGTCATCAGCAATGCACACTGAAATTAGCAAACAATACTACAACCAAACAAAGCAGTGCAAAACTTTAGTCGTTCATGAAATGTTGAATTTGAATAAATACTATCCAATAAGTGATAAAGATAAACACATATTTTTCCTGGTATACATAATAATTTTCTAACATGACATGGAGACAATGCTATTAAGTATTAGTGTAAGGATTACATTGTGATTTGTGACAATAATGTGGAGTTTGGATTGATAAAGAGACAATACAAGAGCAAGAATTTGTTTATGAGCAGTGTGAAAAAGTTACACAGTCATCCAACCATATAGCCACTTTGTTATATCATTTCTTAAAACAGCTCAACAAATATCTTTATGGTGAGATATAATTGGATGATAGTCTAACACTTTTTTTACATTGCCAGTCTATGAACCAACCACTGACACAAACATAGACATCGAACACAACACAAACATGAAGACAACCATACGAATTTAAAAAAACAAAAGTGGTTGAATGTAACCACATGTTTCAGTGTCGTGTCCAACGCAGATATTGGTCACACATGATACGCCTTCAAAATGAAGTGTCGGTGCTACATAGTTGACAATGCACAATCTTGAAACTCTTTGTTTATAACATAAGCATATATGCACCAATATGGCTTCACAATATTCTAGGTTATACTTTTAGAGGTGTTGGAAGTTGCGGGATTTTAGAGAAAAGGAGGAGAGAAAATAATAAGGGTTTGAATATTATTGATAATAACTTTATTCTAACATAATAATAAAGAGAGATATTCTAAGATATCTCTATTACTATAAATTGATCCTAGAAAATAACTCAAGATATTCTAATATAATATAATAGATATTATAAGATATTTTATAATATTCTAACAAGAGTAATCCAAAATCTGCATTTGTAAAATAAGTTAAAAGTTAAATTGATACTTTTCCGAACACCAACATCCACTCTTAAATCTCTATGTACTGATAGAGTTTAATTGCATTTCATTAAAAGGAGTCTGAACAACATAAAGGACTCTCAAGAATCTGAATTTCACACCTCACTTATCAAAGCAGATGCTGAAGTTCCACGATCGGCGGGGTCTATGGACAAAAGTGTCTCTATCAGTTCTATTGCAGGTGCAGGAAAGTCCTTGAATGTTTCACCGACACAACGCCTATAGGGTTGTTGAGGCTTAAATATCGTTGCATGAGGCAATTTTGATTTTCTCCAATAGTCCTCGGAAGGCGAACCACAAAGTTTAAAAATTTTATGCAACTGCTCCACCTACAAAACAAAGTTGTACTTTCAAATCAATTTATTATAGAACCAAGTTGCATGCACAATTGTAAAAGAACAATTAGGATATTGTAAATGACTTAATATTTAGTATAGGTGTGTTTTCAACAACTAGTAATATTTTCTGGTCAACACAACCATATTGATGTTTGATGAAATTTGAAAAGCCATGACGTGAACTACACTAGTCATGAATCTAAATTTCATTCTTACAATTTTTTAAGAATAGATATAGATATTCACAATGCACGCCATAGTCAATTTTAACAGATGAAAAGAAGAAAAACGATAAAATGCAACATTTGAATGAGAACATTGAGGCGTTTACCTCAGTTCTACCAGGCATTATAGGCTTGCCAGCGTACAGCTCGGCAAGTATGCAACCTGTACTCCATAAATCTACAGCAGTGCCATAGTAAGTAGCTCCAAGTAAAAGCTCGGGGGGCCTATACCAGAGAGTGACAACTCGGCTTGTCAGTGGCTGAGTTTGATTGGGATCAAAAAAGCTTGCTAAACCAAAGTCTGCAATTTTCAATACTCCATTGTTGTCAATCAAAAGATTGGAACCCTTAATGTCACGATGCAGTACACCACGGCTGTGGCAGTGATCAAGTCCACGTAAAAGTTGCTGCATGTAACATTTAACCTGCCAAGTTCCGATAAGAAATTAAATCAGTCCGAACTTATTACGTGACTTGTACAATGTAGCATTCTGTCTTGAACTTATAATATTTTGTTCTTGTAGCTTTGAATATCACATCAAAGAAAAAATTAGTGGCAGCATTTCACTGAATCATGTGATAATTTACATTTCCAGTAAAATGAACAGAGAGATATAAAAACAGAAGCTTCTAAAATTACCTGTGCTTCAGTAAACTTCAGTCCAGGATGCGATGCAAGCCCGGCCAAGTCATGCTCCATGTACTCAAAAACAAGGTATAAGCTGCACGACATCCTTGATGTAACCAAGCCTTCAAGTTTTATGACATTTGGATGATCAAGCCTACGTAGAATGTGAATTTCCCTTGCCATGAAACGAACACTCTCAGGCTCAAGATTATCAAACCTCACTTTTTTCAAAGCAACAATCTTTCTTTGTTCAAGATCACGAGCTCTATAAACATTACTATAAGTTCCCTGGCCAATCTGCACATCAAAGAGAGGAAATATTTATATGACAAAACAGTATCCAGAAGGTAATTTTCACATTGACGTAACAAGAAATCAGGGAGAAACAGTAAATGTAGAAATATCTAAAAGCTACAAGTAGACAAGTCCAAATTAGTATATTCTAAATTAATTTTATCAAAAGTGTCATTTTAAAGAATATATGAAACACAAACATAACACAAGTTGTAGTAGCTTTGGTCCAACCAATATACTGCAGTAATTCTTTAACATTGACACTTAGATTGAAGACATGCTCGGTGCACCGACACATGTGATTCCGTTCAATCACTTCTATATTCTCAAATTATTACCGGTGTCTACGTCGTTCTTGGTGTTTGTGTTACATAGATAATGAATGATAAAGTATCACCATTAGCATTTCAATTGCAACCAAGGGCATAGAGTAGATTTTGCAATGTAGATAATGAAACAACAGAGGGCAAAAAGATTAGGAATAGTTAACATTAAATAATTAAAGAACATGAGTTTGATTTTTTATAATATTCAAATCAAAACACTACCAGTAATTGCAAATGTAACAAGAAAGCAAAGGTAAAACAGATTATCTGCATTAATCCAAAGCACTGTCACAATGTAATTAAGCAGCCAGATAATGGAAAGAACCATACTTTATCCAATTTCTCAAAAGAATCTGCGCGTCGTGGCAGCCATCCCTTGATTGCTTCTCCAGCAACTGCTGCCAACCATGACGGCCAACCAGCCGCAACATGTTCCCCTTCCATAGCCTTAGGAACACTACCAAGCCCCGGATGTTGAGCAACAACATACTCCATTTTTTCCCTCTTCCTCTCAAAATTATCACCATGCACTCTAACGGAGCCATTCCCTTGCCCTTGCTTATCAATCAAGGCCGTCCTCGCATCATTGTTGTTATCACATCTATCCTTCACCCTATATGCTAATTCCTCCCTCCTCAACGAAGCTCCTCTAGACACACGAGATTCCAGTACCGCCTTGTTCGATAAACGATCCCTCGGACTCTCCTTACTATCCTCAATTGCAGATGGCTTGCAACACATGCAACCCATTATGCACAACAAAGCAAAACCACCAATTTCCCACAAACCAAACTCCAATATCAAATTCCACCCCTCAATAACATTTCCAACATCTTATCCTATAATACTCTTCTTCAATACTCGTGAGTATTATAACCACCAAAATCAACAAAAACTCTTCTTAAATGTCACCACAAATAAATAAATAAAAAGTACAGAATATTAGCTACAATAGCAACCAAGTATTCATCACCCAATCTCAAATTTGGTCACAAATCAACAAAGAAAAAGACAAAACCCATCTCTAAAAATCCAATAAGATGTACAACCTAACCAACAGTAAAACCCTCAAATTCAACAAATCAAAACGCATAAATCTAAAAAATAATTACTTTACTCTACCCACTTGAAGCAAAAAACCATAACAAGTTGAAATGAGAGGTAATTGAACAGTATAACAAATTAACCCAGGCGAAATAACTAATGAAAAAGATACCAAAGATTCCAAATTTACAACAGCCAGATCCTCCACAGAACCTAGTGAGAGTGGGAATTTCAAGGATTAGTGAGATGAATATTGAGCTGAATAGGGTTTTGAGTGAAACAAAAAGAGTACTATTGAAAGTTAAGAAAAGATGGAAGGGGTTAAAGGCATGGATCTAGGGCAAAGAGGGTTGAGAGAAGCGTGGGAGTGTGTTTTGGAAGATGAAGAAATGGAACTAACGTAGTAAAAAAATAAAATAAAATAATAGTAGTAATAATAATAATAATAATAATAATAATAATAATAATAATAATAATAGATTAATGTAGTAGATACTTCATCAATTACAACTATATATTAAAAAAATAAAAAATGAAAACATTAAGGGGAAAAATGAATATGAATATTAAATGTTGTCGCGGCGCATATTTATGTTAAGAAGAGAGGGTGTCCCCTGCAGTGCAGCTTTCTGTGAACTCAGCGCATTGACACATTCTTCTTCTTACTACACCTTCACGCGCTCAAATTCACTTAATAATAATAGTATAAGAGGTTATTAATTCGTTCTTTTTTTTATCACCTATTACTTAATTCTTATTAGCTCAATAAAATATAAACAAAATATCATATAAAAATAATATATTTAATCCAAAATTAATAAGTTTATACGTTTTTTACAAGAAAAATTAATAAGTATATACTTAAACATTAATTAAAGTAAACATTCTATTATATTATATTATATTATATTATATTATTTCATTTTATTTTAATAAAAATAATAGTAATAAATCTCGTAACTTCACTTTATACGATAATTGCAGGATTATTTGATAAGTTGAGCGGGCTTGTCCTTTCCATAGACTAATAAAGTTAGGGTTTTAGGTTTCTAATTTTTTTCATAATATTAGGACACAAAATTAAACCTCGTTTATTAGATATATACTATATGTTTTTCGATTGATGTCAACGGATTATTTTGTACTAGTGGTTGGGATTATAGTTTTTGAGATTGAAATCTATCGAAATTGAACAATAGATATCTTATTATTTTAAATTTAATTAAAATTTATTTTAAATTTTTAGTATTTTTATTAATTAATTTTGACAGGATATCACACACACACACACATATATATATATATATATATATATATATATTGTTTTTCATTTGCCTACATTACATTTTTCAAAATTTATTTACGACTAAATTTTTCTTAATTTACTTCATTAATTTTTTTTCATATTATTATTACGTGGGATTTAAATTTTTAAATACATTACCAAACGTTTTTGCGCCATAAAACAAAGTTAAGTTCCATCACAATATATACAAACAATGAAAAAAAATTATACCAACCTACTTTACAAAATAAGAATTTAACATCAAAAACTAATTTTAATAAAATATTATTATTAATTTTGAAAAAGTCTCAAAAAATATTTTATTTTAGACTTCAACAAACGTTGAATTGGTTTTGATATTAAATCGCAGGTTTGAATTTGAGATTCTCCTTTTTTAACAGGTTAATGCGTTTGAATTTCGCCGCTAAATTATTTAAAATATATATATATATATATATATAATGATAATAACAACTATTTTTGACATAATAATGATAATATTAAATATTAATATTAAAGATAGAAAGAAAAAAAAGACAATAAATCATGTGTTTAGTTTATTATTAATAAAATAAATAGAGTTTTTTTTATTGTTTTGAAGCGTGACACTAAAGATGTTTTACGTTGTTTTATAAAAAAAATATTCATTCACTTATTCAAATTAAATTATTAAAATATTTGACATTAATTGAATTTATATTAAAAGTCTCGCATCTGATTAATTATAAATAGCTTAAAAATCACAAAAAACAGTTCTTGGCAAAAACAACCATAACCACTAAAACAACCATATATAGAAGACACTTTTTTTTTTGTAACAATTTAAAGGACTCTAGATATATCCTTTTAGTTTATGCGTATAAAATGAGGTTTATAAATAGATAATGCTGCTGTTGTTGTATATTTGAACATGATTTATAAGGAAATGAAAAATCTTAGTGAAAAATATTTGCGAATAATTCAAGCACGAATACAAACACCTAACTTTTTTTAAAAGTAATAATTCAACGCATTTTATTTAAAATTAACTGAAAAATATAAGATGGTGGATGATAAAAATATTAAGGATTAATTTGTTATAAATTTTGTCGTCCTTGCTAAAATGTGATCTACACCATTTGTTAACCGCCTAACAAAACTAGTATCATAGTTTGTAAATGAACTAAGGAAGGAGCTTACAAGATTTTATAATAGCACTAAACTCGGAGACATGATCAATACGCTATTTTAAGCAATTAACAATCATCTGATTATCTAACTCAAATATGACATGTTGAGGTCCAAATCTCTCACCCAACGGAGAGCCTAAAGAAGACATGTAGCTTCTCCTTTAAGTATAGATAAACAAAAAGGAACCCAAGTTGTCCTAACTTGAACAAATTTTCACGGTGATCACGAATGCACATACCAAAACTAGTTTTTTTTCAACTCTTGGAAGAAACCCGCATCGACATTACATTTATAACAACTTGTGGGAGGGGCTGCCAATTAACCACATAGTCATTTCGTGTTAAGTTTCCACAGCTTCAACCTATTCCTTTGTTTTGATCCAATCACAGAGGAAATTATGTCCTCTTTCCACAATTTGAGAGAAGAAAAATATTATGATCCCAATATTTTTCATTTCTAGCGCGCAATATACTCCAAAGAGTTAAGGCGAACCGGGCTCTAATATTTGGTTCATTGCTATCTAGGAAGGTAAAGCAAATATGTTTAAAAGAGTTAGATGTATAAATAAGGCGGTAAATACGGTCCCACAAACATAACATCTACCAACATTCTTCAGAGTGAATACGTACTAAAGAAGTACCACAAAATATCGATTTCACTATCACAATTGACACATGTAGTAGGAAAGATAATACATTTGTGTTGTAATTGGAGTCTTAAAGGTAAGAAGTCTTTGCAGACCCTCCAAAGAAAAATCTTTACTCATGGTAGAATCTTCAATTTTCAGATAAACAACCAATTACCCTCTCCCTTCAGTTCAATGTCATCAATTAGATCATTTATCAGCAAATGATATCCAATTTTTACCAAATAATTACCTGAAGTAGTTGTTTTTCAAATTTTGCTATCATCGATGACCTCTTCATATAGTGGGGGTAAATATAATTTTTTAGGCTATATTCGAAGGTAAAATAACATTGATCAATTCCTCATTCCATTGCTTCATATGTGGTGTCAACAAACTTGCCACTTTTAAATTTTTCATGGTAGAGTTCATATGTAATGGACAGGAAAGAATAGTGTCATCATGAATCTAAGTCTCGTCCCATATTGGAATGTTAGATTCCTCAACGATAGTTTATCTACCACCATCTTTCAACAACTTGTGTAGACCATAAGCTTCTCCAAGAATAAGAAGGATTATGATCAATTTGGGCATTCAAAAAATCACTCCTGGGAAAATATCTAGTCTTTAACAACTTTGTCACTAAAGCATCTGGTTGGATAATGAATTTTCAACCTTGTTTACCAAACATTTTTATATTGAAAGCATATAGGTTTAGAAAAGTCATATCACCAAACTTCTTCAACATGGATAGTTTATCCTAATTCAACACTTGATTCTCTATTAGAGCTCCACTAAAAAGAGTTGAGCATTCTTTGAATCTCTCATTTAAGGAGTTAGAGACTAAGTACACACTCATGCAATATGATAGAGTGACTTGAGCAACTGATTTGATGAGTACTTTATATCTAACCATAGAAAGAGATCTCCCACACCAAGATTGAATATGATGCCAAATTATGTTCTTGATAAAATTAAAAACCTCATTTTGACGTCTTTCTATAAATGAAGGCATTCCCAAATACTTTTGCATACTAGAACTTTCCGACACCCTTAGAAGATTTGCCAAACATGGGTATAAACACCTAACCCATTAAGCCAAAAAGTTGTAGTCAAATATCACTTTTAATAGTAGTAGTTTTAAGTTTTTTTTTAGTTTTAATTTTTTTTAAAGTCTTAAAAAGGGAATGTATAAGAAAATATTTATAATAAAACGAAAAAGGGAATATGAGTGTTACATTATTTTGTAATAAAAAGGGTTTGACAAGATTGTTTTTAATGACTGAAAATTGAAAATTTGCAATGCTGTATCACTTTTGAAATATGATTATTTTCATTTACCTTAATTATTGTTTAGTACAAGTTTTAAAGATGGGAAAGGATAATAGAATCCGACAATCAATTAAGAATTATTTGTATGGTGGACGGAGATAGTGTTATATTTTCAAGTATATTTAACAAATTTTCCATAAATTATAAATAAAATCATAAGGTGGTTGGTTTGGAAGTTGGAGTGATAAGAGGTCATGAGTAATTACGGGATTCAATTCTTTTTCTTAACAAAGATTAATAACTAACTATTAACATTAAACTAATTATTAACATTAGTATTTTTTAAAAAAATATAGATAGTGTAATGTGTTTTTATATAAAAAATTCTAAAATACTTCTATCATCCCAAAATATATGTCACTTTGATATATGATACACAAATTAAGAAATGTAATTAATTTTGTATACATAAAAAAATTATGAATTATTTTATAAAATTATCATTCATTAATTGTATGGAAAAGAAATTAAAAGAATTGCAAAAAATACAAAAATTAAATATTAAGCAGTATATTAAAAAATTGACATTATATTTTGGGACTAAAGAAGAACCATCTTCCAAAATACTTCATAGTATTATTTAAGAGTATATTTAGAAAAACTATAATAACATGTAAAGTGTTATGAAGTTTGCGGAGTGATTGGTTAAAATTGTGGTCCTTACGAATTCTTCTCAACATCAAAACTTTCATGTGATGCTTTGGACGCAATTATCCTCTGAATAGATTACGACTTTGAAGTAAATGAATAAATTGTTTATCTAATTGTGTTTCCTGCACTACTACACCATAAACTAATTGGCTTATTTTATTGGTTTATGATTCTATCATCGAGTGAATAGGTAAATTTAATTTATGAAATTGTAACATTCAATAACTAATTTGATTTACGCTTGCAATTTTTTGGACAAAATTGCCTATTCACTCTTCTAAGATCACTTATTGGAGGAAACGTGTCATTTTCAAGTCTTAAAAACACTTAACCAATAACAATTGGATATTTTTGCTTGTATAACTTAGGAGTGTATGAAAGAGGAGAAACTTGAAGCTCTGAGAAGCCAAAGATGGGCTGGTCCAATAAGTACTTTGTTATGCAACTAAAACTCAATTTTCATGGCAGCATGCAAAGATAAGGTATATAGTTCACATGTCACTAGAACCACAATTTATACTTGACAACCAACCTCTTATGTTGGATATGTCAAATGCAATGTCGATGCATCAAATGGTATAAGGTTGGCTAGGTAATTAGGTGGATGAATTAAGAATTGAAATGATAAAGAAGGTTAAGAGTTCGATTCTTACCATTAACATAATTTTAACAATTACTAACAATAATAATATAATGTTGGTTGTTTAAAAAAAATTGATGCATCAACCTTTTCTTGGTAACAATGATTGAGAATTGGTATTTGTGTGAGAAGTTTTGAAGGTCATTTTTTCATGGCATGAAAACATTGGGGAAAAACCCACATTACATTAGAAGAAGAATAAAGTTATAAATTGTAAACAAAACAAGTGGTGGATAATGCGCTTATTGTTAAAACTAATAAATTTAAATTTGCTTTTGCATTGTGAGAGTATTGTAATTTTTTTTTCTTACAACAATTCAAGGTTATTTTTGCTATGCGATAAACTAATGATCATATTTATGCTCTTACAACAGCATTTACCTTGAAACATATTGACTTTTATTAACTTCTTAAATGTATTACTCATATAATTTACGATGAAATAATTAGTTGAATTAAACTACATTTGGTTGGAAACTAACAAATAAAACTCATTCTGACAATCATGGAGTTAACCATAGTTGGCGTTGATCTATTTTTACTAAATAATTGGGTTGATCCTAAGTTCATAATATATACTAATTTCACCGTTTCAATATATATATATACACATTAACTAATAAATTTTGGTTGAAAAATATTAAGTAAAATCATGTCAAATAAATATACACTGTATAGAATTTACTTAATCTAAAAAAGTAAATATTGCAATTAAAATTTTGGTTAAAAAAAGTTTTGACAAAAATATTTGTATTATATATAAAATATTTATCAATAAGATTTTTAATGGACAAATTCAAACGATTGCTTAATCCATGTTTGCTAATAAGTTGTTTCATAGTAGTAAAATTAAGTAATAAATATATAAAAATATAATATGGAGTTTTTTTTTTACCATTCCACTTGCTTGTTCATTTTTTATTTATTTTTCATATGGTATGAAGAAAATGTATTAGAATATGGCGGAAATCGAATTAGACACTATTATGTGAATATCAAATGGTG
>JBBPBO010001984.1:58813918-58848457 GCA_037974295.1 Cicer cuneatum
TTTTTGTCAAAAAAAAAAAAAACTCAAACCGGTGTGTGATGACAAATTCTACCTAAAAAAATATTAATTTAAGAGTTTAATTTTCGTACACTGATTAGTAACTATAAAAAGTTTTATACAATTGACCAATCATGACCATTACGTGAGTGTTATAAATAGTTATGATAAAAATTAAATATTATTAATAATTTAATTATTATGATTGATTAATAATATAAATTTTTTTACATTTACAATGTATATAAATTAAAATTGTTGATATAATTAGAAGAAAACAAATTATGACTATAAAGAGCGATTAAATCGTTAATTGAAGCTAAAATATGACAATAAAAAACAATTACATTAATTTGTTTAATGAATTTTTTCGCAAATTTATTCTTTTCGATTTTAGTATATTTGTATGTGTATTGTTTTCGATCAATATATCTTTTTTAATTTAAATAAATAAATATTATTTTTATATAAAAAAATTCATTTGTTTGTAAATTTAGTATAATTTTTAGCTTTTTCAAATTTAGTATCCCAAAGAATATTAATCATAAAATTGTCATAGGTAGTCTTATATTTGTATTTTTCGATGTTTTTGATAATATTTTATCATATCGTAAACCACACCCTCTTTCATTTATGGAATATGTTGAGAATGATTTTCTTTACAGTTGCATTAATCTTTGTTACCCTATAGGAATATATTAAACCATAAATGTTTAATACACTAGAAGAATTGTGGTATATATATTCTCTTTATAAACACTATTAATATATAAATTTCTTCATTTTTTCAATTCAGATAACACCAATTCTAAATTTTAATATTTAATGCTTAAGTTCCAACTACATAAATTCCAACAACTACTCTCATTACTAAACACTTCTTTAAACTATCCGAATTATATATAGCACATAAAAAAACATTATTAGGCGTGCGTGGTGTCATGTGCTTGAAAGTGAGCGTGCAAATTGTTGCATAAACAATATTTTGTACACAAGAAAGTGAAGTGAAGGTTGTTTAGGTCATTCAAAGTCGTTACCTTTTCCACTGCTCTAAACCTTTTCATAAATTTGTTATTTGTTGGGTGGACGCAGTTACTATACAATCATTCACACCGTAAAACTATACATAAGTACAATAGTGGACCCCACCCATCTCTTCTAACACGCTTCACCCTTGGATTGCCCCACCCCACTATCATACGGTCAAGATTGCGTTTCCAATTAAATTCTTTGTTTTTTATATTGATGCTAAGATTTTTTGTTTTATAATTAAAAAACACATATATTTCTTTGGTTGTTTTGGCTTAACAAATCCTTTGAGATGTCGTTTTCCTTTTTGGGGCATTACACTCAACTTATATAACTTGTTTCCCATTTTTACCATTTATTTTGGTTTCTGTGTTAAAAGTACAGGAAAAACAAATATGGCACATGTTTTCTGAAAAACTTACACTGCTATAAGATTTAATTAATTTTTACTTACTCGCATTTTAAATACTTTATATTGTGTTCTATTATTTGCCCACTTTTAGTCTTACAATTTTACCTTGATTTTTAAACGAAAATTTCACATGGGAATGTCATCTCAAAATCAACTTATATTTAATTATCATAAAAAAAATGGTAATTTAAATTTTAGAATTTATATTCAATTTTAACGTTTTTGAAAAACTATGTCATTTATTTTTGCAGTGAGTAAAACTATTATATATAAATGATAAAAAATTGTTAAAAATTATAACTTTTTATATTTTTTTTTCTTTTATGTGATTGCTTTTCTATTTCTTGTCACCCATTTGTTTTTCTAACTTTTTACAATTCTAAATTACATTTAGAGAAAATTTATTTTGTCTGTAAATAAAATTTAGGTGAATTCGATCTAGTAATTTACTAAAGTTATGAGAAATCTCAGTACTATAAAATTAATATATAGAAGTATTTATATATTAATTTACGTTGGTCGACAGACAAAGATCATAATAATTCATAATTATTTAATAACATTAATGAAGTATTAAAATTAAATGTGATGAAAATATTGCTGTAATATAAATTAAATTGCAATATCAAGTGAATTATTTTTTTAAGTTACTTCAAATTTAAAGCAAAGTTTTATTTGGAAGCAAACGTGGTTTGCATTGAACCGAATATAGTATAGATAAATTATTCGGTTATGCCAAGAATAAGACTAAAAAATATTTATCAATAAAATTTAATTTATAAATATTGATATTATTAAACTAAATATTATATTTTATATTATTAAATTGAATATTGTATTATAAATTCAAACATCGCACTTCTATATAAATTTTTATACGATTTTATCTGCAAACAAGAAAATATGAAATCTTCGTGTCACTTCTAACAAGGATCAATTAAATGTTATGTTAGAATTTGCTATTTGACAATTTGCTAGATCTCAAAAAATGGAATAAATTGAAACTTCATTGGATTGGAATATACAACTAACTGGACAACAAAATAAGTGAGAAGTGACTAAACAAAATGAAGTCCAAATTGTGAGAACCCAATAAAGACATGAGAATGTGAACCTATTGAATCGTTCCAAGAAATCACCTAATAACACAAGAAAAGATATGGACATTGTGAATGTGAGTTTCCCTTTGACATGACCCCACACCCACAATAGCTGTCTATTGCAATTTAATAATGAACAGTTATCCAAATAATCATTCATGGCTGAAATTTATGTCTTTGCCTTATGCCATTGAGACATGTAACGAGTAGGTGGGTCTTATTTTAAAACATAGGGGTGGTTTATGGGTCCACTTTTTTAGCTTTGTGTATTTTTGTGTCTAACATTTGATTGTGTCTTTTATTATTTTACTAGTGTCATAAACCTCATAGTTTGTACATAACGTAGTAGACAATCCCAACTTTGTTTTAATTATATAGCTACAAAAAGTCAAATACTCATTCCCAAAAGGGTTTACTGGGGCATGCTTGCTTTACTTGTGTTAACCAACTTCTCTATTCATTCTTTTTCTTTTTTATTATAAGTATAAGTAGATCTGTCTGTCTCTATCATTGATTTTAATCTATACAAAACTAAAGTTTTGTTTTATTTTCTAAATGACATTAAAATTTGAGATTTGTACACCTCCAATAATTCAAAACAAAAACCCAAAAATTAACTTTGTAAATATCCCATTTGGAATTTATATTTATATTATAAGTAAAATCTAATTATAAGAAATAAAACCTAAAACAAATATTATTTTAGTTCCGAGACAAAAACACGACGTTCAATTTTATTTTTTTATAAAAAAAGATTTTAAATAGATTCTAAAATAAAAATAAACGACTTTATTTCTTTAAAAAAATCAGTACAATAATACTACCTTTAAGGCGAATGAAATAAAAGAAGGTACGAGATAAAAAAATATCAAAATTAGCATCTAATTTAATCTCATTTTTGTCGATCAATCCAATAAATATATTGTTTTAGACCACATGTTTTTAATTCTTATAATATACTCAGTTTTTTCTTTTATTATGAAATGGTCTTTATAATATTTTTGGTAATTTATTTTAGTACTTCTATGTATATTTTTCTCTTGTTTTGATCTTTACAACATATATTTTAGAATGGACTTAAGTGTCATCTTTGTCGAATATTGTGCTCATTCAACTGACTTAATCTTTTTCTCCTAAACAATATCGTGTTGTTGTCTTGTAACAAACATCATCTCCATCTATGTTCGAGAATCACATCGAGATTATATTCCTCTAATCTATGAATATTTGACCTAGTTCATTCTATAAAAGGAGCATTACCAGTTAACCAAAATATCAAATTCATTTTATAACACATATCATTCTCCTCGCTCAAGTCTTTACTTAAGTTTCAAAGTACATTCCAGGTACATCATCATCTCTAGAGAGAGAAGCCACCTTTTGCATTTGTAACGTCGTTACTCCGACAACCACCTCAAGTCCATGTCAGATCATTTACGTTGTGTGTTTGAAATGATGGTCTAATCCACAAACAAGGGTTGACAAACTCTTTAGCCCGTTAACGTCGATTGAAGGCTATTGTTTAGGTATACCGAAAAATCTCACACATCTTGAGAATTGATAGAGTTATCAAATGGACTAGCTTAACCAAACTCACTTTGGTTTGATTACATAAATGGACCAAACCATGTTTGGTTTTCTTGTAATTAGGCTACAAATTTTCATGACTAGCCCAACAACTATGGGTTATTTGAGCTAATATGTCTGCATGAACCATTTCATTTATTTGATTTTTTTAATTTGTTCATTTTTATGTCACTTTGATACATTAGTTTTTCATAGTTACGTACTTGATGAAATGCAATTGGATGTATGTGTAATTTTTTTTACAATAACATTGAATATCAATTAACTTTAAGTTTTATTCATTCAGTTGAACCAACTTAAAAATTCCTTTAAGAACCTTAAAATTTTAAAAGCTTTAATTAAATGTATCTATTTTTATTAAGTTAACATATTTAAACATAATTTTTAAATTAGATATTGATTTTTAAAGCTTTTACTAATAGTATTTTTTTCAAAAATCACATGGAGACCTTGGAATTGGGTTGATCTAAAGCTCAATGGGCCAACCCAATTTTCAATCTGGACTAGACCAAAATCATCCAATTGTTTTGGAGTAGCTTTTCACGACCGATCTGAGCTAAAATATGAGTTAATAGGTTAGTCCATTGATTCAAATATATTTTGACAATTAGAATTGATGCTAAGAGTAGTTTATAAACAACACACACACTTATATCCACTGAGACGTCTTTTACTAAGAACACAACTGAGAGAGCTTACACGCAAGACTCAAACCAAACAATACCTACGAAATGTGGCTTGAGGTCATAAAAAAGATACATATTTTATTTTTGGTCTTTAGGATGTACATACTTGTTGAATATCACTCAATTTGTACTACTTACTCCAATGGATTGACTAAACTTTTGTTTTTTTTTTTATTTTTTATTTTATTTTATAGAAAACACTAAATTAAATCAAATTATGTCGGGACACTCTCTATCCAGATTTTAAGTCTAAAACACATAACTACGTCAACTCCATATACAACAACAAAACACAGAGAGAGAAAGAGAGAAAATCAAAAAGGTCTTGCTAAGCCAAAAGCTTAGTTGTAATAACAAAACCAAAATATCCAAAACACGATCATTGGCCAAGAAGGAAAAAATATCTATAATATTTAAATCTATGCAATTATATATCATTTTTTTTACTTACACATGCTCATATTGATGTAAAGTGGTCTCATATATGACCAATCTAACCAAATGCTCAAGAACCATTTGAAGGGTGGGGATGATGTCAACATCGACAACATCAATGACACTAAATCCGAAATGTATTTCAATAAGCCAAACACTTATGAAGCTTTTCAACAAACACGGTGTAAACAAACTTAAAAAGTTCTAAAAATAACACAAACAATAAGATTACAAATAGAAAACAGAACAACAGAAACACCACTCAACACTTAGTTATTAAATCTAAATTTGATAGCGGCAAAAAGGCCAAGCCACACAGATGACGTGATGGCTTTAGAGATGGTATCTTTGAACTCGTTTATGCAGTTGAGGAATGACCATGGGAGCAAAAGTAAAGATGTTGGTTCAAGTGGGGGCACTTCGCTATAGAATAAACTGATGTGGTGAGCGATGAGTGTTCGAGACAAAGTTGGAAAGAAGTACTAGAGACCATAATGAGGTTATGCTGCAAAGTTGAAGGCGTGGAACTATCCTCCATGAATAATTGTGCACAAACTCGTGTAGGGGATTTAAGATATGGATTTGTGGTTGTGGATGAGTGAGGTAGAGAATATAATGAAAGAGAAGGTAGTGTGAGGGTAAATGGGATAAAGTTTTGGTTAAAGTGAAGGCTTTTTGTGAAAAAGAAAACAAGGCTAAAAAGAGGGGGAAAACATCCTAAGAGGAAAGAGATAACCACCAAATAGGTCGAGGAAAAGGACCGTTAGAAAGGTGGGAGGAAGCCACCAAACCCTAAAGGTCTTTGGGGGAGTTTAGGATGGGAGAGAGTGGAAAAAGAAATAGATGACTTTGGGAGAAGAGAGTTTTGTGGATTATACTTTTCTTCATAATACAAAGTACTCCTAATTTGGGGGAATCTAAAAAAATTATTGGAAGATGATTTGGAAGGATTTAGGTAATTTCTCCAAATCCTTCATGTGTTGTTATAATACTCTAAAAGTTTAAAATATATTGATCATAGATATTCTATTGTTATTCTCTACAAAATCACTATTTCAAACAAAATAAAATATTCTTCTTTATTTTCCTTTCTTCCACTCTCCCCAAAACACTCTCATCTCCCCCTAACTCTTAAATAGAGCCTAAAAGTTAAGGGATTTTATAGAAAGAGTGGAGAGTATCTCTATTTTAAAAAAACTCTCTTTAAAAATGTTGGCCGAAGTTTTGAGCACAACATAACTGTTGGAACCAAGTTGGTTCTAAGTACTTAGGATTTTGATGCTTACAAATGTACTCTATGTAAACTTATTTTGTACTTTGAATTATTAAGTTAAATGCCCTAGAAACTGAACGAATCAGAAGCAGTGATCAAAGGATTTCAGAAAAATGAATTCTGGAATGACCAGAAGATACTCCAGGAATGTCAAAACATGACCAGAAGATATCTTTGATGGCCCAGATCAGAAGGAATAAAAATCAGAATGAAACATGGATCATACCATTGGAAAGCCTGCCAGAAGGAGAGTTGTTCCAGACAAACAGGAATCAAATATCAATTTTATTCCAGAAGTTATTATGACCAGAAGATGGTCTGACAGTGAAAAATTACACAATCCAGACTTGTTCCAGACTTGACCAGAAAGTATGTTTATGAGTCCAGAACAAGAGGATCAATCCAGATTTGGCTCAGACTATAAGATAGCATGATTCAGGGCATGGAACTAAGTCCAGACCAGAAGAAATGAATTCCAGAATCAATCCAGACCTGGTCCAAAATCAAAGATCAGAGTAAAGACTTCCAGATCAATGGTTCAGAAATAATTATTTGGTCAACTGATGGTCCAGATCAGAAAATCAGACCATGGCCCAGTGTTGGCCGAAATCAGAGGAACGGGATGTGCAAGTCCAGAAATGGCCGAGTCTAGAAGATTTCAGCATATCAGGCGCGCATCCAGGCTGGCCGAAATCAGAAGATCAAAGGGTCAGGAAGTGTGGTCCAGGGAAGGCCGAAATCAGAGGATCACAACATAACAATCAGTATGGTCCAGATGTGGACTAGCGCATGAAGATCCAATGGTCCAGATTTAATCAGGAAATTTATACGGTGGAGAATTTAATTTATTTTGATCAAAGGATTAAAAAGATTTATTACAAAAATAAAGTGAGGTGTTGTGGAATTCAGGAGCTGTGGCGGGAAGGAACCAACAGATTTAATTGGCCAGTTATTTTGAAAGGAAATCTGAAGATATGTTTTTTATTTATATGAAGCCCAATTGGTCAAGTTATTTTTACAGAGAATCCAGCAAGATTCAGCTCGAATTTAAGCATTGGAAGATGCCCAAATCTGCATCTATAAAAGGAGGCTCAAGGCAGAATACTCAAGCATCGAAAATCACAAAAGAGTCATACACTTCCAAAAGCAAACACCCAAATTTTCATAGAAGTCAATTGTGAGTTTCAGCTTTTAAGAAGCAAGTACTCTTGTTATTTTCGTTCCACTGTGTCAAATCTAAGTTGTTGAAGTAGAGTCTACAAGCTGAGGGAGTCAGTAGGGGTAGCAGGTTACTTGGCAATTAGATTCATAGTGTTGTGTGTTAAATCTAAGTTGTTGAAGTAGAGTCTACAATCTGAGGGAGTTAGAAGGGGTAGCAGGTTACTTGACAATTAGATTTATAGTGTTGTGATTTCTTCTACAATCTGGGATTGTCAGATTGGCTGAAGACAGGAGCTGCATTCCTCAAAGAAGTCTAGGATTGTTAGACTATTTGAGAAGACTGACTTGGAGGGTTAGTAGCAAGGTTGTAATTCAAGGTTTGAATTAGTGAAATCCTTCAAGGTGAAGGGACTGGACGTAGCCTCGTTAACGGTGAACCAGTATAAAAATTGTGAGTTTTATTTTTACTTTTTATCCGCTGCTAACTCTGTTTTTAATTATACATCAAGTTTTGTTTTAAAAGTATAAAAACAGGAAAAGTATTCAAGTTAAGTCAAACACAATTCAACCCCCCTTCTCGTGTTTGCACCTTCAATAACTTGTGTTATGTTTGGTTTTACAATGAAGTATATTTTCTAGAAATATCACACAATAGTTGTATTCTTAAAACTAGTTATTATAGAGTTATGTGGACGTACCCTGCTGTACTTTGTTTATTTTCGAAGAGTTAAAATTGATTTTAGAGATGTTTACCAAAATAAAAATTGATTTTAAAGAGGTATATTTAATTTTGATATATTTGATTGTTCTTGAGTATACTTAATTTTACTTTCAAGATTAATTTTCATTTAAAATTAAAATTTGTAAATTTTTCTTTTATAATTAATTTTTAACATGAACATTATTATTTAGTTTATTTTTATATTAATATTTATAAAATCAATTTTGTTACCGAAAAACTAAAACCAAAATCAAATTTTAACAAAAATTGACATATTTATTTATAAAGACAAATCTAAAATAGTTGGCTCTACAAAAGCATCATTAGCTGTAGAGACTAAATAAGTTTGGTTGATATTATTATTATTATTATTATTATTATTATTATTATTATTATTATTATTATTATTTGACATGTATAGTTGGAAAAGAAATGTGGCCATTAGAGTTTTTTTACTCAAACATGACCATTAGAATTAGAAATACTGAAATAGAATCGGTAAGGTAACTACATTTTCAACTAAGCTCATGATTCTACTTAAGCTTTTTTTTTAGGGGGTCAACGATAATTCTAATTAAGCTAAATGGTCTTTTCATTTGACGTTTACCAAAACTGTGATAAAAAATGGTCGTTCCTTTTTGTCTCTAGAGCATCGACATGGCCAAAAATTTCAAGCAACTTGAAAAAATTTATAAAGTGGCTCAAAGTTATCTTTTTGGGACACCGCAATCTCAATTTTTTTTTATTGATCAACTTTTTTTTTTTTAATTCTAAACCATTCTTTATTTACTTTTGGAGTTATTACAAATTTCTGTATATTTTTAATTTTTATATGGTTACATAAATATATTAATCCAAATATTATGTTTTGTTTCTTGTAATTATCTTTCTTGTAAACTAAAATAGGTTTCATTTACTAAAGATACACCTCATACTTCACAGAGAGTGTGAGATTTTTTTTGTAAAAAGGAAATTTTATTAATCAAAATATACTAATAATCAATTTATAATTATCCTCATATGAATTTAAATTTAATACTTTAAGACTAAAATGCTAAACTCTTATCACGCACCTCAAATATACAAAGAGTATGAGATTAAATTTTACACTTTTTGAATCTTACCATTTTTCTTGATTTAGTGAGTTTTCAACACTTGACTCACATAAAAATTTCAGATAATTAAAAAAAATTCTCCAAACGTTAGTTAACTTTTGCAAGTATTCTAGTAGCTGTTATATATTAGATTTTAAATTAAATGGATCATTGTTTGGTGTGAATTGTTTCATCAAATAATAAATTAATTTTATAATCAAAATTTTAAGATATTATTTTTCTTATCCAAAATCAACTTTTTTGCAAAATTTTAAAAAGATTGATTTATTTTAAATATAATTAGGTGATGTTTCATTGTTGCTTAAAGCATAATCTCTAAGCATATTTCTTTTCCTTTCCATTTTGTACTAGTCAATTTGATTTAATCCTTTCCTTAAAACACAATCCACTTGCCACTGCGATATCTTCATGTTGGGTAAGTTTTTCCTAATAAATTTGTCCCTTGGTGAGGGGACCTACACTTCCTCCCAAGGGATGACCATTAATTTCACACTTAGTTGGTAGTATATGTAATAAAGAAAAAAAAACCTATGATAACTAGAGTAAAATTTTATATTACAGTCTTATAAATATAGTTTCAATTAATAATTATAAAGACATTGACATGAACTCGAGTTTAAAATTAGATTCTTCAATTCTAAACACTTAATATATATGAATCTAGTAGAATAGGATTTTGAAATTTTTTCAAAAAATGGAAACAAATTAGTCCAGAGTTGAGATTTTAAACTTAAGAAAAAATGAGCTAAAAACATCGAGAAGAAACTTTTTCAAGTCTAATTAACGAGACAATCTTACCTGACAAAAAAATAAAATAGTTATAATTATGGACATCTTCATGATTAATAAATCACAAAATCGAACAAATGGATTTAACTAAGACTATACTACCTTACATAAATCCTATCTCTATTTTATATAGCTGCATCAATCTAACCAATGATATTTTTTAAAAACAAAATTAAAGTGAATTAAGAGATTATTTTTTTAAAATAATCAGATATTCTTAAGTACGTGGAGAGTAAATTCTAAATTGATCTTGTGATTAAAATGAATGAATGAGTTAAAAAGATTCACACGAAATAATAATATTAATATTTCGTCAACGAGTATTTGTAAGTAACTTTATCAACGATATTTAAATTCTGAGATATACTTTGACTCCTCAAAACTCAATTCGCGTAATTTTATTTTTATATAAAAAATATTAGTCTTTAACAAACATGTATCTTCCTAATTTAAATTATAGAAATTTTTACTCCTTGTATTTTCAAAAACTCCCAAAAATATGACCTCTTTTGAATTATTTTACAATATGAGATATTTCCTTCCGATAGTGTAAAAATAGTGAATTTTTTTAAAGTGAAGAATTAGTCGAATCGGTTGGATAGGAGTATTTTTGAATGAGAAAGTTGAATTAAAAAAATGATACACATATATTTTTGGAGCTACATTAATTTGGGCCAAATCAAAGGCCCATTAAAAAAAATTGAAGTGCAATCGATGAATGCATCTTTCTTTTGTCACCATTCTCTCTTCCCTCCATTCACGCTACGCCTCAATCAATCAAATCAAATCTCCATCATCATCTTCATCATCGTCTTTTTCTTCTTCTTCTTCTTCTTCCCAATTCCCCAAAATTCAATTCCCCCATTCTCCGATTCGAAACCCAACCGCGACCATCGTCCACGCCGAGATTCCGTTGTCGTTTCAACGATTTATCCCCTCTCCTTTCCCGGAGTCTCAGTGGGACCCACTTCCCCCCATTCGGATCAAGTTTCCTTTTTTACCCCTCCAACTCACTCACCTACGGGAATGAATCGTGGGTTTCGTTTTTCAACAATCGGCGTCAAATGTAGCTGTGGAAACAAATCGCGGGGTTTCGAATTGTACTTGATTTAAACTTTGGAATTATAATTTGGATTTGTAGATTTACTTGTTGCTGTTGTTGTTGTTGTTGATGGTGAGAAGGAGATGAAATTGAAAGGTGATACATTGAAGGGAGAGAGATGAGTGGAGTGTCATTGGGTCTACGAACAGGTAGCTATGGTAATCTGCAGTTGATTCAAAACGGCAACGTTTCGCAGGTACCTGTGCTTGTTCGTAGACCTTCAAAGGCGCTCCTTTATAACCCCAAAGATAAAGAGAGGGGTTGCCCTTATGTTTGTCGACATCTCGGTCGTGGCAAGGTTGCAATGCTTCTCATGCTTCTCTTTGGCCTTTTCATTTTTGTATTTGGTTGCTTTACACTTTACAAAGGTTAGTTTCTTTGCATCTCATAATTTCTCTTCTCATTCTATTTATGTATTTATTTATGGAGTTTAATGTATATATGCACAAAGACTCTATCATTCGATTGTGATCCCGTTGTTAAATAGCGGTTGTAGCGGCACTCTAGTCTCTAGCAATATAGCTTATCAGAATGTTAACTAATCGCTATTGTTTGCTACATGATATCCTATCTAGTTCAAAATGTTGTCAAATAATTTCGGAGTAAGACTCCTATTCCTTGATTTTTCTCGGATTTTTTTGGCCAAATTTTAGAGCAAAGACTCCTATTCGTTGATTTTTTTTTTCCGATTGATTGGCCAAATTTTGGAGCACTATTGCAGTGTTATTGCAGTTGCATAGCAGAATTTGATCAAATACTATTTTTCACAATCTGCTATCGACAACACTAAACTTATCTCACCACATAGATGTTTTATGTTCGTCGAGATATTTTAGAAAGTAATATAACAAAATGACATTGACGAGATATGGTTTGATTTTTACTTAGTGCATATATATATTGAACTCTTATTTATATTCAATATTCAACTTGTTTTTGTTATTGATTTTCATACTTTGAAATGTTTTTTTTTTGTTTGAATTACTTTGTAAATGTTTGTTTATCAAATTTGCATGTTTCATGGTGTATTTTTGGTGTTGGGTTGAACTTTAGGTGGGAACATCACCAGTGATATTGAAGATACACGATCTTACGCCATTAGTAACTATGAAGTTATAGGACTTGATGGTTCAATAGAAAATAAGTTTAAGGATAGCAGTTCTTCTAGACCGACATCGTTGATAAGTAGGCATAAAAGGACATTCAGGGATCCTCCTGTTTCTCATTTACAATCTTCATATAATTTGAAAGAAAGACAAGTGCCTGTCTTTGCTGTGGGTCATCATTGTGACCATTTTGCATTTCCTCCTCCACCGGCCGATAGAAGACGGACTGGACCACGTCGTAAGTTTTGCTGTTTTATTTTTCAGTCAGACCTTGTTTTCAATTCTTAACATACAAAATAACTTACAAAATTGTATCTGTTTTGAATTTGTGCAAAAGCATCTGATATAACATTTCCGAACACGGTGCACTTTGAGATGTTTTCACTTTAAAACTCTGTTGATCAAGTTCTTACTCTTTCCCTTTCAGCATGTCCTGTGTGTTATGTTCCTGTGAAGCAAGCTATTGCTAGTATGCCAAGCTCACCATCAGAGTCTCCTATACTTCACACGCTCACATATGTGCATAATGAAAATCTGATTCCAACTGAACCAGAAGGTGGCTCTGATTTTGGCGGATACCCTTCTCTGGAAGAAAGGGATGCTTCTTTTGATATAAAAGATACCATGAAAGTGCATTGTGGGTTAGTTCTTTTTTGTTAATTGTTTTTAGTTTTCTATTCTAATAACTTGGAGAATATTGTTCTTGAAAGTATTCACAATTTAGTTTCCATGAGTGTCCCACCAGTATTAGCTTTTACGGAAATGGATTTAACTCAGTAAAAAATTCTTGTTGTCATTGTATCTCTGCTGTTGGATAAAGATCAGATGATTGGTAATTTGAGTTTTAAACCCAGTTTGGTGAAATAGGAATGTGAACCGTTTGATCTTCATCCAACAATTGACATGCAGTGACTGCAGGAGTTTTTTTTATTGCACAGAATCCGGATCCAGTTTGTACTTGCTGAATGCATATGCTTGTAATTGCATTTTTCGCTGACATACATTTATGTCAGATTTGTCAAAGGAAGCAGACCCGGTCGCCAGACTGGATTTGATTTTGATGAGGAAGATTTGTTAGAGTTGGATCAGTACCATGATATCATTGTTGCATCTGCCATATTCGGTAGGATTTCTTACTGATTACGTTCATTCTACATACGTTCCTTTGTTTTCTGTTTCACATAGCTCCATCTCATCTATGCCAGGAAACTATGATGTAATACAGCAGCCCAGGAACATCAGTTCAGATGCAAAGAAAAACATTCCTTTCTTTATGTTCGTTGATGAAGAAACAGAATCGTATATGAGAAATGTCAGTATTTTGGATAGCAGCAGGAGAGTTGGATTGTGGAGAATCATTGTTGTCCGGAATATTCCATATGCTGATTCTAGGCGTAATGGAAAGGTTGATTGCTTACTCATTATTACAACAGTAATAATATTAATGTAATTTATTGTAATATACTATTTTCGACCTATATAATATAATGTAAAATCTGTCACATCTCATGGAATCTATACTACTTTCAACCTATATAATGTAATTTCTTGACACTATTTTCAACCTATTATATCCTATTGAAGTTTGATAGTATTTTGCATCATGCTCCCTAATCCCTATTTCTAATGAGGTCCGTACAATATAATGAGTGTGCAACTTATTATGTATCGCCTTTTATGAATTATGATGCCTCTAAGTATATTGCAGATTCCAAAACTTCTTTTGCACAGAATCTTTCCCAATATCCGATATTCAATTTGGATTGATGGGAAGCTTGAGCTTGTTGTTGACCCATATAAAATTCTTGAAAGGTAAAATGCTCTCTCTTTCTTATTATACATTTCTTAATATTTTTGTGTCATATGTCTACAGTAATTTCTCATAGTATATCAGTAATATATCAATTGTCACCACCTTTTTTATCATCAAGGTTCTTGTGGCGTCCAAATGCTACTTTTGCCATTTCAAGACACTATAGACGCTTCGATGTCTTTGTTGAGGCCGAGGCTAATAAAGTAGCTGGAAAATATGAAAATGCTTCCATTGATCATCAAGTTCAATTTTATCAAAACCACGATGGATTAACTCATTATTCCAGGGCCAAGCTTCCTATAACTAGTGGTAAAAACAATTCCGATATTTACATGCCTTTGTATGCAAAATAGGTTATGAAATGCGCCTATACTTAAATACAATATTCCATCTTAAAAATCTGAAGTATTGCTTATGGCTGAGTTTCTGCAGATGTTCCTGAAGGTTGTGTTATCATTAGAGAACACATTCCAATCACGAATCTGTTTACTTGCTTATGGTTCAATGAAGTTGATCGCTTTACTTCCAGAGATCAGTTAAGCTTTTCCACGGTAAGAGACAAAATAATGGCAAAAGTTAATTGGAGTGTCAATATGTTTCTCGACTGTGAAAGGCGTAACTTTGTGATACAGGTTAGTATTTACATGTTGCTATTATTTCTGTGTTCAGATTTTATAAAAGCTACTAGATTTTGATTTTGAATTCAAGATCCTCTTCTATTTTTGTCACTTTTATGATTAAAAGTGAAAACCGAAATTGGAAATAAATTGAATATTGCGATCCATTTTTCCTCATGAGATTAGCTAATGCCTCAAACATAGTGCACTATGAAAATCTCTATTTCCTCATTCTTTCTTTGAAATAAAGAATTTTGATGTTGGTTTGTGATAAACAATATCAGGCTTACCATAGAGATATATTGGAGAACATGCCTCCTCCAGTTTCTGTAATCCGTCGTCCGAGTCCACCTGTTCCCTTTACTACCACCAACAAGCCTTTGGTGAAGAAGAATCCTAGGCGAGGGAGAGGAGATAGGAAATCAGGTTCTAGGCGGCATCGTAAAGTAGTAGACAATGTTGTTATGAACCAAAATTTGTTATTTTAGTCTTAATCTTTTTTTCCTTGAGGTTTTGGTTTCCTTTTAACTCGGGGTTCTAAATTGTAAATGCATTCTTTGTTGCAAATTATTATACACCAAAAGAGCTCTGAACAACTGATACCATTTCAAAATTGTTGCCTCCTTTTTTTTATTTTTTCATTGTAAATATCTGTCTTTGACAAGATCCTTGCTTACCATTTTCAAAAGGGAAAGTAAAAAAGGAGAAAGAAATGGATTCTCAGTTGTGTTTTTTTTACACAATATACTTTGTATGCACAAGTTATTTGTTAATTTTTCAATTCTCAAATATACATATATAGTTGCAAAATTTATCCATAATGAGTATGTATATACATATTCATATCACACATTTTGGCCATCAGTCAACAACACCACTGTTTGCACATTATTATGGTTATTATAAATTATCTCATACAAATAAAAACACAATGAAAACAATTTCTCAAAATATATCTAGTACATGAAATTAGAGGATTTACACGTACGATACATTTAATCTTTAAATTGATGGTAAATGAGTTATTATTTAATAAAAACTATTTAACATCTTTTAAAAATTTATAACTAAACAACATTTACTAAAAATGTTAGTAAAATAACATTTAAAATTTCCTGAATTTGTTATTAGTAAATACAGTGAATATTTTTAAGGAAAATATAAAAAATTAGTATGACGTTTATAAATAATATGAAATGATGTTTTTTTCTGATAAAATAATTTTTCTTGGAGTATAAATAATCTACCAATAATTTTTCTTAGTACTAAAGAGGCATTTGAAAAATACAATTTAATCTCACTTTTTTTTTATTGTTTCTCTTTTCAAAAATAAATATAAGTCATGGTATATGATTATTTGACACTTAAAAAATATTTGACAGATGAATCGTAATTTATATTTAACATTGGATTTTTTGACTGAGTTTATTATATTTAATATTGAAAAAAAGTCAATTTTACTATATATTACACTATTATCTTGCATTTAAATAATGTCTAATGAATGCATATAGGCCGAATTATGATCATATAAGGAAGAAAATTAATATTGTCAAGTTTTAACTTTTTAAAAATATTTTGCCGTCACATCTCAACCTAAAACCTTAAGACAATAGTTATATTGGTTATCTCTCTTATATATCTAATATTTATCACATTTATAATCGATGTAATGTTTAACCACTTACACTTAAATCCAACAATATCAACACATCTTTAACTTGAATTTTATAAGTCTATTTCACAAACTTCACAACATAACTTGATATAATATAATCATGCATCATGTAAGTTCCTTGAAAAGAAAGGTGAGTCATAAAAGACCACTTAATAATCAAGTCTTTTCTTAACTAGAACATTACCTAAACAACACTCTACAATATAACATTTCTTTTGTGACTTGGAAGATCAAACAAAGCTGCAACCACAAATCATACTAAGAACTTTATTTTTATGGACCAAACCAAAAACTCTAATGTCATATGTTGGGAAAAATAAACAAATAGAAAAATTTAAATAATAATTAAAACACAATAATATAATGTTTAAACTTTAAAATCAGAGAAAAAACCTCGACTGTAATCTAATGACAACCAAATAATAACACAATGTGAAAATTGTTAAAACACATATTTCTTTCATAACACAATAATATAATGTGAAAACTCTAAAATCAGATAAAAAATCACGACTGTAATCTAATGACAATCAGATAATAACATTATGTGAAAATTGTTACAACACATATTTATCTTAAAACACCCTATGACCCCTAATATATTCACACTCTCCAAAACAAATATTTGAACTACATCCCACAATACTCTAACACAAGAGTAGAAGAAGAAAAAAAAATCAGATACAAATTTATAGTGTTTCTAACTTGTGAAAATTGTAACGAAAAATTAAAATCATATATATATAAACTTGAGTTCCCTAACTTTAAATTTCAACCAAACCTAACACCAATGACATTGTTAAGTTTTTCTTTTTAATTGACCAAGACATGTTTTTGTTTCATCAATATAAAAAGAAAAGGAAAAAAAGTCACTCAAAACAAAAACACTCTCCTTTTTCTCTCTGCTTTGTATGCTATATAAACAATCACTTCTCCTTTTAAGTTCTATGTTCTGTCAAGAAAATAAGAGAGAGAGAGAAAGAGATCAATGAAGTCTGAAAAGAATTTGCTACCACTATTTAATGATGTGAAACAGAGTGAAGAGAAAGTTCCAACCATGACAAGAAAAGGAGTTTATGCTGCTTTATCTTATATGCTCTCTTCAGGTTTGATTTTTTACCTCTTCAGCATCATTTTTTGTTTACTAACAATTCACATTTTTATTCAATATTATTAATATAGGCCAATATATTTATATAAATATATCTTGTAAAACTAACTCTGTTTATTTCTCTTAAGTATTTTTTATTAAAACTGTTTAATGGTGTTCCCTAACTCTAGTTTACTATGATAATTAATAATTAAGGTACGTGTCTCTTAAACATGTGTCTCTTATCCATTCAAATTCGATTATAGTAAATAGATTAAACATACAAATTCAGAATTTGAATTATTCCATCATTGATTCATTGGTCAACTATTCCAATTTATTATTATTATTATTATTATTATTAAATTTAACTAATACTATTTTTTTTGACAAATTTAGTACATTTATTTTTTTTACTACAGTAAATTTGGGTCCCATTTTTTTGATAAATTTAAGACAGACATTTGTTTCAAATTCATCCAGAGAATGTCACATTGATTTAGTGCATAAGTCTGCCGAGATCAATATATGATCTAAGTCAAATAACAAATCAAAACAAGCACTGGTGTTGTTACCTATAATGTTACAAACAGTAGATATAATGTTACAGACACACAATATAAACAGTAGATAATTTGTATGTATGCTTCAAAGATTTGATTCATAAATTATTACATTAAGATATAAAGTTAACAGTGTTTGGGATTACTAGTCAGTGTCATGGTAACTAGTGCTCCATTATAAATTATAAATTCCAAGTGTCAACTTCACATTATATATATATATATACCTCCTTCAAAAGAACAAAAAACAAAAACTCCACATATATTATCAGGGTACGTATGTTTTCCATAGTGTATTGGATTTAATTTGGTGAGTGACAAAATTAATTTTAAAAAGATAAATGTTAACGAATGCTGCAATATAAAAATATAAAATTGGTTTTGATATACTTAATTAACCGTTTTTCAGTAGAAGTATTCTTGTTTTTTAAAATCAAGCTAAAAATTAATTTTTTTAAGCCTTTAATTTATTTTCTTATTTATCTTTTTGTAAATATGTCTAAACATATTTTTTTAATCATCTTATTACTTATAGTTATAATTAATACACCGATAAAAAGACAAGTTTTGGATTCACATGGTGTGGATTCAGACATGTTAGTGTCGTTGAAATGATTTAAATATAAATTTTTTTGTGAGTGTTTATTGAATAAAGTCTTCTTTATTTTAAATGGACTATCATTTCATAATTCTAAAAAATATAAAAAGTTAATTGTTATATATTGTTAATGTAAAAAGTTTTTGCATGTCATGATTTTTTTATGGTATAAAAAAATTTACACTACCAACGTATATAAATTAAATCTAAAAATAAAATCATGTTATTTTTTTAAACAAAAAAAATGTTATTAACGAGAAATATCAACTAATTTTGATGATTAATTTTCGTCAAAAAATCTAACTAACCATCTTTAGTGGAGTCTCATCTTCCAACAATATTTTTCGACCGACAAAGTTAAAACCTAATACCTTACTTAAGATATCTAACTTTAACCCCACTCAAAACAATATCATATTATATTAGTATATCCAAATATATTTAAATCATCTTACTAACAACTTATTTTCAATTAAAATTAATTTTATAAAATTAATTTTCTTCAAAAATACAAACTTTCTGTGTCCGTCCCTTTTTTGAGGTGACAAACAAATGATTGGATTTACTGCACTTAATTTTCCTTGTATTTACTATGGTTAGGCCAACCTAAAGATAAAGGCCACAAAAAAAATTGTATTAGGACTCAATAAATAAATATATTTTTACTTGATAAAAATGTCTAAATAATTTGTACTCAATTAAAATACCTCATATTCGAACATTTTTAAATTTATAAATAATAAAATCTTATTTAAAATTAATATTAATTCAACAAACATTAAATTAATTGGTTTAACTATCTATTGAAAACAAAGAAACTATTATAAACTCTAAAAAGCCTCGTATTTAAAGTTGGCCTTAAACCTACCTATGTTTTGAGTGACTTGTACTGTGATCAGATATATCAATGGTCCTTTAATCTTGATCAGACTATAAAAAATATAAAAAAAATTTAATTTTTATTTTATAAATTAAAATGTGGGACTTAAATCTGAATGGTTCAACAAGGTGCCTACTATTGTCACGCGTGCATACAAGAGTGTCATGGCCCAGTAGCTTTATGTGCCTAAGTTAGTGATATATTTTAAAATGTTTCAACCTATAAATCATCTCAATCAGTTATCAATAACATTTATAACGTAAATATATACTAATATCGAAAGTTAAATAAAGATACAAGAGAAAAACATATTTAAATGATGAGATCTTATAAAGATGTGCGGAATATATTCTTAAATTTTAATTCAATTAACAAATATTGATATTATTATATTATACATCAAATATGAAACATCATTATGACTTGTGAATTAATTATGACGGTAATTAATATTTACCATCTCTTATAAAAAAATGTGTAAAAAATACTAACATTATATTTTATATACATTGATTGGTTAGAGAATGTCCGGGTGTTTGCACTAAACAAATTGTTTTTTTATCAAAAAGTAGGAAATGTGCTTTTTTGTCTAACATCTCTTTATACTTTCTCCATCTAGACACTCTTTTGGGCATAAAATATAGAAAATTACTCCATAAAACAATTTGGACTCTAGATTGATTTTGTTGCAGAATCTGAAGAGCATCGTAAACAATGACGTCTAAATACTTGGATCATAGACACTAAAAGACTGGAACACCATATCTCCATTTAAAATATTTTTGGACAATGTATGACCGTAACACACATTAACAATAACCACTTGCAATATAAGCTAAGACATCTCAATGTTGTGTCTCACCACATGTGCAATGTGCTATTTTAGTTTGGAAACGAATCCAAGTTCATATCTTGAGTCAGTGCTACTCTTTGTTGTTTTATTGTGTTTATGGCTGGAAAGTAGATTGATTAGCATGCTTTGCTACACTAAAATATTACATGAGTAGTTCTAAAGGTTCAAGTTTTTGTCTTCTTGTGGGAATGTACTTTCTTTTCCTCCTTACATGTTTTTTCTCCAAAAATTAAAAGCCTATATAATAATATAGAAACCTCTCATCAAGTTCCACTGCAAAGTATCACCACTTAAAAAGTTATAGTTCCCTCGCACTAATTGTGACTTGAGTTTGAAGTTTCGAACGTTGACAAAATAGATGCAAACAAAAAAACAAAGTTGGAAGTGAAGATTCAGAATTATATCTCTATGATTTTTAACTAAAATTTATCTATACCACTTTTATTGAAGAGAGGTTACATTTTTTTAATTTTATACTGATAATTGTATATCTTCAGGGTAGTTGTTTTTCTATTGCATATCTTAATTGTTTGAGTAAAGATGATTTGCCACTATATTCTAATGATTGTTTTTTCTATAGTGCTCTTGGTCATGTTCAATAAAGCAGCTCTCACTTCTTACAATTTCCCATTTGCAAATGTCATTTCACTTGCTCAGGTAAATCATTTTTCAAAATGGTTTGTAACTATCATTAGTTTAATGCTTGTTGTCTCATTCTAATTTCTCAGCACTCAATCTTAATTTGTTCCATTTTGGTCCTATTTAGATAAACAACACTTAATTAAATATTTATAGCATAAACGAATATCGTATGGATGCTTCTGTATAAGTCATTTTTATAACAAAGAATAAAATAAAGTTAAACTGTTTTTATATAAACTATAAGTTGTTTTCATAAACTTTCTTGTGGAACTTATAAAAATAAGTTGAAAACAACTTAGCTTATAAACATATTATAAGATATTTTCATAAGTTCTTCCAAACTATCTCAGAAGTGCTTCCAAGTTCTGTTTCATAAATGAGTCCCATGTAGCTCTTCTCTCTCTTTTTCCTTTATCACCCTTTAATTTTATTTTGTATCAACACTTCATATTTTTTCCATGCTGATAAGTTACTATGTACTTATATGTCATGTTGGTTTCAGATGGTGTGTGCATTTGTTATTCTCTATGTGTTGAAATCCCTCAAGATAATTTCTTTCACTACTGGTGAATCCCAGAAGAGCTCTAATAACAATTCAATACTATTGGTGTCCTTCAGTACATTATACTACACACTTCCTCTAGCATTAACATATTTGCTGTATATGGTAAGTATTTGTAACATTGATTTTTTATTTGTAAACATTAAAAACATAAGTCATAAGTTTTCTCCAACAATCTTTGTACTTATTTGGTGAAAGGTTGTGACGATGGAAGCTGTGCGAGGCATAAATATTCCAATGTACACTACTCTTAGAAGAACTATTGTGGCCTTCACAATGATTATGGAGTATTTTATATCAGGGAAGAAGCATTCAAGTTCTGTTATTGGAAGGTTTGGCACTCTAACTGTTCTTTATATCCAATGGTTGTACTTGGATCATTCATATCATGATAATGAAAGTGATGAGAGAGAAGAATGGTTATATATTTTATTTGTTCAACGTATGCACATTCCAACTAGTACATGCTAGTATCCGTTGAGAGACGACATCGCTAGCCTAGGTAGCCTTCATAAGGCTTTGACGGTACTTTTCTTACAAGCTAGTTTTGTAGAGTTGAATTAAGCCCTATACATTAATTTTAAGGTCATATCAGAATCTATTTGAGATCTGTTATCGGGAAAAAAAAATTTCATTTCACAGCTCCAACATACTCGTCATGCTTAGGACTGCACATCGAAAGTGTGGAATTCAAAATTCTAATATGGCATTAGAATCTATCTGAGAACTGTTGTTGAACCAAATTTGTCATTCCACAACTCCAGCACACTCCTCGTGCTTAGGATTGAACTTTTGAACTTCTAAAACATGGAATAATGTAGGCGGAATAACACGAATCTCAAAGTATCAATTAAACAATTAGTTTGCTTAAGAAAATGAGGAGTAGAATGGATGAAAAGATCATGCTATATATTTCAGCTAATTAAGTAGATGTATTGTGGCTTTTAACTCTTTATCTGTCATATCCTACTTGATCATTGTTCTATTCTTTTTTATATTGTAGATTTTATATCATAAATGTATCAGTGATTATTATGCGTTGATTACTTTGCCTGACGAATCAAGGGATTTATTAGTGTTGGGATAATCCTAGCTGGTGCTTTGGTTGCCGGAGCTCAAGACTTATCATTTGATGCTTATGCCTATACAGTTGTTTTCTTAGAAAACATGTGCAAAGCAGTGTACCTTGCTTCTGTTTCTCATGTTGGTAAGATGATCACTGTTTCATGTTATGTCTCATTCATTTGACTACTTTTGGAGTCTGTCATCATTGAATTTCATATCTTCAAATTTTCCATAGGTAAAGCTAGTGGTCTTAATATATTTGGTATTATATGGAGCAATGGTAAGATTTAGTAATCTTGACAGTGTTGTTTTTCTCCTATTTCATTGGTTTTGAACATATAATAATTGGATTTATATCTTAACCCTTCATTTTTTTTCTAGTGTTGATTTGTGGACCAATATTGTTTCTATGGTCCTTGCTTAGAGGTGACCTCCAATCAACACTCAACTTCCCATATTTGCTCTACCCTGGATTTCAGGTGCTTCTTGTTATCAAATGTTAATCAATATACTTGGAACATTAATTCCTTTATCTTGAAAGTGTAGTTGTAAGTTTGGGTCATTCATTTCGAAAATGTTTGATGTAATTGTTATTATTCAATTGATAATTTGGAGGCATGATTTGATTTACTGCATTGGAATCTTGGGCAGGTTGTGATGGTTCTGTCCTGTGCTTTTACTTTCTTTTTAAACTACATTGTTGTTTTAAATACAACTACCAACTCAGCACTTACACAGGCAATATGTGGTAATTTAAAGGTTAGTTCTTTTTCTACATTATGTCATTCATTTCTGTGACCACACTAACCATAAGTTTACACATGAAAACCATTTTGTTTATTTGTATGCTACATGAAAAAAGGACCGAAGAGTCCATACATATGCTATTATTGACTAATCTAAATGTATATTTTACACGTCCAGATATATATTTGTGTATTTGAGAACATTTTAGATAGGATAAAAACCGCTCTTATTATCATCTAATATATTAATAGTACATTTTTTCCAGGATGTTTTTACTAGTGGGATTGGTTGGATGCTATTTGGAGGACTTCCATATGATTTGGTAAACACAATCACCTTGGGGACTTGAATTCTTGATTGGTGTCTCGTTCACTCTGTATATTATTTTTTATGTGAACTTATATAATGGCGTGTTCTTGTTGGCATGCAGTTCAATGTTCTTGGTCAATCACTTAGCTTCTTTGGGTCCTGTTTGTATGCCTATTTTAAACTCCAAAGAATGTGAAGATGACAGATTTCAATTAGAAGCATCAAAACAAACACAGTTATTGTTGATGTGGATTGTTCAACAAGTTTCTTGCTTTCATAGTCTAACAATGAAAAGCCAAAATTTTGAATTCTCTATAAAAAAAATTACAGTATACAAAATGAGTTTAGTAGCACTTTGAAGGTATAATCGTGGTATAGTATACCATGCCCCTTCAGATTTTGTACGCAATCAGGATCGTTCTGAGTTTCAAGAAAACTACATATGATTTTAGCCATTATATTGTATTATGGTAGAAAAATATAATACTACTTTAATCTCAGAAGAAAAATTCTCGACCATAGGATTATGGATGGCATGATATGTAGATCTTTGTCTTCTTCCTCTGCAACTCCTCTAGGGTGCAACTCTTTGTAGAGTTGCTGAAGCAGTACTATTGCATATTTTAAGCAGTATGGCAAACACCGAGAATTGGGGGTAAAAATATCAAGAGATAGTAATCAAATATGATATTGATAAAATGAAAATTGAATTCATTGCATATTTTGCAAACTGAATACATAATCAAAATCAACATTCAACATGGAATAAGAATCTATAAAGCATATTAAGCATTCATTCAATGTCAACAACTGCAAAACTATAGAAAGCAAGCCAACTTTGTCCCAAAACCAACACTAACCAAATACAGGAGGAAAAAAGAACTAGGAAACATAAGTTAAGACTTGATTTAAGATCAGGCGTCTGCAATGGTCACCTCAACCTCAACACCGGGTTCAATTGTGATAGAGGTAATCTGCTTAACCACATCTGGGGAACTGTAGAGGTCAATGACTCTCTTGTGCACACGGAGTTCAAACCTATCCCAAGTGTTGGTACCTGAAACAAGAGGAACATATTGAATATAAGTAGTTCATTCATTCAACAAGTACCAAAATTAAGAAAAGCCTACACATTGAAAACAACACTTAAAAATCGAATCAGCAGGCTTTAAACCTACACAATATCACTATTTTATCAAAACAAAATTGGCAGCACAGTTTAGGAGTGGCATGAAGGAAATTACAACTCCATGACTCAGAGTAAAACCACAAAAACTCCATGACTCAGAGTAATTCCAACCCAGATTTGAGCATCCATAAAACATTCAATTTCAAGCAGATAAACAATTTACAAGGAACATTTTGATTTAAGAACCAAAAAACCTTTCAACAAAGTGTGTTGTATTAAAATATTACGCTAATCCAATTTTGTGGAGCTCATTATTACACACTCAATTATCAGCAATTGTGTATATATATAAATGTAACACAAATATAAATTCAATAAAAATAAATCCTTTTCACAAACTCACTATAATGATTATCATCTCTCGTTACTCATGAATTCTCTTATACGGTTTAACCTCCTCATCTAAATCACGGAATAGAGAAGGATAGAAGGGCACAAATAAGAAACAAGAGGTGAGAGGTAGGTTACGCATACTGGATAGAGTGTGAGGTTAGTGGTTACGCATACTGGATAGAGTGTTATTGCAAAGCAAATAACAAAAGAGCAAACAAAGAGAGAATAAATGTAATACCTTCACCACAAGGGGACTTTCTTGTAGTGATGTTAAGAACTTTAGTAGGCATCCTGACAGGTCCCTTGACCCTAAGATGCTTGTCCTTGGCCCCGCGGACCAAATCAGCACAAACTATAACAACACAAAACCAGCGTATTAGTCATGGCAACAAACATAAAGGATTGAAACTTTGACAGATTAATGAAAATCAAAAACCTACCTTTCTCGAGATTTTTGACATGTTTCGAAGAGAGAGTTATCCTAATCTTATGGATCTGCTCTTGAGACTCTTCCAAACCAACCTTTGTGGGTTTCATAGCAGCATACGCCATTGTTCAGATTTCAACTGAAAAACAAACAACAAAAAAGCGCTAACAATATAAATTTATAAATTCATTAAAACATAAATATTCATTAAACTAAATTCATTAAATTAAATACCAAACAATTTCAACATAATCTAAAGCGATAATATTTATATAATTTTAGGAATTGTATTATATCATGCTAGCGACTAACAATAACAATAACAATAAATTGAGATTTGAAAGTGAAGAGAAAATTAGATATATATGATGAAAGTGAGAATCTACTCCTTACCGATTGTTTGTTACAAGACGAGAAGCGCTGCGTTGCTTCCGTGCTGGAAACTGCCGTCAGTGCTGCAAGCTGCAAGTGCTAGGGTTACTTCAATATTTTTGAACGATAGGCGATGCTAAAGGTTTTTTATAATTATTTTTGTGTGGGTAGGGGTGCTTGCCCAATAATCTGCAAAGGAGAGGGGGTGCAAGCCCAGTAATCAGCAAATAAAGGGGATTCGTGCAGCCCAAATAAAGAGGATTCTCTCAACGGGCTACTTATATTTTGTTTAATAAAACACAGTTTATTATTATTATTTAAAAAAAAAATCACTTTGTTTTGAATTACTAAAAAAAATAATAATTTTTTTAACATTAATTGTATTAAAATTAGTTATGAAATATTTTTAAAATTAGAAATACTTATGATAATAATTATAATACGTTTCAAAACTTAAACATATCTACACCGCTAGAATTAATCTTGATAAGGAGATTAACATTTCTGTTTTCCTCTCTTAGGAAATGAATACTTGGAACATTCCAATCAAGTCATGAAACTACTAGAAATTAGACTAATAATGAGCATTGAGGCATAGAGTATGGTTGCATGAGAGTAATTTAAGTTCTTAGCAATATGTAAACCATGCAAGATGGTCACCAATTCAGCATGGTTGTTGTAAGAGATATCCAAAAAAAAACTGCTAAAACCAAACATTTCGTCCCCTTTGCTAAGACAACTGCCACCAACATTAAGAACTATACAATGTTGCTTCGAAGGGTGAAAATAAATCACACAAGGGACACTAGCACAATTGTACCAAAGCTAAAGCAAATTGTAAGAATGGAGGCAAGTTTTTTGGTCTCCATGATAACCACATAATCAAAAAGAGGGTATTGACTAACATAAATTGCATTCCTTGCTCTCAAGCTTGATCCAAATCTCACAATTAGAACATCTAATGTAGGTAGGAGAATCAGAAGGAGACATTTTTCTATGGTGGAGCATAAAAAGAATTGCGATTGCACAAGGACAAACCCACTATAAGGTTAGTGTAGGAGGAAAAAAAATGAATATTATACTACTATAGTACACTATAAAAGAAAGGATTAAAGAGAATGTAATTGGACTTGACTAACTTTGGCCCACACATCACACAAACACATGCAAATTTATATATATGTTGCCTCTAGGTGCATACTTGGGATCACATGATCACAACTGCACAAAATAAAAAACTTAATATTTGTAGGAGTCTTCAAATTAGTTACTGACTCATCCAAACGTCAATTTGTTTAGTACTTGACGTTAAATTGACTTTTAGCTCTATTAAGTTGATGGCACAGAAGATTACATGATATCTTATGTGTCACTATTTCATTGCCACATAGGTAGCTATGTAGACAATGACCAAAATCACCGTAAAATTTAAAAAATTACTGAATATGTACCTTTTTGTTCTTCATTTTCATCCCTCTAACCCTAAACCTAATTTCTTCTTCTCGATTTTCTTCTTCATCTCCTTCCCCTAATTTCTTCCTCTTATTATTCCCTTATTTATTCTTCAATTGAGTCTCGTTTACTTAATATCTACAAAGGTCAATTCAAGGTTATCTTCCATGAAAGAAGAGATTCCCTTTGTGAGTTTACTGCAAGAGATAGAAAAGAATGACATAGAAATGAAGAAGAAAAAAGGGTATGTGAATTTATCATTGTTACTAACACTATACTACAAGAAGAAGAAAAATAGTATGTGGATTTACCATCATTATTAAGACTATGCTACAAGAAAGAAAAAAAAGAACATGGATTTACCTCAATTTTGAAGGTGCAAACACGAGAAGGGAGGGTTGAATTGTGTTTGACTTAACTTGAAACTTTTCCTGTTTTAATACTTTCAAAACAAAACTTGATGTATAATTAAAACAGAGTTAGCAGCGGATAAAAATAAAAATAAAAACTCACAGATTTTATACTGGTTCACCGTTAACGAGGCTACGTCCAGTCCCTTCGCCTTGAAGGATTTCACTAATTCAATATTGAATTACAACCTTGCTATTGACCCTCCAAGTCAGTCTTCTCAAATAGTCTAACAATCCTAGACTTCTTTGATGAAAAACAACTCCTGTTCTTCAGCCAATCTGACACCCCAGATTGTAGAAGAAATCACAACACTATGAATCTAATTGCCAAGTAACCTGCTACCTCTACTGACTCCCACAGCTTGTAGACTCTACTTCAACAACTTAGATTTGACACAGTGGAACGAAAACAACAAGAGTACTTGCTTTAAAAACTGAGACTCAACAATTGACTTATATGAAAATTTGAGAGTGTTTGCTTTTGAAGTGTATGACCCTTTTGTGATTTTCGATACTAAGTAATCTGCCTTGTGCCTCCTTTTATAGATGCTGATTTGGGCCTCTTCCAATCCTTAAATTCGAGCTAAATATTGATGGATTCTCTGTAAAAATATCTTGACCAATTGGGCTTTATTTAAATAAAAATCATATCTTTTTAAGCCTTAGATTTGTTTCATATCTTAACTGGCCAATCAAATTTGTGCATTGCTTCCCGCCACAGCTCCTGACTTCCATGCTACTCCAATTTAATTTATAACAAATCTTTTATAATATTTTGATAAAAATATCATGAGATCTTCACCATTAATTCTGATGATCATACCTGAACCTTTGATACCTGTTCTGATTCTGGTTCTGGAACTGATTCTGATTCTGGTTCCAGTGTTGATTCTGGTTCCAGTTTCTATGCCTCCAGTGTTGGTTCTGGTTCCAGTTCCTGTACCTCTGATACTGGTTCCAGTTCTGGTTTTGGTTCCAGTTTCTGTGCTTCTGGTACTGGTTCCAGTTCCTGTTTTGATTCGTGTGATATCTATCATATTTCCTGTTCCTCCTATAATTCTGGTTATGGTTCTGATAGGTATTGTGTTGACCAGTTCTTCTTCTACCAGAGTCACTTGGCTTCGGTTTGGTAGATATTGGAACATATACTTTTTTCTGCTTGTGCGTTGCCAGCATCCATTGTCCAGGCACCATTGTTGGTGTCTCCTTCTGGTTGTTCAAAATATCTGCAACATAAACAATTTGTTCTTTTGGTACCCTGAACTGATTGGGTCCAGGTTTGTTAGTTGTAACAGCTCTCTGATCTTGTTCAGATTTTACCATTGGACAAGATAATTCAGAGTGACCTTTCTTGGCACAACCAATACACAAAACATCAGAATGAACAACTTTATTTTCAGTAATTGTTTCTGTAAAACCAAGACCTCTTTTTCCAGAATTACTGTTTCCATAAATCATAGATGCATATTTACTTCTTTCCATTCCATTGGAAATAAAGTTTTAAAAAACTTGCTCATGCATATCAGATTTACAAACAGTTTCAGAAGTGGAACAATTATTACTTTTCAGAGTTTGGTTTTCAGACTTGAGTCTTGCAACTTCAGTTTTAAAATCTTTGTTTTCAGTTGCATACTCAGAATTTCGATTCTTTAAAACTTGGACTTCTTTGGTTAGATTTTCCTTATCTTCCCTAAGAGTTTTCAGTTTTAAAGACCTTTTATTGTTTGCATTTAACAAGTCTTTTAAAGTCTCAATTAATTCAGATTTAGACAGATTAGAAAATACCTCATTGTCTTCATCTTCTGATTCTGTTTTAGAGCTTGAGCTGTATTCAAAACTTGAGTAGGTATGAGCCATCAGAGACATAATTGTTTCCTCTGATGTGCTTCTAGACTTGCTTGAATGACTGCTTCGATCATTCTTCCTTCTGCCTGCTTTCCTTCTGGAATTCGTGCCTTTATGAGGTCCAGAAGCAGACTTAATGTGAGCCATCTTTGCTGTTTCTGCCTCTTCTTCATCAGAAGATTCTTCCTCTGATTCTGATACATCCCAGGCAGCCATCAGACCTTTCTTTATGTATTTGGAACTCTTCTTGGTTTGTTTGCCTTTATGAGGTCCAGAAGCAGACTTGATGTGAGCCATCTTTGCTGTTTCTGCCTCTTCTTCATCAGAAGATTCTTCCTCTGATTCTGAAACATCCCAGGCATCCATCAGACCCTTCTTTCTGTATCTGGAATTCTTCTTGTCCGGTTTGCCTTTTTCCAGATTTGGACATTCTGACTTGATATGTCCAGGTTCATTGCATCCATAACAAACAATATTCTTCTTGTCAGAATCTTCCTTATCCTTGCTGTTATGTTTCTTTCTGAAGTTTCTTTTCTTCCTGCTTTCCCAGATCTTAACCATCTTTTTGGTTAAGTATGCCATATCATCACAATCACTATCACTATCCTCTAATTCTGATTCTGCCTTTGCGGCTTTCTTCTGTTTCGATTTCAGAGCCAGATTTTTCTTCTTCTTAGGTTCATCTTCTTCAAGTTCTATTTCATGAGACCTAAGTGTGCTGATTAGATCTTCTAGCCTCAAGGTACTCAGATCCTTAGCTTCCTGTATTGCAGTAACCTTTGGTCTCCACCTTTTTGGTAGACTTCTTAGAATTTTCATGACATGATCTTCAGTGGTATAGCTTTTGTTTAATACTTTCAGTCCTGATACCAAAGTCTGGAATCTGCAGAACATTGTGTCAATGTCTTCATCCTCTTCCATCTTGAACAGCTCATACTTTCTGACCAATATGTTAGCCTTTGTTTGTTGAACCTACTTGGTTCCTTCATAGGTCAGAACCAGACTATCAAATATACTCTTTGCTGTTTCTTTATTTGTGCATCTATCAAATTCCTTGAATGTGAGTGCACTGACCACCATGGTTCTGGACTTGTGATGAAGTCTATGTAATCTGACTTGATCTGGTTTCATATCAAACATGTCCAGTTTCTTAGTTGGATCTTCTGGATCAGTAGGTGCAGTGTATCCTCTGACTATCATCTTCCATAGTTCAGGATCTTGAGATATGACAAAGCTTCTCATTCTGTCCTTCCAATACTCAAACCTTTCTCCATCAAACAGTGGTGGTCTGTTGATGTTGTTTCCTAATTCTTCTGCCATATTGAACCCCTTGGACCTTTCCTCAAACACTGTTAAGTGCTCAGCCTTGAGACCGAGCTCTGATGCCAATTAATTTAATAATTCAAGGTATAAAATAAGTTTACATTGAGTGCTTTTGTAAACATCAAAATCCTAAGTCTTAGAACCAACTTGGTTCCAACAAATTTCTTATCTTATATCTTCAATGTAGCTTCAATTTTTCATTATAAAATAAGATTGGTGAAACAAATTATATCAGGAAAATATTGACATGCTTATTTTGTATGAAGAAGATCAAAGGAGAAAAGGGAGGAAGAAGAAATTAAGTTTATGATAAAAGAGATGAAGATGAAGAACAAAAAATGTTCACGTTTAGTGATTTTATTTTTCTTTCAATTTATTATTATTTTATTTTATTATTTGTCTACTCAACTACTTATGTGACAATGAAATAGTAATACAAAAGATGTTAAGTAATTATCTACATCATCAACTAAACGATCAATATAATATCAGAGACTAAACTAACATATATTTAGATGAGTTAATAATTAATTTAAATTTTTAACTAAATCAAATATTATAATGGAAGCACCGTGTAATCAAAATAATAATTTAGTCTCTTATCTTTTCTTTTAGTTTCACTTTTTTTTTTTTTTTTGCAAGTAGTGTCACATCTATTAATTTTTCTATTTTAATCCAATTTGTCTCTTCCTCTCTAGTCACGTTTATTTAGATGATACAAATCTCTTTTACTTTTGGAAAAGTCGTTTTCTTATTTGTTCAATAAGATGAGAATGGGAGTTAAACAAATAAGAATGACACACTTAAACAAATAAGAGTGGTCAGTATCACCTACTTAAAAATTAAAATATTAAACAAAAAAGGGTTGTAAGTATTTTAAAAAGTTAGATACCTGTTTCTTTAGTGTGATTTACCAAAATATCAAGATATTAAGAATTCAGATGGGAGGTGACAAATTTCTGCTGTACTAATCCGGAACAGGACAACAAGTAAACATAAAATTACCACTTTACCCTACCTTATCTAAGATCGAAAATTCATTTAATTAAATTTCATAAATTAATTCACTTAATTCAAAAGTTATTGTTATAAGAGTAAATGTATATGATTAAACACAAAATAAAAAATATTTTTTCAAATGTCGATATAAAGTAAAATTAATTAAAAAATATTTATTTTGTGTATGTGTATAAACTTTATACATTTAGTTTTACGACTATATAAGATTCGTTCTTAATGTATCATTGTGAGTGTCATATCGAGTATCATCACGCGTGTCTCGTAGCCTTTACCGACTTGAGTCTAAAAGTGGAATAGAAAAAATCTCAACCAAGTTGAAGATAAGAGTAGTAGATACAAATTGAGACCCTACATGCTTCAAAAGACAAAATTTAATGACGCAATGTTCTGATTTTCTTATGTAGACCCATTTCCATGACCCACCAACATAATTTCAATTGCTTATTGAAATAAGAAAGGAAGCAACCACAAAGCATGGAAATTGGAAGGTAACAGGTATGGAAACAATTAATGAGCCATTTATTTATAGCATAATAAATTATTAATAATAATCAACTTTGGTTCATTTTATTACAATCTATACAAATTCAATCACAATATTTAATCCTCTAAGGTTCATCTCCTTTTCAGAATTCTTTCACTAGTGCTTCAAAGGGTTTCTCTTTTCTGTGTCTTTGTTGAGATTTTTCTTATGGTTCAAGGTGAAATTTCTTGATTCTTATGCTACTATTTTTGAAAATTTGTATATTAGGCCATGATCAATTGCAGAATCTGATTTGTTCAAAAGGGTCAGATCAAAATCTTACCTTTCTTCCAAACAGAATCATGATTTTGATATTGGTAAGTAAAGTTTGAAAATTTTAAGTGTGATGAGGAAGAAGGAAAATTGAGTTGTTGGAAAGTGTGGTTTTTATTTGGAGAAATGGGTTCATCATGCTTTTTCATAATATGTGTTCTTCATTCAGCAATAGCTTTGACTTGTGGATCTTTGATGGTTTTTTGGTCAAAAGATATATATGTATTAAGCCATGGACCAAAGACAGCAATTAAGCTTCAAGGTTCAACACCATATGATCAGTTATTGATTCAAACATCAGATTCTTTTTCTGGGTTGTTGTTGTTCACAATTGGGTCTCTTGTGTTCACGGTTGCTTTTGTTAAGGACATAGAGTTTCAGAGTTTCTTTGCTAAAGGTTGTGTTTTTCTTCATGTTTCTATGGCTGTTTGGAGATTTTACTTTGAAGGGAAGCTTGAAGATCTTGATTATGATTGGCCTAGGCATGCTTTTGGGGATATTGCTTTGGCCATCTCTTGGGTCTTTTTTCTTTTGTACATGTGGAGGGAGAAATATGATTAGCACTTCTTATGCATACACAATAAATTTGATGAAATCACGGTAATGATGTAATTTTGTTAACTCTTTAGAGAATATATTTTACAAAAATTACCGTGACAATGTGGTTTTAACTAAAATCACTATCTATATGTTGTGTGATTTGTAGAAAGAAGAGTGCCAAAATAAAATATAAAAAGGTTGAGTTTTACTGAGAAAGAAACAAGATTTTTCAAATTCTAGAACAAGGGAGAAATTAAGCTTCCATCTAATGAAAAATCTTGGGTTTTCTTTGGGTATGTGGTTGATCTAATTCTCAAGTAAAATGGAGAGTCTTTGTGAAAAATTGGATACAATTGCTTGCTTTGTGTTTTATAAGCACATAAAATTACTTGTTGGGTTGTTCATGCTGTACAGTTTTATTGTAAATTTTTAATGTACTATCCGTAGTATTGGTCAAATGTGCTTATTTCCATAATTTTTAATCTTTATCTTAGCAAGTATATTAGGTTACAATTGGTAAATAATTGAATCTCTTATACATGTAGCTATGGTTTCGATCTCTATAGTGTTTCTATAGAAAAACATTTGTTGAGAAAGCTTTGTGCTTTAGACCAATCCATTACATGAATTTATGTACCTTAAAATATAGTCTCTAATTTTTGGGTGGAAGATATAATGTGCAATAAAAAAATCTTAATCTTTAAATTCATTATATTATTATGTACATCATTGTACAATTCTTTTAACCGGATATATCATTATATAATTTTGGCTAAATAGCACCCGTGTCACTTAACTTAATTTCAGTTAATCTTTTAGTCCTTTATCTTTTTTTTTTTTTTCGATTTGGTCATTTATTTTAATTTTAAGTGACAATTTGATATTTTATGTTTTAAAATGTC
>JBBPBO010001984.1:58848492-58899269 GCA_037974295.1 Cicer cuneatum
AAATGTCAACAATATTATCTTTTTTTTTTACAAAAACTCAAAAAACTCGTCAAAATTTTCAACCAAAACCCATAAAATTAATTATATTCTTTAATATAATACAAATTTCATCAAATTCGTAACTCAAATCTTCAAATAAACTCATAAAAAAATTTCATCAAATTTCATTCTTTATTTGATGTTAAAAATGGAAATATGAGTTTATTTGATGATTTGAGTTACAAATTTGATGAAATTCGTATTATATTAAATGAAAATTATTAATTTTATGGATTTTAGTTGAAAATTTTGATGAGTTTTTTGAATTTTTGTAAAAAAAAAAGGATAATATTGTTGACATTTTAAAACATAAAATATCAAATTGTCACTTAAAATTAAAATAAATGACCAAATTGGAAGAAAAAAAATATAAATGACTAAAAAGTTAACTGAAATTATGTTAACTTGTTAAGGGACCACAGTGCTATTTATCCTATAATATTTTTACAGTATCATTTTAGTTAAAAAATACAACATTCATACGTCAAATGTGTTTATTTGTAGATTTAAAATACCCTTTATATTCCTGTACAAAAATAACCCTTTATACTATCTTTAGTATATATTTTTTTTATAAAAAGATCGTGTTTATTTGCTTACGAGTAATTCCTCAATAAGCTATAATTTTAACTTACTGTATTTATATATGTATATCATTATACATTTAACTTTTTAAATTAGTCAATGGAGAATATTTGAGTTTGGTATATGACTTTAATATACTATAATATATATATATATATATATATATATATATATATGACTTTAATAATTTTATATCAAACTTTATTTAACTCTAAAAAAAATTTAAATAATTATGACATTTTTTTTCTTTTGAAAAAATGAAAGGTTATATAATTAGGGTTAACTTTTCTCTCAAATTTATAAACTTAGTGATGCCTTTCTAGATTTCTATCTCTCTTTCTTTTTCATCGTATAATAAGTGTTTTGAGGTTAGAATTATTTTTTAGTTTGTTTATTTTTTCTTTATTATTTTGTTGTCTAAATAAGATATTTTCACGTAAATCTAATTTTTCGTGTTTTCTGTTATTTTGATGATTAAGTTTGACGTTTTCGTGTTGTTGCAATGTTCAGATTGAAATACTAACTTTGATTTAGTATAAAGAGACTCAATTAATAATTTCACCGTTGTCAACTTTGCAGATATGTCAACATGAATGTTTTTGTAACTTTTATTTTGTCAAATTTATAGACTTTTATCGATTTATGCTATTAACTTTGATGTAATGAACTTGTTCGCAGATTCAATTTTTTTACCGAATTTGTACTATTTTCGATCAATATAATGTATTAATTTAAATGATTGATATATTTTTTTAATAAAAAAAATGATCGTCTATAAAAAGTACAAAAAATATATTAATGAAATAATGAGATTATTTGCATAAAAAAAGTGAAAAAAATTATAATTTAACAAAGTTTAATTGCATCCCTCTAATTTTACCAATTCACAAAATTTGTCATCCTATTTCAAAATTCGACAATTTCAGTCAGTCTCTCGGATTTTTGAACTAAAAATTGATGATATAAGATATTATAAATGACGTGACATATAATATGATGATATATAGATAGGGGTGAACAAAGTTCAGTTATGAAATAGAACCGCTTGAAAATTAAATCGAACTGATTTTCAGTTTGAAAAAACTGAACCGAACTAAACTGGTTCTATAAATCGGTGAATCAGTTTATTGCTCTAAACCAAACCCAATTGGTTTTAACTTAGTTTTACTTGTTCGAATTGAACTGAATTGTCCCAAACAAGCTGCTTTTGTATCAAATTGAACTAATCTTTTTTATTCCCATAGGTTTTTTTCTTTTCTGTTCCTATAGCCAAATTTTATAGAATTACTCTAATTGCTTATATAAAAACAGGTCAAGTTTTAGTTTTTTCGAACTGAAAACCGGTTCAGTTAAATTTTTTAATTGAAAACCGGTTCAGTTTTTAAACTAAAAACCGCTTCGGTTCGTTTCTAATTTTTTAAAATTCAGTTTGATTAATAAACTGTTTTTGAAATGATTTAGTTGTCAATTTTTATAAGTCAATTCAGTTAAAAAACAGTTTGGTTTGACTTAGTTTTTAGTTTTTTTGAACACCCTTATATATAATCATGTCATTAATTATTCACGTCTCATTAATTAAATTAAAAAAAAATTAGTTTTGAATTTAAAACTAAAGTTTTAGATAGTTTTATTACAATTTTATGACCATTAATTATTTCATATCATATGTCACATCATTTAAAATATGTCATATCGTCATTTTTTAATTTAAAAATCATAACGAATTATGAAAACTATTAAATTTTAAAATATGATGATTAATTGGTGAAAATAAATGACTATTAAAATTGCAATTAAACCATTCAACAATAAAATATAATAATTTTTTTAATAAAAAATAAAAAAAAATTATATTTTTTGGACTCAATAATAAAAAATATATAATATTATTGAAGTGTTTATTTGTTTACGAGTAACGATATTGTATTGTTGGAACTCTTACCTATTTTATTTATTTTTTATCTTAAACTCTCACCTATTTTATTGCAATTGGAATGTTTTAATATCTTCTTAAAAGAAATTAAAATCTTACCTCAGTCAACAAAATTATATGGATTTTTTTTTAATATCCTTTTTTTTAATTTTCAAATTACCTTACTTTGAAAACAATTTTTCTAATTGTTCTACTTTTTTGACCCAGTAAATCGTCGCAAGCCCAAGGAGCGATGAGGTGAAGAAATTTTTTTTCGTCCATAGAAGATCATCGCAGCTTGAGGGTGTGATGATGTATTGATTTCTAATTTTTTTCTTCATTTATTTAATATTTAATATATAATTATAATAAATTATAAATATTTAAAATAATTAATAAATCTAATAAAATGATTAAGTGAAATAAAATAAAATAAAAAACTTTAATAAATAATAATAATAATTACATTATAATAATAATAATTTTAATAATATTATACAGAGGCTTATGCTATTTTTGATTCGATGACGGAGGCAGGTGGTAGTGGTTCTAATCCACATACAAATTATAACAAGGATATGATCAAAATGAGAATCAAGCATAACAATCTGAATTCGTACAAAAGGTATAGACGAGTTCAACGACCGCGTAGATGTGAAACTGGAGGACATTTAGATGAAAATAATTAATTTAAAATTGATGTATTTTTTTTCTTTCAATTTGATATATTTTTTCTTTCAATTTGACGTATTTTTTTTCTTTCAAATTAATGTATTTTTTTAATTTTATTAATATAATTTTTTTTATTGTTATTATGTTTATTATTATTATTATAAAATTATTATTATTATTATTATTATAATGTAATTATTATTGTTATTTATTAAAGTGTTTTATTTTATTTGATTTCATTTAATAATCATTTTATTTGATTTGTTAATTATTTTAAATATTTATAATTTAATTATTATTAAATTATTAATGTAATTATTATTATTATTTATTAAAAAAATTATTTTATTTTACTTAATAATTATTTTATTTGATTTATTAATTATGTTAAATATTTATAATTTATTATGATTATATATTAAGTATTAAATAAATAAAGAAATAAAATTAAAAATCAATACATTATCCTATCCTGAGGCTGTGATGATCTACTATAGACGAAAAACAGAATATTAAAAAAAAAATCCAAATTATACACTTCTCAAAAGTAGCTAATAAATTTTTTTCAAAAATAAAATTGTAAATATTCATCATTTCTTTATACTTACGACTAATATACATTAGAAATCACTCAATATAGTTAAAAATAAATTTGAGAATTTAAAAATTTATTAAAATATTTTATATTTATAATTAAAAAAATATCAAAAGAATACATTAAATATTCTATAGAAAAAGTTATTAGAAATATAGTAAATTAATTTATTATCTCTAACACAAAAATATAATTACTAGAGATTTAACAAATTAACTATAATTAATTACCTCTATTTAATTTTATTATCTCATAATACAAAATATCTAATCTTATCAATAATTTATTAAATATTTTGCATAAGATAGAAAGACATCTTCAAATAAAAAGGTATGAATTAAGCATAAAAAAACAAGATACGACTTTTTTTTTGTCATGAAATTTTTGTATATTTAGACACTGCCTTTTCTTCAATTTCACAAGCTGCAGCGTTTCTTTTTCTTTCACCATAAAAAGGGTGCAGTAAAAAATTAGGTCAAGCTAAACGCAACACAACTCTGCCGTTTCGTCTTTGTACCCTAATTGCATCAAAAGGCAACACAAAGAAAAAGGTTCCAAATTCAAATAACTATTGAATCAACGTTCTCCTCTAATCCCACTTTTTATTATTTCGATTTTTCTTCATTCATTCTTATTAATGCATTTGTTGATTGTTGATTTTTTGATGTTTTATTATTATATGTCGTAGAAAATTTGATTCGATGGGTAGCGCACAAGTGCAAAACGGCGCCGTTAGTTCTTCCAATGTGTTGAACCAAGGAACAGTGACACCAACAGCAACAACGTGTGAAGTGTCGAAACCTAAGAAGAAAATATGCTGCGTTTGTCCTGAGACGAAAAAGCTGCGGGATGAGTGCATAGTGGAGCACGGTGAGGTGGCTTGTGCGAAGTGGATCGAAGCTCATAAGATTTGCCTCCGCGCTGAGGGATTCAATGTTTGAGATCCATGGTAATAATTCCTTGGGGATAAGAATAAGACTTAGAGGATTAGAAATAGGATGATGTAGGATCTTATATCTTCTTCTTTTTCTTTTCTTTTTTTATGAATTTAGAATATGTTTATTTTATTTTCAAATTAAAATTTAAGGGAGAGTTACTTCAAGTAATATTGTTGGTCAATCTTTATTATGTTAGGGATGGAAATAGGTTAGGCGGTCCGTTCGAGGTACATGGTCTGACCTACTTATGGGTTAAGGTTAAATTTAGATTATTTTTAAAACCTATTTATTTAAATAGGTCAGTAGACTTATATAAAAACTTATATAAAAGTGTATTAGACCTTGAAAATTTATATAAAAATCTATTAGACCTGACAGACCGGCCTATATATAAATATATATATTATTTATTAATGTTATTTTTTATTATTATTTATTAATATTATTATTTATTAATATTATTATTAGCATATTAATTAGGCTATTTTAATATTATTTTATTATATTAGATTTAATTATAATTTTATTAGTATTTCTTATATAAAATTGTCTAATTTAACTTATTTAAAAAAATGTAAAATATAACATTTGAATGTTTTAATGTGAATAAAGCTTTTAAATAGGTTTTCAAGTCAGACAAGATTTTTAAAAATATCAGACTATGTTGGAAAAAAATTAATCGTAGTTTAAACTCAGACCTTTTAAAATCTGGTCTAACCTATTTTCACCCCTAATTATGTCTCAACTAAACTCAATTTTTTTGTTGCCATTTTAGCTACGTGTTTAATTGTTGTTTTAGTTCTTTATTTTTACTTATTTATGAAATTGATTTTTCTATTTTAAAATTTGATTATTTTGATTTTATTTTAATTTTTTCAACAAATGGTAATATGACAATATTTTGAATACTTGTTCGAATGATAAGAGAGATGATATAAAATCTAAGAATTTTTTAAAAAATTTAACTTTTAACTTCAAAAATTTCCTATTTCTATATGTAACTAATCACATACGAGCGGTTAAATGATATATACAACGTCAGAGTAATAAATCAAAACAGTGTTTCGTGAATCGATGAAAATAAATGGGATTATACTACAATGAAACAAAATATAAGAGATGCCATAATGTGGCATGCTCTAATTTTTTTAATTTGGAGAGAAAATCACTATTTTTAAATAATTTTTTTTTTATATTTTAATTATGTTTGTGTAGGTTATTTTTAATATTTTTTTTCAACAAAATATTTGTTATAGTAAAAATTAAAAGCTATTTCTAATGGAATAGAGAAATATAAAATCAATTTTCATAATTTTAATCAAACACAAAATTGTTTTTCGCTTTTCTGAATAAAAATATTGTGGAAGAATATCTTTTGGGAGATTATTCTTTTAAATAGATTTTCCTATATTTAAAGATTAGTATATAAGCTCACTTATAATCACTTATAAGTGGATAATACCTTGGAAATTTGATATGGTTCCACCATTTTAAAAATAGTTCACACCAAAAATAGTAAAATCTATCTACATAAATTTCATTTAATAAAAAAGTTAACGTAAAAAATATATAGTGAGTGTTATTAATATTACTCATTATTAATTGTTTAAATGATCGTTAAACAACTGCTGCCAACTAGTGCATTTTGTCTCATAAATTCAAGATCTGATTAGCATTATTATACTATTTTAATATAGCAAAAAAATTCATTACACTCAATATTATAATGCTCTACATATTATTTTAAAGGATGTCAAACCATTTTCGTCATTAACAATGACATAATAATGCTAATTGGTAGATTTTAAAGATTTTATTTATTATCTTATGTAACAAATAATATAATAAAGACATAATTGTTTTCGCTGTCTTTAACTTAATTTTAAGTAACGTCTTAGTTATTTATTTATTTTTTTTTATTTAATCTTTTATTTTAAATAATAATTTGATCTTTTATATATTAAAATGTCAACAGTGTTATCTTTCTTTACATAAACTTAGGAAATTCATCAAAATCTTCAAATAAAACCCATAAAATTCAATACCAATTTCAAGAAAATTCGTATATTTATCAAATGCATAACTCAAATAAACTTCATCTTCAACAACATCAAATTCATCAAATAAATAATGAAAATATGAATTTATTTGAAGATTTGAGTTATGAATTTGATAAAATTTGCATTACATTGAAGATGAGAATTAATTTATTGGGTTTTGTTTGAAAATTTTGATTAATTTTTGGAATTTTTGTAAAAAAGGAAAACATTGTTGACAGTTTAAGACATAAAACATCACATTGTCACATTGTTACTTAAAATTAAATAAAAGACCAAATAAAAAAAAGACTTTGATCGTCTGAATCACTATCTTTTGATGTTGCTTTCAGGGCCTTCTTCTGCTTGGATTTCAGTGCTAGAGTTTTGTTCTTCTTCTTGGATTCATCTTCTTCCAACTCAATTTCATGTGATCTGAGAGAGCTGATTAATTCTTCCAGCTTTAGAGTATTCAGATCTTTAAATTCCTGAATATAAGTAATCTTTGGTCTCCACTTGATTGTCAGACTTCTAAGTAATTTCTTTACATGATCAGCAGTAGTGTAGCTCTTTTCTAGTACCCTTAATCCTGATACTAGAGTCTGGAATCTGGAAAACATAGTTTCAATGTCTTCATCTTCTTCCATCTTGAATAACTTGTACTTCTTGACTAGAATGTTAGCCTTTGCTTCTTGGACTTGCTTACTGCCTTCGTAAGTCAGAATCAGACTATCATAGATGCTCTTTGTTGTTTCTCTGTTAGTGCATTTGTCGAACTCTTTGAACGTGATTGCATTGATCATGAATGTTCTGGATTTGTGATGCAACTTGAACATCTTCTTCTGATCAGCATCCATATCTCTTATGGAAATTTTAATATCATCAGCATCTTCTGGAGCACTATAACCATCTTCCACCAAGTCCTAAAGTTCAGGGTCTTGTGAAATAAAAAAACTTCTCAGCCTGTCCTTCCAGTATTTAAATCGTTCTCCATCAAACAGAGGTGGTATGTTGATGTTTCCTCCAGTAGCTTCTTCATTGAATCCGGACATGTTGATCCCTTGGATCTTTCCTCAAACACTGTAAAGTGCTCAGACTTAAGACCGAACTCTGATGCCAATTGAAGGTGCAAACACGAGAAGGGGGGTTGAATTGTGTTTGTCAAACTTAATTACTTTTGCTGTTTTGTTAATGTTAATTTGAATTATTCGATAAATAACTAATCAGATTCAGCAGCGGATAATAATAACATAATAACACATCAATTTATACTGGTTAACCGTTAACTAGGCTACGTCCAGTCCCTTCCTCCAGAAGGCCTTTTCACTAATTCAAACTCCTTTGAATTACAACACCACTGACCCTTCAAGTCAGTCTTCCCAAACAGCCTGACAACCCCAGACTTTTGAGGAACAACAACACCTTAACTAAACCAGCTAAGTCTTCTCAAACAGCCTGACAACCCCAGACTTTTGAGGAATAACAACACCTTGACTGAACCAGCCAAGTCTTCTCCTACCAATCTGACAACCCCAGATTGAAGAAGGAATCTACACCACTATAATAAAGGTTTAGAACTTTGCAACGTTGCTTCTGGAAAGCTGTTTGCTGCACTTATTTTTGCACTCTTTTATTGCTTCTGGAAAGCTGATTGTTGCACTGTATTTCTCTCTCGAAAACACTTAGAAAATATTGCTCTTGCTCATTTGTTTTTCTCTCTTTTGAACTCTGAGATAACTTTGAATTGAAGCTTGAGTTCTTGTGTTTTTCGATACTTTATTCTTCAGCATTAAGTCTCTATTTATAGTTGAACTTTAGAACTTCATTGATGTTTTACTTCTGGAGTATATTTCGATTAATCTGTTTTGAGAATATTCTGGAGTAGTTTGCTCAGATTCTGTTTTGAGCATTTTGCTCCGCTTCTGTTTTGAGCATTTTTCTCAGATTCTGTTTTGAGCCTTTTTCTTCAATTCTGTTTTGAGCATTTTTCTCAGATTCTGTTTTTGGCATTTTTCTCAGATTCTGTTTTGAGCCTTTTTCTCCAATTCTGTTTCGAGCATTTTTCTCAGATTCTGTTTTGAGCATTTTTCTCAGATTCTGTTTTGAGCATTTTTCTCTGACAGATTCATCTGACGATATCCTCTGGTGACGTCATCCTCTGATTTCTGCTTCTGGTGACTTCATCTTCTGATGACATCAGCTGGTGACGCCATCCTATGATTTCTGCTTCTGGTGACGTCATCTTCTGATCTATTTTTCTGATGACATTTTTCATTCTTCTTCTAAGTCAAATATGTTATTTTCATAAAATACATTTGTTAATTTCAAAACTTTAATTGCAAGAACCAACTTGGTTCCAACATCTTCATCCCTGAAACAATTGTTATTAGATTTCCAAATTCTCCAATGAGTCAACGGAAAGAGATAATGAAGCTTGAAATTACATGATAATGATAATGGAGGTTAAAATTTTAAAAATAATGGTAATATACTCCATCTGTTCTTATCAATAAATGAAATGGGCCCTAGGCCCTCCGGCCCAAGCCCACAAAAATTAAAAATTAGGGGGCTGGGGCCAAAGAATTTTTTTATTGAGAGAGGCTTAAAATTTGGGGCCTAATAAGAAATTTATTAAAGGGGGTTTTGAGATTAGGAGTTTTTTTGACAGCTCTAAATACAACACGCATAACAACCTCTAATTGTTGACGCGAAGAAGAAGAACTTAAACAAAGTCAATCCGATTAAAGACATTAATGATTTTCTCAATATAATAGATGACCTCCTTGACGTGGAACCAAATGACACTCGGAAAGACGATAATAATTTGTAATTTTTTGAATAAACTTTTTATGTATTTTTTAACTATTTAAGTGTATTGTGTTTTATTTATTAATGCATATTTTGTTTTTTATGCTTTTGTTTTCAATTATTTATTATTATTATTTGAAAAATAATTTAATTTGTATACACTAACTGTGTAAATGTTTTTTACACTATTAATCAATCTTGAATCATTATAAACCTTTGACTTTTATGATAACTACATTGAAAATCACTTATTATATGATTGTAATGTGTTGATACTGTAAACTTTTTACAACTCAGTAAACTTTTTACAATTATCAATGCATAGTAATTAAACTCTTTAAAACTCTTTTTGCATTTTTGCTGTCAAAACTCTTTTTCTAATTTTGCAGTTTGGTCCCTATATTATTATCAGTTAATGCAATTGATCTTCTTATATTAAAAATTGACACTTTTGGTCCATATATCAGATTATTGAACTAAAAAATGCCGATTTTACATATTTTTAATGACGTGACATACAATTGTAGATATATAACTATCTAAATACTTAATTATTCATATGTGATTTCTGAAATTAAAAGTTAAGTTTTTATGATGTTTTATTTCAATTTAATGGGTATTAATTGTTCTACATCATTGTATCATATGTCACGTTATTTAAAATATATCACGTCATCAATTTTTAGTTAAAAAAATCAAATAGATGAATCAAAACTGACAACTTCTAAAGTAGTGAAACTAATTTCGTAAATTAGTAAAAATATGAGAATAAAATAAAAAATAAACATAATGTTTTATGGTTGCATTTAGGGATAAGAACATAACCCGCGGGTACCCACCCGAAACCATCTTGAGTTGGGTGAGGAAAACGCGCTTTGATTAGGTGCGGGTGCGGGTTTTTTGCATAATTAAAATTCAGGGGCGGAGACGGGTGCGAATATGTTGATATCCTCCCTACACTCGAACCCGCCTCACTAGTAATATTATTGTAATTTTTAAATTTTATACATACACGTATTAAATATACTTGATTTTTTTTCAATATCAAAAATTATAATCTCATTTCTATAAAAATTATATTTTTTATTTTTATTATTATCTAATAATGATTATTTTATTAATTACAATTAATATGATTTTTAAATTTATATTTTTATATATATAAATGAGTGCGAGTGCGAGTGTAGATAAAAAATTTGAAATCAGTTGAAGTCAAGAGATAAAATATAATTTTTCTTCTAAAAACAGGGCGGATATGGTTTTCTTCTGAATCGGAAATAAATACTAGTAAAACAAATATAATAAATAAATAAATAAATAAATTATTAAAGAAAAAAATAATTCTCCCTCCATTTGGACCATTTCCCGCTCCCTAAAACTTTCTGAAAACCCTCTTTTTACCTGCCATTGTAGTTGTCCTCCAGCCCAAATTCAAACCCCATGGAAACCCTAACTTTCGGAAACCCCAATTAGAAGAAACCCTCATCTCACTCTCAAATTTCACATCCATCGAACCTTCACTAACACAACTTCTTTTGCTTCCAAAATACCAAATCGCTAGACCCGCTTCTTCTTCTTGTTTCGTTCATATCGCGTCTTACTGGTACGGCTTTTCAGTTTCAGTTCAAATCCACTTCCTTTTGTTAACGTTGTTAACGTTGTTCTATTTTTTTGTTAACGTTGTTCTACCAAAATATGTTTTTTTTGTTGCTCTTTTTTGAAAACTGTGGCGTATTTTTGATGCATTTAGTTTTTAAGGATTTTTCTTTGGGGTTATTCTAGTTTTTAATCATGTTTGAATATTCATATTATGTTTTACATTGAATCATTTTTCACAAGCAGGTATTTTTATATTTGCATTGGTTCTTAGGATTTTGGGCATTTCTGCTGTCTATTTTAAGAGTTTAATAGGACATGAATTGTCCGTGTAAACAATTTTACACTGGCAACCAACACACGTCATTGATTGGGTAATTATTTTATGATGGAAGCTACAATCATGGTTAGATAATAAAATCAATGGTTTATATTAACTATCGGTGTGAAAGACAATTCTTTTTAACAAAAAATAATTTAAAGAAAAATGTGTGAAAGGAGGAAACTAAAGTTGCCAAAGGGGCTATAGTTAAGAAATCATTAATCCTAATCTCCCAAACCCTCCACAGAAAAAAACTGACAACCAACCATATGTTGATCCGTAGTCAAGTTATGTGAATTTTTTAATTTCCTTTTATTTTGGTTCAGTTTAAGGGTGTGGTGAGGATATGATCTATGGCACTTGCACCACAGCTTTTAAGTCACTGTAAGAATTCCTTGCTTCTTCTGGTTTTAACTTCAAATCTGATTTGTAAATAAATAAGACTTTTTTTAATTAGACTGTGTTTGTTACCACTTATTTAATATTTTTATTATTATATTTGGTTATATTCCATGTCTGAACTTTGAATTTACTCAACCTAGAGTAGTGCCCAGTCCAGCGGTTGAGAAATGCTTTTGTTTTGCCTGGAGGAAAATGCCAAGGCTTGCAGTTTAAAATTGAACGATTCTAGTTGTGTTGGGATTTCTCATCAAACAAAGGACTGAGAGTAGTAGTTTTGAAGTTCTTTTTCCTTTTGTTTACTTTTGCTTGATTCATGGCACAATATCATAATGATTGATCATGTACATGCCAATGCCAACCCATTGAAAAGACTGCTGTTTTTTGTTTTTAAAATTTCTGCTTCTATAAGTATTGATTTTTCTTTTGCAGGAGTTCCAGACCACTACTGTTGCAGAATTCATTGAATTATCAAGCAAAGTTATCCTCCAAGTGTTTTCCCAGGCAGATAAGAATGGAAGGTAATCTTAGTTGTAGCATAGAGGGCAACAATAAGGAGTCTAGAGGTGCCTTGATTGTCCTAGAAGGTCTGGATCGTTCTGGGAAGTCTTCTCAGTGTAGCAGACTAGTGTCCTACTTGAAGGGACAGGGGCTCTCTTCTGAACTATGGAGATTTCCTGATAGAACTACAAGCGTTGGGCAAATGATATCGGCTTATCTTACAAACACATCACAGTTGGATGATCATACGATTCATCTTCTCTTCAGTGCTAATCGTTGGGAAAATAGGTTTCTACTTTTTTGTTTTTGTTTTTATATCTGTTATGTTATTATTTGTCATATGCGCCATTCGGGGTTTTAGTTTAAGAAATTCATGTCCTGTGAACTGCCATTATATCTTAATTTTGCTTGTAGCTTGTGGGAGGACGACTGGGGGTTTAGTAGGTTTTAATGTGGTAGTAGTGGTTTGTAAAAAGCAGCATGGGATCATCAAAGAAAATTCTTGATTCATGACATGGAAGTTTGATATATGGTGATGGACCACTGTCTAGCTGGAAAGTAGATGAAGTATTCCAAGAAGAGTGGGGGTATAAAGCAGGAAGCGGAAACCGTACATGACTTAGGCGTTTAAGTCCTTTGATAAAAAACACTATTTTCCATAATGATTTTAGAAGCCAAATAAGCGAAATCTTCTTATAATATGAAAACATGTTTTGTGTAATCAAAAGAAGAAAGCTGTTGTGTTGTATTACTGCTGTGATGACATGTGGTTTTGTAAGGCTGACATGGACTCTGACTCTGAGGGAAGCAGAATTCAATAAGCTTGGGACATGGCTCCAGTTACTATGTTAATATGGCTATTATGACTTTGGTGATATCACGATTAGATATTTATCCTAAAATGTGGTGCTTATTAGCTTATGTTGCATGCAGGTTTCATAGCAATCAAACCATTTGCATATTTTTTCCTTTCACTCGCTCATGACAAGTGAAATTGCAAGATTTTTTTGATTAAGATGTGATGTCTATGCAGGTCATTGATGGAAGCAAAGTTGAAAAGTGGAATCACCCTCATTGTTGATCGTTATTCTTATTCTGGGGTGGCTTTCTCATCTGCTAAGGGACTGGATATTGAATGGTGCAAGGTAAAAGATTCATGAGAACTTCTCAAGAGGTCTTCTATTCTAGTTCAGTTTTTAATATGTATATCTGCTTACGTTCTCTCTCTGTTAGTAAACAGTGAATTTTAAATTTTGCAGGCCCCGGAAATTGGATTGCTGGCTCCCGATCTAGTAGCATACCTTGACATGTCACCAGATGTAAGCAACACTTGCTATGTGGCCAATAAAATGTGATTTGTTAGGTTAGGTTGAGATTTGAGACACTATTTCAAAACTGCTTTATTGATCATAACCGCAGTTTTAGAAACAATATTTCCTTCCCATTACTTTTTATTTGTTTTCATGCTGGAAAATGTTTTTATTTTGTAATAAAACCACACCTATTTCTGTAGTGTTTCTCTGCTCCCTTTTCTATGTTCCATGATGTTGGGATCTAATATTTTGAATAAAATAGGGAATGGGGAGTTGATTTCTAAAAAGTTAGATGTATTACTTTCCTTCAGGAGGGTGGTTCAAGTCCTAATGCACAAATGAGTTCTGATCTCTTGCTTCTATAATACGTCCACCTTGATTTTCTGATTTTTTTCACTATTGGTTGGCTAGCATGTTTGAGCTTTGTTCATGCATGCTTCCCAGTTTTCTTATTTATATTTGTTGCACATTCATATCAGAAAGCTGCAGAAAGAGGAGGGTATGGTGGTGAGAGATATGAAAAACTGGAATTTCAAAAGAAAGTTGCCGAACATTACAAAATTCTTCGTGATTCCTCCTGGAAGGTAATGGACTGTTTTTCTGGCCTTTCCTCCTGAAATTGACAGTTCTGATACTAATACTTTGTTGTCGTACGTCAGTCTGTTAAATTGGTAATTTTGTTTCTATGATCTCCACATGTCTTGCTCGTTGCCATTTAATGCATATTTGGTATCACGTTGGGTTTGCCATAATCCCGATGAGCCAATGTGATTTTGCAAAAGCTACAACTTGTTTTCCTTTTGTTTTTCATCCTCTTTCCACTGGCTTGATGCAGGTTGTAGATGCTTACCAACCCATAGAAGATGTGGAGAAACAGTTACAAGAGATTGTGCTTGCTTGTGTCACAGAATGCCGGAAGGGGAGACCACTCTCCTTGTTGTGGTTGACAGATATGTAGTGCCCTTGAATGAGATGTCATCATATATGAACAAGTATGCCATATATATTCTGCACACCAAACCCTTTTTATGGATAATTCTGGTTGATTCATTCCCACATCATGATTTCAAATTTGTTTGCTAAGTAATTTGACGACAGCTTGGAGAATTTTTAGTATACTCAAGTTGGAAGGAATGAACAATTCCTGATTCAACAAATCTTGCAGCTCTATCATTGGGACTGCCTCAAGAGTCTTTCATGTCTGGTGCGACTGATAGGATGGTATTATGGGAAGAAGCCGAATTGGTCCGAGGATTATTTATTAATCTATCAAATGTTACATCTGTTTGTGTGCCTTTGAGAGCAACTTGTTTTTTAATTAAATTTTGTTTGTCACATTTTTCTGGATTTAAAGTTATATGTAAGTTTTTCAATATTAGTCAGGATTCACTTGACATTAACTTTGTTCAATATTTTTGTTGTAAGTTTTCCAATTTTGTTTTTTTTTAAATTCAGTCATTATGCAGAATTAACATGTCAATTTTTTTAAGATAGTTCGTTTTAAAGGATTTTTGTACGAACACTAAAATCCCTAAAGTAAAACTATAACACTTTCTTAGAGTCTAAAGTCTTAAAGCAAACAAAGGTTTCATTAATGGTGTATGAGATTCCTCTTGTGCACATTTAGATTGTTGGTTAGTTTGGTGAAACTATTGCGTTTTTTTGATTTAAACTAAAATTTAAAATAATTTTATACTATTTGATATTATAATTGAAGAGCAGTAAAAGTAATGTTGACAAATTGTAACCAAGTGTTGTCCTTATTAGCGATGGGGAAGGTATCTATGACATGCTTTCGTAGAAGGACTAAGATAGTCAATGAGTCTGAATTGAAGTTTTATTCACACTGCTTTTCAATAATCAGTATTTAATATTTATAGACCATTGACTCCATGATCCCCACTCACTTTGTCCACTAACTCCTCACATAATTAATTACCTTACAAATCTTTTTTTTTTATTTAAATAATTACCTTAGAACAATCACATAACCAATTTTGAGCCACAATTATGATGCTAATGACGGTCCCCCACTATGGGTGTCACTTAGAAATATTTATTTCGTAAGTGTTGGTATTTAATTGATTTATAAAATTTAAAATTGGTTTAATAGTATCTTGATGAACTTTTAATATCTACATTGTAAATTTGTGATCAATAGATATCAGACAATGTTTACTTGAATAATGTAGCCTATAATTGAATAAATCTATGATAAGTGAAATTATTTTAATTATTCATGAATAAGGCATGGTTTAAATTATTAGTCATATTTCAATTAATATCTCTCAAACCGTCGTAACCTTTTCGTGATCATAATTTCATCATTGAGTATTTTTTGGTAGGAGTACTTTAAAAAGAATCCAAAAGCTAATCTTCCTAGATTGAGAAATTAGAGTTAGTCACGTTTATAGGGAGACCAATATTTGTGTTGATTTATTTGCTAAACCTTCTCTAGGTCATGTTAATGCTCCCAATTTCTAAAAGATTTCCATTAATAAAGTGTTAGTGTATAAATATTTAGTTAATGTCTTGGAAATGTGTAATTTTAAATTATTTACATATTTAAAAATTATAGTAACATATATTTCTATTTCTTCTAAGAAATAGAGAAAGTAGTAAACCCTGCTCTATTATTTTCGTGTAGTTTTTTTTTTTGTTGACTTCGACCCCTTCTTTAATAAAAAAATAGTAACCTATCATATATATACTATACTGTTAATGTAAATAATTTTATAGTGTTAATTAATTATAATTGTTAAATTATTAAGATATTTAACATTTATTATAATTATTTTTAAAGTGATGAGGATAAATAGTTGTAATGTAATGATACTGTAAATTTTTTTACCCATATATGACAATTAAACTTTTAAAACAAACTTTAAAAAATTGATAAATTTGAGAAAATCACTAATAGTTATGAATAATTTAAGTTAGAAGCCATGTAGAAAATAGTTACAATGGTTTGAAATAGTGATAAAAATATAGCTATTAGATGTAATATCTTGCGGCTAATGCCATTGGAGTAAAAAAATACAAATATTTCAATGAAATCTAAAGTCTTCTTCATCTTAAATTAAATATCGTTCTATCACTCTAAATTATTTGCATAAAAAAAATTGAGAAATTAAAATCACAGTTAAACCAAAATAAAAAAAAGATCCACATAAAAAATACATTTAATTTTTCTCCCAATCATATCGTAATTTTGGTTGCAAATATATTAAATTTCTTAATTTTCCTTATTTACCGAAGACTTAAGGTCTCTCTCTCTATTTATTGTTTCTTTGTTTTACTTTCACACTTCATTTGTTTGTGTGTGTTGTGTTGCGTTACAAACCCCGCGCGAAACGTTAACTTTTCTCACTTTCGCTCTCTCTCTTTGATTTTCTTCGCAAAACAAGTTTCATGGACCCTGACGTTGTTGAAATTCCTCCTTCAATTCACCATCACCCTTCCAGATTCAAAAAACAGAAACAGGTTCCTATCTTTTTCCATCTTTTCTCTCATTTCTTTCTCAAATTCTTATAAGGGTTTGTTTACTTTCTTTTTTTCCCCCCTTCTTTTCACGTGGGGGGTCTTTAATCTATTCAAAGTTTTCATTTTTTTTAAAATTCTTAATCTGGGTTTTCTCTTTTCAGCCATGATCATTTTTTATGCCTCTGTTTTTTCTGTTTCTACTTTAAAGTCATCACCTTTGTTATGATCGTGATTACCTTTCGTGTTTTGTTTTAGTTGCTAAATCTGAGCTTTGTTAGTACTAATATCGGTTTAGTGAAAATTTCCTCATTGCAACATTGCTACTTTTGGTTATATTTTTTTACTGAATTTGGTATTTTATTTTTCTTATATAAAATATAAAAGGAAGCATAACATTTGTATAAGTTGTTTATGATTTATGGTATAACTTTATACAGATCCAGAATTACGTTTTTTTTTATAGGCTATTATATTGTGGGAATACGCATGGTTTCAAAAAATGGTCAGGGGTTAAAAAAAATGGTTAGGGGTTGTGATCTATGAAGCACTCACATACAGAGACACCAGCCATAACACTTACACGCCGGCACTAGTAATAATATGAAAAAAAATACAAGTAATTGAATGCAATAACATGTGCCGGTCTCATGTTAGTGTCGGACACCCATACTCAAACACCTTGCACGCCTTCAATTTGAAATGTCAGTGCTACATATGTTGTGATTATGGCTGCATCATTTAAGGTAGCATCAGCTGAAGGTCATTTTCTGCAATATCAAGGATCACGGTTGCAACTGAAAATTTAAAACCTTGGCAATGTGTGGGGCCCACATGTTAAGTTGATTATTTTATTTTGTTGATATGATTTAGATGGAGAGTTAGGTTATGTGGGTTTTTGTTGAAGAATTAAGGAAAATTAGATTTGATTTTCTTTTATTTTATATTATTCTATTTATTTTTATTTTATGATTATGTCATTATTACTCAGTATTATTATTGTAATTTTATTTTCTATATAAACAGCTTAGGGCTGTAGTAATAAAATATGAAAGTATTTTGCCTTTTACTTTCTTCATGGTATCAAGAGCTATTGGTTAGAGTTTTGTAAAGCTTTTCACAACCCACTAGGGTTTGCTGCGTTCTAACCAACAACTGAACTATGGCACATAATACCTCATGGAAGGCATCCCTTACGGGTAGCGGCGACTATGGTTTGGGTGAAAAATCAGAAGTAGTCAACAACATCGGTTTAGGCACTGGCGGCGGCTCAGGCGACAACACTGGATTAGGCACTGGTGGCGGCGACTATGGTTTGGGTGAAAAATCAGAAGTAGCCAACAACACCGGTTTAGGCACTGGCGGCCCAAGGGGCCGTGGTAGTTGGAATGGTTTATCTAACAACGGTTTTTCCAATTTTTTTGGCCATGAGAGAACTTCTAATGCCCTCAAAGTTGAAATCCAAAAACTTAATGGAAAAAATTATGTCGAATGGTCCCAAACCGTAAGATTGATCCTAGATGGTAAGGGAAAATATGGTTTCCTCACAGGAGAGGTGCAAATACCTGCCACAATTGATCCTAATTACAGGTTTTGGAAATCTGAGAACTCTGTTATTATTGCTTGGCTGCTTAGTAATATGGAATCAACGATTAGAAAACCTTTTATGTTTTTGCCTACTGCGAAGGAAGTTTGGGAGGCTGTCAAAGAAACATATTCTGATATTCAGAATTCTTCTCAAATTTTCGATCTCAAATCACGATTGTGGCATGCCAAACAAGGAGATAGAGATGTCACTACCTATTATAATGAGTTGATGACACTATGGCAAGAATTGGATCTCTGCTATGATGATCATTGGAAGTGTTGTGAGGACAGCGTTTTGTTTCTTAAGAGACAGGAGAACGACCGAGTATTCATGTTCTTGGTTAGGCTTAATAAGCGACTTGATGAAGTCCAAGGCAGAATATTGGGAAAGATTCCATTGCCATCACTTCGGGAAACGTTCTCAGAAGTTAGAAGAGAAGAGGCAAGACAAGGTGTTATGATGGGTAAGACACCTTCTGTTGTTGAGGTTGAAAGCTCTGCCCTAGTCACTAAGAATGAAGACGGGAAGAGAGATGGCAAGAAACCATGGTGCAAACATTGCAAACGTTCATGGCACACACGTGATACATGTTGGAAGCTCCATGGAAAACCTCTAAATTGGAAGAAAAAAGGAGGAAATGAAGGTCATGCCCTCCAAGCTGGTACCTCTGATCAAGAGAAGCAGTCTCCTTCAAGCGCATCTCCTTTCAGCAAGGAACAATTAGATCAATTGTACAAACTCCTTGAGTCTCAAACTCCTTCTTGCTCTATAGCTCAAAGAGGTAATTTTCTAAATACTGCTCTACTTAGTGTCTCTCCCAGCCATACTTGGATTATCGATTCTGGTGCTACTGATCATATGACTGGGGAGTCGAGTCTGTTTTCTTCTTATAGTCCTTGTGCAGGTAACCACAAAATTAAAATTGCAGATGGCTCTCTTTCAGCCATTGCAGGGAAATGTTCTGTTATTCTGTCACCTGTGTTAACCTTAAAAGATGTCTTACATGTTCCCAATTTATCATGTAATTTGTTATCCATTACTAAATTAACAAAGGATATAAATTGCCAAGCTAACTTCTTTCATTCTCATTGCACTTTTAAGGATTTGAGCACGGGGAAGATGATTGGCAATGCTAAGGAGAGTGGAGGACTCTATTATCTTAACAATGGACTCGACTTCAAAGACCAACCAAAAACAAGTATTTGCTTTGAATCTATTTTTGTTTCTTCTAATAATGATGATATTATGTTATGGCATTTACGGTTAGGACATCCTAGTTTTCCGTATTTGAAACATTTGTTTCCTAAATTATTTTCTAAGAAAGATCCGTCTTTATTTCATTGTGAAACTTGTGAATTTGCTAAACATCACCGTTCCTCTTTCTCTACACAACCATATAAAAAATCAAAACCGTTTGCAGTTATTCATAGTGATGTTTGGGGTCCTAATAGAATAAACACTTTTTCTAATAAAAGATGGTTTATAACCTTTATTGATGATCATACTAGAATTTGTTGGGTTTATCTATTGAAAGAAAAATCAGAAGTTGGACAAGTTGTCAAAAATTTCTTTAAAATGGTGCACACTCAATACCAAACAAATATTCAAGTCTTCAGAAGTGACAATGGTAAAGAATATTTTAATATATTTTTGTCTGATTTTTTTCTTGCCAATGGAGTTGTTCATCAAAGTTCTTGTGTTAATACACCCCAACAAAATGGAATTGCAGAGAGAAAAAATAAGCATCTTCTTGAGGTTGCTAGAGCTTTACTATTTGCAAATAAGGTTCCAAAATATTTGTGGGGTGAAGTTGTTTTAACTGCATCATATTTAATTAATCGAATGCCATCTAAAGTTTTAGATTTTCATACCCCTCTTGATGTTTTTCGAAATTATTTTCTTTTGACTAGTGTATCTGCTGATTTGCCACTAAAAATTTTTAGTTGCACTGCTTTTGTTCATGAACATAAACAACTTGACAAACTCGAGCCAAGAGCAATAAAATGTGTGTTTACCGGTTACTTTCCAACTCAGAAGGGGTATCGGTGTTTTGAACCAAAATTAAAAAGAATTTTTGTAACCATGGATGTTACTTTTGTGGAAAATCAACCATTTTTTACTGACATTCATCTTCAGGGGGGAAATTATAAGGAAGATTCATCTTTTACTTATGAAAACATCATTACTTTAAGTGATATAGTGTCGCAAAATTCTGAGACTTATATTGATGCACCAAAAGAAAATGCCCAAGAATTCATATTGGAACTCAATCAACTTATGAATGAGGTTTCGACAGATTCGGGGGCGACAATTTTAAATCAAAATCACACTGATCAATCTCAATAATAATGAAGGACCACATGAAATGCCACAACATAATGACTCAAATAAAGAGACACAAAGCAGGTTTATTACCATTGACCCTACTTGGAAAGGAAATGTCTTTGAAAGAAGAAACCATAAACAGAGAAATGAAGGACCCATTCTCCGACCTTCCAAGATTCCGAACCAATAGATAATCCAACATATCATGTTGATACAGGTAAGTCCTCTTCTGTTCTTAAGAGTCATGTCGAGTATCTTGATATAGACCTTCCTATTGCAATTAGAAAACCTGTTAGATCATGTATTAAATATCCTTTGTCTAATTATGTGTCATACTCAAAATTGTCTTCTTCATTTGCTGCATTTACCTCTAAGTTGTCTATTGTAGAAATTCCAAAAAATATACAGGAGGCTCTAAAAATTCCAAAGTGGAAGGAAGCTGTTCTTGAGGAGATGAGAGCTCTTGAGAAGAATCAAACTTGGAGAGTCATGACGTTACCTACAGGAAAGAATACCGTTGGCTGTAAATGGGTATTTACTGTGAAATATAATTCTGATAACACAGTTGAAAGATACAAGGCACGCTTGGTTGCTAAAGGGTTTACTCAGACATATGGCATTGATTACTTAGAGACTTTTGCTCCTGTTACCAAGTTAAACACTATTAGAGTTCTCTTGTCCTTGGCAGTGAATTTAGATTGGTCTCTTAACCAACTTGATGTAAAAAATGCTTTCTTGAATGGTGATTTGGAAGAGGAAGTATACATGGATAGTCCACCTGGCTTTGAAGATAAGTTTGGTTCAAATGTATGCAAACTACAAAAATCCCTTTATGGTCTCAAGCAATCTCCAAGGGCTTGGTTTGAGAAATTCACTCTGTTCGTCAAAAAGCAAGGATATATGCAAGGACAATCAGACCATACGTTGTTCGTGAAGTTCTCTAATGTTGGTAAAATTGCAATTTTAATTGTATATGTAGATGATATTATTCTCACAGGAGATGACATTGTTGAGATGGAAAGATTGAAGAAAAACTTGACAAAAGAATTTGAGATCAAAGATTTAGGCGCGCTCAAATATTTTCTTGGTATGGAAGTTGCTCGCTCAAAGAAGGGAATTGTTGTTTCTCAACGGAAATACATCCTAGATCTCTTGGAAGAAACTGGGATGAGTGGGTGTAGACCAACAGATACTCCTATGGAATTAAATATTAAACTTTGGGAGAAAGGCAGTGTTCCTGTTGAGATTAGAAGATACCAGAGGTTGGTTGGCAAACTTATTTATTTAGCCCACACTAGACCTGACATCGCTTTCTCTGTGAGTGTTGTAAGCCAATTCATGCATTCTCCCTATGAAGAACACTTGGAGGCAGTTTATCGAATCTTAAAGTACTTGAAATCCAATCTTGGAAAGGGTTTGTACTTCAAGAAAACTAATGACAGAGAAGTCTCTATATTTACAGATGCTGATTGGGCAGGATCAATTACTGATAGAAAATCCACTACTGGATATTGTGCCTATGTTTGGGGAAATTTAGTCACTTGGAGAAGTAAGAAACAAGGGGTTGTTGCTCGAAGTAGTGCAGAAGCTGAATTTAGAGCAATGGCTCAAGGAATTTGTGAACTTTTGTGGATTCATAAACTCTTGGATGAACTGAAAATGAAAGTTGACTCACCCTTAAAATTGTTCTGTGATAGCAAAGCAGCCATAAGTATAGCTCACAACCCCGTACAACATGATAGAACCAAACATATTGAGATTGACCGCCATTTCATAAAAGAAAAAATTGATGCCGGAATTATATGTCTGCCTTTTGTGACTTCCAACCAGCAAACCGCTGATATCTTGACAAAAAGTTTGGCAAGACCCAATTTTGAGCGACTTATAGCCAAGTTGGGCATGACAGATATCTATGCACCAACTTGAGAGGGGGTGTTGAAGAATTAAGGAAAATTAGATTTGATTTTCTTTTATTTTATATTATTCTATTTATTTTTATTTTATGATTATGTCATTATTACTCAGTATTATTATTGTAATTTTATTTTCTATATAAACAGCTTAGGGCTGTAGTAATAAAATATGAAAGTATTTTGCCTTTTACTTTCTTCAGTTTTATTGTAGGGGCAACTTGGGTGTGGAATGGTGTTTATGGCTAGTGCTATTTGTTTGGATCTTCAAGGATAATTTATATGCTGTTGTGTAATGCATTTGTCCATTCTCCATATACTATTTCAGACCAAGAAAGAATTGAAACATATTTTTATTAATTTGTGTTATCATTTGGCTTGTGGTCAGGTAAACTAAACTGATTTGTGCTGGTCTATTTGTTTTTTTTCCTTTTGTCCTTTTTAAATTTAATTTTCCCAGTTCCATCAGAACAAGACAACTCGATTGAGGTTTGGGGTTTATATATGTATTTATTTAGTTTTGCTGTATGTGAAGTTTTGGATTCAGAGGTTTTTCTTTTGGTATTTTCTCTGGCATAATCCATCTTTTTCTTCACTCACATATAGTCATTTTATTTTATTCTTGTAGGCCATTGTGCATGATGTGATTGACATTGACGACGATGACAATGTTTCTAATGATTTAGTGATAATTGCTGAGAAAGTTGGTAAACGTGACAAGGGGAAGACAATTGAAGCCGTTCATGAGGGTTATAGTGATCATCGAGCTGTGGTTTGTATAAGATGTTATTTCTTGCAGTATATTGATATTATCTATTCCAACTTATTAATGATTATACTTTTCAAGAATTGTCTGGTTTTACTTTTTGGCAGTCTGGCATGGAAAAATTTGGATCAGTTAGCGGGATTGAGTCTTCTAATGGCCACCCTTCAATATCACATAATTTAATCAACATTGACGGCCCTGGTTCTAATCTTTCATTTGATGATGATGACTACCTTGATATGTTGTCAGATGATTATACGGATGTAGATGAGTATGCTTTATTACAGGCACAATTTGATAATGTGGATATACCTCCCGGAATCGAAGCACCTTTTACATGGTTGCCAGAATATGACCTAGGTTTGAAGAAGACTGAAAATAGTACATGCAATGCTAAAGATAACTCTAAAATTGAAGGATCTAAAATGGGTAGTTTTAGTATGCTAATCAAAACGGATAATGTTGATCAATCTTCTGGAACAAAGTTGTCTCAACCTGCCCCTAATAAGAAGAAATCAGCTGCATCACAGCGCAGTGGACGGCGTGACTCGAATCATTCGTCAGGATCAGGGTCAGAGTCTTCTAAGTCTCGGTGGTTTATGAAATCATTCCATAGTAAAATGAAATCTGCTTTTTTTGGTTCAAAAAAGCATGGTTCGGATGTCAATGCAGATACCATAATGGTACAACGTGGCAGTAAGACGCCGTATTCCGGGAAATTTGGAATTGCTAAGAAGGCAGCTGGTAGTAGCAGTAGTTCATTCCATTCAAATTTCATTGGACAGGATGGATCATTGCATCCTCCGGTATCTATTAATAATTATAATACTGCGATTCCAACCCATGCTTGGTTGTTGACGAGTCATCCTAGTTTTAACCCATTTTCTATTAATAATTATAACACTGATAATCCAACTCATTATTTTGATGCCTCTCCTGAGCATGTCCCTCGGGTTCTCAAATCCGCCAGAGATGGAGCAGCTGTGAATTCCCCAGATCTGATCATCACTGGTGAAACTGTAAATGAAACTCTGAGAAAATTTCGAAGTTTTAAGCAATTTGACACCATCATCGACACTTCGGACCATTTCTTTATAAACAATAAGTCCTCCACGAAGCAGGTTAGTTTTAATTTTTTTTTTTATTATTTGAAAGACACACTTTGCTTCAGTTCTAGTCTTAATTATATGGATTCACATATTGGCTATTTCCTGAGCAGAATCCAAAGAGTTGGGCTAAGAAAATCCATGAAGAGTGGAAGATTTTGGAGAAGGATTTGCCAGGTGAGTTTAGTATTCCATGATACAAAATAGCTTGTAATATTTTCCATGGCATGTCACATTATCACACTTAGTATTCATTTTACTTTTTCAAGCTGATGGACTTTACTAATGGCCTGTATCCAATCATTGTTAGTTTTTTCTATAGAACTCTGTTCATTGCTTTTGAAATGGTACGTCTGGTTGCTGTTTTATCAAAAGGGTCTTGGCTTATTTTCTTCACAATACATCCTTATGAAAAGATTGCCGAATATTTCCTCGGTGGTGTCCACTCTAGATATTTGTTCTGAAGTTGGAATCAAGAACTTATAAATACCATAGTGTGAAACCTTCTTCTGGCATATGGCTCAATCTGAGCATTTCTTTGACTTTTTCTTTAATGCTCATCAGATACAATATTTGTGAGAGTCTACGAATCAAGGATGGATCTCTTGAGGGCTGTGATTATTGGAGCAGAAGGGACTCCTTATCATGATGGTCTTTTCTTTTTTGATATCTACTTTCCAAGTGGCTATCCCAATGTACCCCCGGTATGCGGTTGAGGATACTTTATCTGACCAACATTATTTTCTTGTTCACTCTTTTTAATTCAATTCTGACAAAAGGGAATTTTTTGTTTTTTTAAATTCGTGGCAGCTAGTCCACTACCACTCTGGAGGTCTTCGTCTCAACCCAAATTTGTATGCGTGCGGCAAAGTATGCCTCAGTCTACTTAACACCTGGTCTGGCGGCCCAAAAGAGAAATGGACTCCAGGTGTTTCAACAATTCTACAAGTTCTCGTTTCAATACAAGGTCTAATCTTGAATGCAAAGCCTTTCTTCAATGAACCTGGATTTGCAAATATGAGTGGCTCGGCAAATGGCGAAATGAAGGCCCTGCAGTATAATGAGGATACATTCCTTCTATCATTGAACACAATGATGTATACTATAAGAAGGCCTCCAAAGGTTTTGTTCTACTCTTGGTTCATTTCTTTTATATCTCTAGCAAGTTTGCTTTTCCACACGTTCTCTTGTTTGTAGCACATAGGGACATGCATTGACAATGTAAATTAGTTTTTACACTGACATTCATGAAAAACTCACTATTTTGCCACTTCATACAATCAATTTCAAAATACACTCATAAAAAGTAGGTTGGTGTGGCAAAACAATACACACTTATTTGATGTCAGTCTAAAATTGATTTATATTAGTGTAAAACTGATTTATATTGACAATGCATGTCATTTCAATTCAAAGGAAATAATACAATAATAAAAATGTTGGAAACAAATGTAAACTTTTAGAACCCTTATGTTATGTCATAATATTATTTTACAAATAATTACTATGTTACACAAATATCTACGTGGTGATATATGATTGAATGCCTGTAAATTTTTTACACGCAAACAATTTATATCGAATCATTTTTTGTTTCAGCATTTTGAGGACTTAGTTGTGGGGCATTTCTACAGCAGAGCACATGATATTCTGGTGGCATGTAAAGCATACATGGAAGGTGCTCAAGTTGGTTGTTTGGTGAAAGGGGGAGTTCAAGATGTTGATGAGGGTGACAAAAGCTGCTCCAATAAATTTAAATCTGGTTTAGTTGGATATGTGAATTCTCTTGTCAAAGAGTTTGAAAGAATTGGAGTTAAGGGCTGTGACAAATTCATCTCTCTGCCAGCTACTACTACATGACATGAGTGATCAAGGGACTTTTTAGAAAGAAAAATAATCCAATTTTGAGACTATGATACTAAAGGCTTTTTACATCTAACTTCATGCAGGTTCTTTTTTTACACTAATTATTAAGCAGTTAAAACTTAATATGGCTGAACATAATTGTATATATAGTTGCATATAATTATTGTTAGGATTACGTATCATCTTTTATATGTTTTCTTATCTTTGCACAAAAACCTTAAAAAAGTTAAAACAAAAAATGGACTAATTAAGAAAGGAAACGAAATTGTTAATTAATGTAACCTTTTATTCAATATGATAAAGTGCATAACTAATACATTATACACGATGGAGTACACACACATACACATACACATACACATAGATAATTAAAAGATAGATGCAGCTAGCTAGTGCATGTTTATTTATTTATTTATTTATATAACATAAAGTGTTATTCGAGCATTTAGCATCTACGAGTGCACCAACAACGTAAGTCATCCCTGCATCTGCCGCTAAGTAAATGCTCTTTGTTTTTACAGTGATCATCACAGCTACCAGTTGTGAAACATGGTTCCCTGTATGTATCAGCCAAATTCTCACAATTAGTCGCTGCTTCACTCACCATAATTTCTTCTGCATATATATAACAATTGATACAATATTGGAATGTTGCATATAGAAATTTAATTTATGTATGCTTTTGGTTATATAAATTAAATTCATAAAAATTTAGATAGGTTATATTAATCTTAGGAATTTAATTTTTATGTCAAATTGGTATTTATTAAAGTATGAACAATATATATATATATATATATATATAAAGTAATGAGCATTGAATCTAAGCAATTATAATAGGATGAGGGAATGATGTCTCAATCCGGTGGTCGAAATAACTAACTGTCAAATTCAATACCTATTTTTTTACCATCAGACTAAACAATTAAAGTTCTTGCCTTGTCATTTTGATAACTAGATGGGTAAAAAAAATCTTTGTACATGAGTATAGCATATACATGTATATATAATACAACAAATCAAAATTCTAAGATTATTATGGAGAAAAAAATTGCGCAAAACAAAATTATGATTAGAAAAATAAGAATGTCTAATAGGATCAAATGATGGAATTCACATTTTTTAGTATATTTTAATAAAATATTATGTTTGTCAAATACCGGTGCTTTCAAATGAGTTGCATGGGTATGGATCATTTCGTAGGTCCATATACATATATATATATATATCCTGTGTATAATTTTATAAAAATTTATAATTAAAGTATCATAATTTTTGTCATGATTTCATAATCAATGATTGTATGTGTTTCGTGTATGATAGTTTGATTTTATCAATGATAACTTATTATGTAGATGATAAATCAAAAGTTATCTCATGTAGAATAGTTCAATTAAAAGTTGACCCGTGAATGATAAATCTCATCACTTACAACTTGTTCTGTGTATGATATTTTAATCTCGTAATTGACAACTTATTCTATGTAAGATAGTTATTCGAAATTTTTATCAGTGACCATTTGCTCCCTGTATGATAGTTCAATCTCATCACTGAACATTTGTCCCGTGTATGATAGTTATTTTGAAATATTTATCAGTGACAACTTGTCCCGTGTATGATAGGTCAATCTCATCACTGAAAACTTGTTCCATGCATGATAGTTATTTTAAAATTTGTTCCATATATGATAGTTTAATATCATAATGACAACTTGTCTCATCCCGCTATGATAGCTCATCATAAGTGATAATTTGTTCTGTGTATGATAGTTTAGTCTCATAAGTAACAACCCTCATTTCCTTCCAATCAATGGCAGCCCTCCCTTCCTTGAATACCCAATGGAATCTATGGAAACTAAAGATTCTGTCAACAATTCATGGAGGTTGCTTCTGCTTAGGTAACTACACTTGGGGTCTCTAGATATTTTGGGCACATGCCTTTCCTTTCCTAATCATTTTAAACTCAGAGGGTTCAAAGAATGATACCATAACCATAGCCATGGCAAGGAAATGGTCAATATCAATTTTCATCATTTCAATCCCTTTATCAGTTAACTTAAACCCGTCTTCCTTAATACTCTTATGGATAACTTTCCAAAAGACAATGCAATTAGCCGTTGAGCAGTTGTAAAATGTGCCTTTTGCAATATATATTGCCTTTAAAATCTTTAGGTGGAGGTATTTTATGGCCATCCAATAGTCGAATTCGCTTATCTTTATGCAAATAGTCAAACATCTGGTCAACTTTGGTGAAGTTGAAAGCATAGTTGGTCTTTCCCTTTGCATTACTAATATACTTCCCATTAGCAGGCCTTAAGACTAGATTGGAGTAGCTTTTCCCAGTGAGGATTCCACAAGGTCACTGTAAGCCTGCCTTATAAATCTCTCCAATTGAGGATGAATTCCATTGATTGCCTTAGAGGTACGTTCAACTTCGGGGAACTTAACAAAACACTGACCCAATTTTTTTTGGAACCTTTAAATAAAGTTTGTTGTCCCTTCATCAACTTGTTGTTTCAAGTTCATCAAGTCCACTGTTGTTACCTTAGGCTGAGGCTAGTAGATTTTTTCATGATAACGACGTTCATGTCTGGTAAGGTTTGTACAAAAATATATGGTAGAGAGGAATACCAAGTTAATGATGTTCCTACCAACGATAGAGGGGACAACAGTAATTTGTGAAATTCACTTTGATTTCCCTATCTACATGATGCATTAAACCTTTCAATATACTCCGTAGTTGATTTGTCATATTTCCTAAAAAAAAGTAGCAAAGTCAGGAGTTTTGTACTCTTTGAGCAAAGTTACCTACGCATCCTATTATGATATGACTTCCTATACCCATACTTATTCATGGGTTTTACTTGTATTCCAAAATACCTCTTTATGGTGTGAGCTATGAGGTTGGGATCTAGAAACTTCTGCCCTAAAGGTCTAGCTTCAACGGTAGTCGACTAACACCATGTGTTTTCTAGAAGGTTTTGGAATCCTTGTGAATATGGCATCTGAGGTGAAAGATTTTCCCATTGCTGCTCAAGGTTTGCTTCCGCATGATTGCTTACAGGTGTTCTCGGTACAACCTGAGTATTATACCGGTAAAGTGAATTATTTATCCACGAATATCCATCAATACGTACCCGTTGATAGTGACATCCCTGCACCCACCACAAAAGAATTTGGTACTTTCGGTCCTGACATTGACGCTGATTCGAATATCCAATAGTAGACATTTGAATTCATGCGATTAAGTTAGAGGTTTGTTGTATAGCATAAGGTACATTGTTCGCTTGCAATGTATTACCATGAGTTGAAACTTATATCAATCCAATAAACCTAATAGCTTAGGTGGCCTCGTAGCCATGTATACTTGTCCAAATTGAAGGATAGTCTGATTATAAGTATCATTCTCCAATGGTTTCCCCCTAGGGTTTACCATGGCAAAAGTACTAGGTTGAGAATTTACAAGGTAAATGGTACATATTGTATAGGAATTAGTTGCACCATTTATCTTCCAAATGTTGCACTGATCGAAAAGCTTTGCATAGAAACGCCTACTTGACCTTGGCCCCCTTAAAAACCCTGATTGTTGGAGATGACATAAATGCCTTATGAATTGGCTCACTTACTCTCCAATTCTCTGGCTTGTTGAGCCTCTATATGAACCATAAGCTTAAATGTCAACTAATTATTCAGAAACTTGATACATTATTTCATGTATTCCAACATCGATCTATTGCCTAATAAAAGATGTACTAATTAGGGTTGCTTAAGTGTATCAACCTGAGCATTGTTAGTTTCATTTGGAGGGCAACAAATGTTGGCATTCATAATGTCTACATTGGCATATTGTGTAACACCCCAATTTTTTATTATTATATTTTAATTATAAAATATAATGCACAACTATTATTATCCGTATGTTGACATGTGCGATAATTTCCTTCGTGTTTGTCTTATGTGTTCGCCCTAATGGTTTATTTAAATTATTAATATTAATAATATTCAATTTTGTTTTAAAATATATATATATATATATATATATATATATATATATATATATATATATAAAAGAAAATAAGAAGTAAACGTGTGTGTTGCTACATTAGTCTATTAACTTAAGCATTAGTAGAGTGAGTTTATGATTGTAGAAATAATAACAATAATAAATGATAATAATAATAATAATAATAATAATAATAATAATAAGGGTCATGGGCTAAGTGTAGAGGTCTGATAATAAGCCTAATAATATACCTAATACTACTAGTACGTATAGATAGGTATATAAGTGAATAAAGGAGGCTGTCGTGCATTTCGTGTCTCTGTTTCCCCGTTCTATTAGGAAGAAAAAAATTGAATTGACTACTGCTCTGTTGCATCCAGCCGCAACTCTTAATATCAAAATCATACATTGATTTCAAAGACTATGCTGTTAGAGACGGTGATTGGCGAAGACGTGACACATTACATCAACGGATCAACTTCGTTGAGAAAAATCATCAGCCAAGGTAAGGGGTGAGACGAGGTTCGATATTATGAGTATAAAATGACATGAGATGAACGAGAATATTGAAATTCCCAGATATTCATCCGGGGCTTACTACGTATGGTCGAGCCCTATTGAGTGATAATAATTAATTAATAATATATGGATGGTAATAGGGAGGACTAAAATATATTTTAGTAACCTATAGAATTGCTGTGAATTTATGTATATCAAGATTTCATAGTGTCTAGTTTTATGAACCTTATGATATAATTGTTATTGTATGAATGATATGTACTTGAGTGTTCTTGTAACTTGATTGAAATTATGATATTACCTGAATGTCCCACCTGTTTGATTTCTTATTATGTGATTGGACTGTGTGTTGTGAGTAGTGTAGACCAAATATTGGGGTTTTATTGTGATTGACTAATATATATATGTATATATAATGATGAATATTGTGAAGTACAACTGAAAATTATTGAGTTATGATAATCCAGTACGTATGAGATAGATGCTGTAGTTTTGGAGTGAGGATTATTTTGTCATCATATAGGGAGGTTTGACAAACCTAGTGATTTGGGGAAGTACAACTGAATGAGCCTGATCGTGGAGGGCTAAAATGAAACCGTAAGGTAAGACTGATAGACCTTGGGGGTACATCTAGTTGGGAATTCCTAAGTGGATTAGTGGGTTATTCCCTAACGCCGGGAGCTACCGTGCAAAACAAGAGTACCCCGACCGTCGCGTATATGTGTCTCGGGTTGAGTTGAGGGGATCTATGAGGACTTGGCCATTCATGAATTGTCCGTCTACTCTTGTAGTGGCATAGTATCAGGTCTCCTAACCAAGTACTTCAGAGTAGAATGGTACCAAGTGATGAAGAAGTATAAAGTATAGGACATGCATAACATTTTCTCCCTGTGACTATTTTATTGTGATTGAATTAGATTAACCTTGATATTATGTTTTGGAATGTTCTCATGTTTGTGTTAATTTGATTACTTACGTGTTCTTCTCGTTTACATTATACTATTACATAATTTTGATACTCACCCCTCGTTGTTTGTGTTTGGCGTTTGCGATGGACGCAGACGAGCTACAAGCTGCAGGTGAAGATTAATACTCTCAGAGTGTAGGAAGTCGTCTCATCTTGAAGACTTTTATCATCTTCCTTCTGTTAATTTCATATTTGAACATTTGTAATTTGGGGAAATTTTTGCTTTGATAGTGACATCGGGTTGGGACTACATTTATAATTATCAGTAACTTATGTACGTGTGCTTCAAAAAGAATTTAATTTGATCACTGTTATGACCATCGAATTGTTAAGCTGATGGAAACTTTGGATTAATATGACTTGTCCATGATTAAGTGATACTTTTGTCTTAAAGAAACCGTTCAAAAGTTTTATTTATTTATTTATTTATACTCTATTATTTTTAAATTAAATACCAAAAAAAAAAATTTAAATAAATTTGGGATTTAGGGTGTCACATTAGTGGTATCAGAGCAGGTCTGTCAATCAAACCGTAGGTGTGTTATGTGTTCACTATGTTTCTTTGTGTGCTCTGTTATGTGTGTGTTGTTACTATAATTGTTATTTGTTAGTAGTGTAGAACTAAGTTAGTTTCCTTTCTCCCTAAGTACCCCACTGTATTCAATTGGCCTATCTGATTGATGCAGGTAGTGATGGCTAGTGGGAGGAATGACGCTGCAATTGCTGAGGCTCTAGAGTCCATGGCAGGAGTTACAGTGCAGGCTCTACAGGCTTTGGCTGAATCCCAAGCTACTGCGCAAGCCTCTGCACAAGCTGCTGCTCAAGCTGCACAGATTGCTGCTCAAGCTGCACAGATTGCTGCTCAAGCTGTTGATCAAGCTAATAGTTACACTAGTGATCAATGAAATGTGCAAATAAATGAGTTCATGGTAATGGATCGATTCCATAAGGCTAATCCTCCATCATTTGAAGGTCACTATAATCCAGATGGAGCCCAGAAGTGGTTGCAAGAGATTGAGAAATTTTTTAGAGGAGTGGCATGTCCCGAAGGCCAAAAAGTGCATTTGGGAACTTTTATGTTGATAGAAGAAGCTGAACATTGGTGGGATAATGCGCGCTAGCGTTTAGATAATGCAGGGACTGTAATTACTTGGACAGTATTCAGAAACATGTTCCTAGTCAAGTATTTTCTTGAAGACATCCGCAATAGGAGGGAAATGGAATTTATCAAGTTAGAACAAGGTAATATGTTAGTGGCAGAATATGCCGCTAAGTTTGAGGAGTTGTCCAGGTACTATCCACTCTCTGTAGGAGAAGCAGGAGAAAAATCTAAGTGCATCAAGTTTGAAATGGGACTCAGGCCATAGATCAAGAAGCAGGTTGGAATGCAAGAGATCCGTGACTTCCCTACCCTAGTGAATAAGAGTAGGATCTATGATGAGGATCGTCGTGCTGAAAAGGCACGTTATCAAAACACGGGAACCGTGAAGGACAAGAGGCCTATGCATCATAATAGGGGAAAACCTTACTCTTTCCCTCCTAGTAAATTTGAAAGTCGTTCGAATTATCACCAACACGGTTCTCCAGCTGGAAGAGGAAATGGTAATGGTAATGGAAAAGGAAATGAAAACAGTTATAGTTATGGGGGTGGTAGAGGAAACCTGAATGGAAGAGGAGTTAGCTATGTGAATAGCAACAACCGGAGTCAAGTCTCGAGCAACAACAGTAGTAATAACAATGATTCAGCTACTCCAATTCGATGTCACAAGTGAGGTAAGCAAGGTCATATGACATTTGAGTGCAGAGATGCTGCAGTTACTTGTTTTAATTGTCAACAACAGGGCCACATCAGCACCACATGCCCCTATCCAAAGAAGACTCGCCAATCTAGAAACCAGAGTTCCCAAGCCAGCCGACCTATGTCTAATGGAAGAGTCTTTGCCCTTAGTGGTGCAGGAGTAACTGAGAAAGATAACTTGATCCAAGGTACGTGTCTCATAAGTGATACTCCTTTGTTTGTGCTATTTGATTGTGGTGCTACTCATTCCTTTGTGTCTCTTGATTGTGTTAGACATTTAGGACTACCTGTGTCTCGGTTGCAGTATGATTTGATTGTGAATACCCCAACTAGTGACTCTGTTGACACCTCTAGTGTTTGTCATAATATTTCTATCCATGTGTGTGGAAAGGACTTCTGAGTTGACTTAGTATGTTTACCTTTACGTCTAGTTGATGTGATCCTCGGTATGGATTGGTTATCTGCTAATCGAGTCCGCGTAGATTTTTTTAGTAAAACTATTGAATTCATGGAACCAGAAGAGAGAGAGAAGCCTAGCAATATATCCGTCAACCAAGTGAAGGCACTCTTGAAAGATGATGCCCAGTTATACATGATCCTATCCTCGTTGGAACTTGAAGAAAAAGTGATAGTACAAGATGTTCCTATTGTGCGTGAATTCCTTGAAGTATTCCCTGAAGATGTCAATAGTTTACCACCAGAGCGTGAGGTCGAGTTTAACATTGACCTTGTACTAGGTACTGGACCCATATCCATGGCACCATATAGGATGTCTCCCTTAGAATTGTCTGAGCTTAAGAAACAATTGGAGGAGATTTTAGATAAACAATTTATAAGACCTAGTGTGTCACCATGGGGTGCACCTGTGTTGTTGGTTAAAAAGAAGGATGGATCTATGAGGTTGTGTGTGGATTACCACCAACTTAATAAAGCGACAATCAAGAATTGAAGGTGCAAACACGAGAAGAGAGGGGTTGAATTGTGTTTGACTAACTTGAATACTTTTCCTGTTTTTACACTTTTAAAACAAAACTTGATGTATGAATAAAAACAGAGTTAGCAGTGGATATAAAATAAAAATAAAACACATAATTTTTATACTGGTTCACCGTTAACGAGGCTACGTCCAGTCCCTTCACCTTGAAGGATTTCACTAATTCAAACATTGAATTACAACAGTTCCACTGACCCTCCAAGTCAGTCTTCTCAAACAGTCTAACAATCCTAGACTCTTGAGGAATACAACACCTGTCTTCTCCTACCAATCTGACAATCCCAGATTGTAGAAGATATTACAACACTTTGAATGTAATTGCCAAGTAATCTGCTACCCCTTCTGACTCCATCAGATTGTAGACTCTACTTCAAAAACTTAGATCTGACACAATGGAAAGAAAATAACACGAGTGCTTGCTTCTTGAAAGCTGGAACTCACAATTGACCTCATTGAAAACTTGAGTGTTTACTTTGGAAGTGTATGACTCTTTTGTAATTTTCGATACTAAGTATTCTGCCTTGAGCCTCCTTTTATAGATGCAGATTAGGGCCTCTTCTAAGCTTAATTTCGAGCTGAATCTTGCTGGATTCTCTTGCAAAAATATCTTGACCAATTGGGCTTTATTTAAATAAAAAACATATCTTTTTCAAGATTCATATTTTCTTTCAAAAATAACTGGCCAATCATGTCTTTAGATTCTTCCCGCCACAGCTCCTGAATTCCACAATACATCACTTTATTTTTGTAACAAATCTTTTCAATACTTTGATCAAAATAAATTAAAATCTCCACCGTTAATCCTCCTGATTAAATCTAGACCATTTGATCTTCTGCGCTAGTCCACATCTGGACCATACTAAGTGATATGCTGTGATCCTCTGATTTTGGCCATCCCTGGACCACACTTCCTAACCTTCTAATCTTCTGATCTCGGCCATCCTGGTCTAGCAAACTGATCTGCTGTGATCCTCTGATCTCGGCCACTGCTGGACCACACATCCTGACCTTCTGATTTTGGCCAACATTGGGCCATGGTCTGATCTTTTGATCTCGGCCAACACTGGGCAAATACTTAAATCTGAACCATTGATCTGAAAATCTTCCGTCTAATCTGGACCAATTCTGGACTTGGTCTAGATTAAACTGAAATTAAATCTGGACAAATAATATTTCAGTATGGACATTTTACCTTATGTTTTGGATCAGTTCTCGATCAATTCTGGAGATCATTTCTTCTGGTCTGGACTTAGTTTCATACCCTGAACCATGCTATCTTCTGGTCTGGGTCAAATCTGGATTAATTCCTTTGTTCTGGACCCATTTATTTACCCTCTCATTAAGTCTGGATCAAGTCTGGGCTGTTTATCATTTCACTGCCAAGCCATCTTCTGGTCAGAATAACTTCTAGAATAAATCTGACATTTGACATGTTCTGGTCTGGAACAACTCTCCCTATGGCAGGCTTCCTTCTGGTCTGGTCCAGGTCTCCTTCTGACTTTACTTCCTTCTGATCTGGGCCAGCAAAGATATCCTCTGGTAGTGCTTTGACATAGTGGTGTATCCTCTGGTAATTCCAGGATGCTTTTTCTGCCTCTGCAAACTTCATTTTCTGGTGGTATTTAATGTAATAATTCAAGGTACAAAATAAGATTACATGGAGTGCTTTTGTAAACATCAAAATCCTAAGTATTTAGAACCAACTTGGTTCCAACAAGAATAAGTACCCACTACCTAGGATAGATGATCTTATGGACCAATTGAGAGGATCCTGCGTATTTAGTAAGATCGATTTGAGATCAGGTTACCATCAGATTCAGGTGAAGTCTTTTGATTTCTTGAAAACCGCATTTAGGACCCGTTATGGCCACTATGAGTACTTGGTCATGCCTTTTGGTGTTACTAATGCACCTGCGGTGTTTATGGATTACATGAACCGAATCTTTCATTCTTACCTAGAATCATTTGTGGTTGTGTTTATAGATGATATCTTAGTGTACTCTAAGACTAAGGAAGAGCATGGTGAACATTTAAGGATAGTCTTGCAAACCCTTAAGGAAAAACAATTATTTGCCAAGCTGTCTAAGTGTGAATTTTGGTTAGAGGAAGTGAGTTTCCTAGGACATGTAATTTCAAAAGGAGGAATAGCTGTTGATCCTGCTAAGGTAGAGAGTGTCTTAGAATGGAAAGCACCAAAATCAGTGACTGAGATTAGGAGTTTCCTAGGACTGGCAGGTTATTATCGTAGATTCATAGAAGGATTCTCCAAGTTGGCTTTACCTTTAACTAAGTTTACCCGGAAAGGGGAATTGTTTGTGTGGGATACCCATTGTGAGAATAGTTTCCAAGAGCTTAAGAAACGATTGACCTCTGCACCGATCTTAGTGTTACCTAACCTGAGCGAACCCTTTGTAGTATATTGTGACGCGTGTGGCACAGGGTTAGGTGGAGTGCTTATGCAGGATGGAAAAGTCGTAGTGTATGCTTCTAGACAACTGAAGATTCATGAGAGGAACTACCCTACCCACGACTTAGAACTAGCAGCAGTTGTCTTTGTACTTAAGATGTGGAGACACTATTTGTACGGATCTAGATCTGAGGTTTTTAGTGATCATAAGAGCCTTAGGTACCTTTTTTACCAGAAGGAATTGAATATGAGGCAACGTAGGTGGATGTAATTTCTTAAGGATTTTGATTTTGAACTTAACTATCACCCTAGAAAGGCCAATATAGTGGCTGATGCCTTGAGTAGGAAGAATTTGAGTGTGTCCGCTTTAATGGTTAAGCATAGCGAGTTGCTGGAACAGTTTAGAGACCTTAGCTTAGTTTGTGAATTGACACCAGAAAGTATTAAATTGGGAATGTTAAAAGTGACTAGTGGACTATTAGAAGAGATTGAAAAGAGTCAGAAGTTGGACTTATACCTTTTGGATAAGTTACAGCTGATTGACCAGGGAAGAAAACCTGATTTTAAAATGGGTGTGGATGGAATTTTGAGATTTAAGGATAGAATTTGTATACCTGATGTAGAGGAGTTAAGAAAGATAATCTTAGAGGAAGGACATATGAGTTGTTTAAGTATTCACCCTGGAGCCACAAAGATGTATAGGGACCTCAAGAAGATATTTTGGTGGCCTAGGATGAAAAAAGATGTTGCTGAGTTTGTATATGCTTGTTTGACCTGTCAAAAGTCTAAGGCAGAACACCAGAAACCTTCAGGCTTGATGCAATCTTTGAGTATTCCTGAATGGAAGTGGGATAGCATCTCTATGGACTTTGTTGTAAGCTTACCTCGAACTTCAAAAAAAGTATGACAGTATTTGGGTTATTGTGGATAGATTAACCAAATCTGCTCATTTCATTCCGATAAACATAACTTATTCTATGGAAAAGTTAGCTGAATTATACAAAAAGGAAATTGTTAAGTTGCATGGAATCCCATCGAGTATAATGTCAGATAGAGACCCTAGATTTACCTCTAAATTTTGGCAAGGTTTACAAAGCGCTTTGGGTACGAACCTTAGGATGAGTTCAGCCTATCACCCACAAACAGATGGTCAAACTGAAAGAACCAATCAATCCCTTGAAGAATTATTGAGAGCTTGTGTGTTGGAACAAAGTGGAAGTTGGGATAGCTTTTTACCACTTATAGAGTTTACCTATAACGATAGTTTCCACTCTAGCATTGGAATGGCCCCTTTTGAGGCATTGTATGGAAGGAGGTGTAGAACCCCTCTGTGCTGGTTAGAGACGGGCGATAACCTTGTGTTAGGACCTGAGATTGTCCAACAGACTACTGAAAAAGTAAAAATGATTCAAGAAAAGATGAGAGCGTCTCAGAGTAGGCAAAAGAGTTACCATGATAAAAGAAGGAAAGACCTCGAGTTTCAAGAAGGTGATCATGTATTTCTGAGAGTTACTCCAACAACTGGGGTTGGCTGGGCGTTAGAAATGCGAAAGCTTACTCCTCGGTTTATAGGACCCTACCAAATTCTTAAACGTGTCGGTAACGTAGCATATCAAATAGCGTTGCCTTCGTCTCTTTCTAATCTTCATAGTGTCTTTCATGTGTCTCAACTTCGCAAGTACATTTTCGATCCTTCACATATAATCGAGTCAGATAAAGTCCAAATAAAAGAGAATCTAACTTTTGAGACCTTACTGCTACGGATTGAGGACCAGAAAGTCAAAGAATTAAGGGGTAAGACCATTTCATTGGTTAAGGTTGTCTGGGGAGGTGCTGTTGGTGAAACTGCTACGTGGGAAGTCGAAAGTCAAGTGCGTGATTCGTATCCAGAGTTGTTTTCCTCAGGTAAATTTCGAGGACGAATTTTTTTTACAGGGGGAGAAATTTAACACCCCAATTTCTTATTATTATATTTTAATTATAAAATATAATGCACAACTATTATTATCCGTATGTTGACATGTGCGATAATTTCCTTCGTGTTTGTCATATGTGTTCGCCCTAACGATTTATTTAAATTATTAATATTAATAATATTCAATTTTGTTTTAATATATATATATATATATATATATAAAAGAAAATAAGAAGTAAACGTGTGTGTTGCTGCATTAGTCTATTAACTTAAGCATTAGTAGAGTGAGTTTATGATTGTAGTAATAATAATAATAATAATAATAATAATGATAATAATATTAATAATAATAAGGGTCATGGCCTAAGTGTATAGGTCTGATAATAAGCCTAATAATATACCTAATACTACTAGTACGTATAGATAGGTATATAAGTGAATAAATGAGGCTGTCGTGCATTCCGTGTCTCTGTTTCCCCGTTCTATTAGGAAGAAAAAAATTGAATTGACTACTGCCCTGTTGCAACCAGCCGCAACTCTTAATATCAAAATCATACATTGATTTCAAAGACTAGACTGTTAGAGACTGTGATTGGCGAAGACGCGACACATTACATCAACGGATCAGCTTCGTTGAGAAAAATCATCAGCCAAGGTAGGGGGTGAGACGAGGTTCGATATTATGAGTATAAAATGACATGAGATGAACGAGAATACTGAAATTCCCAGATATTCATCCGGGGCTTACTACGTATGGTCGAGCCCTATTGAGTGATAATAATTAATTAATAATATATGGATGGTAATAGGGAGGACTAAAATATATTTTAGCAACCTATAGAATTGCTGTGAATTTATGTATATCAAGATTTCATACTGTCCAGTTTTATGAACCTTATGCTGACTGTTATTGTATGAATGATATGTACTTCAGTGTTCTTGTAACTTGATTGAAATTATGATATTACCTGAATGTCCCACCTGTTTGATTTCTTATTATGTGATTGGACTGTGTATTATGAGTAGTGTAGACCAAATATTGGGGTTTTATTGTGATTGACTAATATATATATGTATATATAATGATGAATATTGTGAAGTACAACTCAAAATTATTGAGTTATGATAATCCAGTACGTATGAGATAGATGCTGTAGTATTGGAGTGAGGATTATTTTGTATCATATAGGGAGGGTTTGACAAACCTAGTGATTCGGGGAAGTACAACTGAATGAGCCTGATCGTGGAGGGCTACAGTCAAACCGTAAGGTAAGACTGATAGACCTTGGGGGTACATCTAGTTGGGAATTCCTAAGTGGATTAATGGGTTATTCCCTAAGGCCGGGAGCTACCGTGCAAAACAAGAGTACCCCGACCGTCGCGTATATGTGTCTCGGGTTGAGTTGAGGGGATCTATGAGGACTTGGCCATTCATGAATTGTCTGTCCACTCTTGTAGTGGCATAGTATCAGGCCTCCTAACGAAGTACTTCAGAGTAGAATGGTACCAAGTGATGAAGAAGTATAAAGTATAGGACATGCATAACATTTTCTCCCTGTGACTGTTTTATTGTGATTGAATTAGATTAATCTTGATATTATGTTCTGGAATGTTATCATGTTTGTGTTAATTTGATTACTTACGTGTTCTTCTCGTTTACATTATACTATTACATAATTTCGATACTCACCTCTCGTTGTTGTGTTTGGCGTTTGCGATGGACGCAGAGGAGCTACAAGCTGCATGTGAAGATTAATACTCTCAGAGTGTAGGAAGTCGTCTCATCTTGAAGACTTTTATCATCTTTCTTATGTTAATTTCATATTTGAACATCTGTAATTTGGGGAAATTTTGCTCTGATAGTGACATCGGGTTGGGACTACATTTATAATTATCAGTAACTTATGTACGTGTGCTTCAAAAAGAATTTAATTTGATCACTGTTATGACCATCGAATTGTTAAGTTGATGGAAACTTTGGATTAATATGACTTGTCCATGATTAAGTGATACTTTTGCCTTAAAGAAATCGTTCAAAAGTCTTATTTATTTATTTATTTAATTATTTATACTCTATTATTTTTAAATTAAATACCAAAAAATAAATTTAAATAAATTTGGGATTTAGGGTGTCACATATTGGGTCTTTGATGGCCTGACCTTTTTGACGTTGATACCGAAGCTTGATCCTTGTTGCTTGTATTTTTACCAGAACGTAAGTGCATACATCAACTATAATCATGCTCTGGAAAATTGAATCTCTTAGAGACATTTGATGTAGTGTGCCACCAGACGTGACAAATTAGTTGTCGTGTTAAAAAGTTAGTTGTATGATCTGCTAAAATCCTCTCAGTGACTTTGATTCCCTATCTTCAAGCGATTATGCTAAGGAAGTAACTATATTCCTTAGTTGTGGGTTCCTTAACTTCTCCAAAGAGTGTTAAGTACGTAGCGTGAGTATTTGAGGTTTCTTTATGCTTAAAAAGACATAAGTAAAATCTAAGGCAAAAATATAAGGATAAGATAAGAGAAAATAGGATTGTTTGATTGATTGTATCTTTAAAATAAAAAGTACATGAGGTATTTATAGGCTAAGCTAATCATACTAGCCAATGCATCATGGCCTACAAAATCCACTAAGACCTACCTCATTCGGCTACTTTTGTGGGTATGTAGTGCGTGTTTTCTTCCCATTGCAGGGTGTACGTGGCACCCCACATTGGCATGTATCTTTCTATTTCCACGATAGTTGTGTTTGCTATTCTCGTGTGCGCTTTTTCTCCACTTTCTCTCCTCCCGAGTTATAGTTGTTTCTGGCAAGTGGTGCTATAAATATGGAACACGACATTTAGTGCAAAGTTATCAATTTCCACGTGTTTTTTACTATAGTTGAAAGAGTACACAACCTTCGTAAACCTATGTAGAACAAAAAAAGACTCGCTTAGCACATGTTCAGGTATTCCTAAGTCAACTATTTCTTATTTTGATTGTCGGAACGTCGGCTACATTGAATTTGGATGCTTCTTGAGTTCGACTAACAACTTAGAATACTTTTAGCACAAACAATAGTTAATAATTTTTTATTAATTCACAAACTTGTTGAATGTAGGGTTTTAACTATCTCACATTTGGATAAGTCCTTTGTGCGTGTGACAATGAGATTTGAACTCTAATCTTTTATTTAATACGAGTCATATCTTTACCAATTAAACCAGTCTTTATTGACATATTGTAAAACAAATATATTTCATTATTTTTACTATAGAGTAAAAATTTTAAAGGATATTTAATTATAAAAATAAAAAATGTAAGATAAACTATGATGTATCTTGTGGTAGGTATACTTATTAGTCAATGACTGCTTGGTATTTTGTACAAAGTTTAAAATTTCAATTTGAATTCTACATTCAAATGTGAGGCTGATTTTCATATATTAATAAAATCAATCGTATTTATTATTTTTTTATTACCCAATATTTGTTATTTTTGTATTACTTTTTTCCTAGTGGGATCAAATCGATTACCCTAAGTTTAATTGCTGGCTCTTTACCACCAAACTATACTGCTTGTTTTTGAAAAATATCTGCAAATCTGATATATAATACATTTGTTCAATATATATATATATATATATATATCATAAAAGTTAAATATTTATTTATATATGTTATATTAATTATTAATTGAAGTAAAAAACTTACATTGTTAGATCATAAAAATTAGAACTTCAGAATTATAGTTTGTCTAATTAGTTGATATTGAACCATTGAATTATCGAAAAATGAAGTAGCAATTGTTGGAACCAAGTTTGTTTTATACTTAGAGTTTTGATGTTAGCAAAAGTATTGTATGAGAACATTATATTAGACTTCACGAAGTTGAAAAAAAGATATGATCAAATGTTTTTGAAGAAAATCTAAATGTTTTTGAAGAAAATCTAAAATAAGATTTGATTAAGATTTATGATTGAAGAAAATCATTGACCTAGTTGAAAAGAAGATATGGTCAAATGTTTTTGAAGAAAATCTAAAATAAGATTTGATTTTGATTTATGAATGAAAAAAATCTTTGACTAAGTTGAAAAGAAGATATGGTCAAGATTTGATCAAGATTTATTACAAGATATTGATTATTTACAAAAAGATTTGATTAAAATTTATCTATAACAAAATATGAACAGTGTCAATTTGAAAAATTTACAAACTCAATTTGTACAAAATACGAACATAATCAATATGAAGAATTTACAAACTCAATCTGAAAAAAATACGAACAAAATCAATTTAGAAAAACTGCTCAGATTGAATTCAGAAATAAAGAATTGACTAAAAAATATATTATCAAAGAACATCTTGTTCAAAATTATTTTTGAATAAGATTATTGTTGACTAACTAGGAATGAAGATATAATTCAGAATTAAACAACAACTAAATTGAAACTCTAATTTTATCTATAAATAGATACTCAAGGCTGAAGAAGAAGATAATCGAAAAATCATAAAAAAGTAGAAGAACTCAAGCTGAAAATTCCAAATTTTTCTAAGAGTTCAAAGAGTGAAACACTTGTTCAAATAAAAAATATTTTCTAAGTGTTTTTCTTAGAGTGTGATAGTCATTGTTATAATCAGCTTGTTAGAAGCAACTACTCAAGTTCCAAACCTTTGTAATCAAACCCGATAGTGGTGTTATTGTGCCTTCCGCAATCTGAGGTTGTTAGGTTGTGTGGAGAAGACTTGGCTTGTAGGGTCAAGTGGGTGGCTTGCCTTCAATAATCTGGGATTTCCAGATTGTGTGGAAAAAAACTTGGTTGGTAGAGTCAAGGTGTGTGTGTGTTCCTCAAAAGTTCAGGGTTCTTAGACTATTTGAGAAGACTGACTTGTAGGGTCAAATGCATTGTAATTCAAGTTGTTGAACTAGTGGATTAAATCCTTCTGAGTGAAAGAACTTGATATAGCCAAGTTAGTGGTGAACCAGGATGAATTACTTGTGTCACTTTATTCCTGCACTCCTTAGTTTAGTTATTGCTTCTACTCCAAGTAAATTATCAAGTCTGAACCATTTTAATCAAAGAATGAAAAAGTTATCAACTTAGTCAAACACAACTCAACCCCCTTCTCGTGTTTGCACTTTCAACAATAAATGTCACAAGAAAGGGGGTTGAATTGTGATCCATTTATAAAATTAATTCATGCGCTTAATTTAATATACTCAAGAATGATCTTGGTAATATGAGATTAAAAAACTAGAACATTATGCATGAGTTAAAATAAGAAATGAGGTAACAAGATGGAATATCAAGTGATGTGTCATATGTGAATGCTTAATAAATAAAAGAGAATTAATAAGAAGATCACACAAGAGAAGTATACTGGTTCACCCAACCCAAGCTCACAATCTGTGAGATTTCCACTAATATGCTCAATATAGAATGTTCTGTCTTTGCACTTTCTTTCTTGATCACACTTGATCAATTACAACTTTCACTTTTCAATCTAGAAATGAATTTTCACATCAGTCTTTCACTCTAGAAAGGATTTTTACAATCATATTTCAAACTAGAAAGAATTTTTACAACTCATTCAATCTAACATAAAAGATAGATTTGAATTACAAATAAGTTGTATGATAAAAAGTGTTTTGGATCTTATGATTCTCAACTCTTTATTTGAGTTTTACAGATAGCAATAACTCAGAAAGAATGATCCACAAAACCATTGAAGAGAGCTTGAAGTTTTGAACTATTGCCTTCATCTTCTAATTGATCTTCGTTTTATAGATGAAGAAAACTAAAAATATCCAATTTAATCTACATATAGTCTTTGGACAGTCTTGCCAACTCTCAATTGCTTTCTTTGAACCAATCTTATTATATACAATTTTGTCCATAACGTTCTTCTTCAAACCCATAATGTTCTTCCTTGATACTTGAAGGAAACTTGGGAACAAAGACTGAATATGTTCGTTGGGACGAAGTTGAGTTAGAAGTATGCGCAAATATCATGTCAACAATGTTTTTGCAGTGCACTTGAGTGTTTGGTACTTGCATCCAGCTAATGATTCTAGAAATCAAAACCCCAGATCAATTTGCATGAGTTTTTTGCAAATGAACCTTCACTATTTGACTTGTTGATGCGATTGTTTATTGTTAGGTGATCCGTGTACGAATTATCTTTACATAATAATATATCAAATTTCATTTTATAGCAAGTTTGACACATGTCATCTAACAAGACTATTTAGACTAATATAACCTTTCTATAAGTAGAAATATGTTATTATTATTTTATATCATTTTATTTTTTACAGTAATTTATTAATTTTTGGTGATTAATTATTAGAGTATTAATTCACGTAGTTTTTTTTTTGGGGGAAGTTGCACTACTACCACGCGTATATACATATAGCCACATGCAAAATTTAAGAAATATACAACAAATTCAAAAAAAAAAAAAAAATCTTTAATAGTACAACAATGAGTCATAAAAAGCAAGAAACGTGCGCCTTTCTTCTCCTTATATTTTTGCTCATCTGAGATCAAATTGCATAGTTTCCATTTTCTTTGTATACACAAAACTCATCACTTATTTTTATAATACTGTCTCAATTATAAAACAAAGTTTTAAAATTCTTTTTTTACTTATAAGAACAAATTGTGATTTATAAGATATATTTATTGTTCAAATAAATTTTTTTTATCTTTATGTAATGTTTATCTTTTAAATATTAATTAATATATTTAATATCTCATTTTTTTTTATGAGAAATATATTTGTTAAATATCTTTATTTAATGTTTATCTTTTTTATGTGTAATTAGTATAAATTTATCGGTATTGATGTTTTTATTCTTATAACAATAATAATAATTGAGAAGAAGAGCTTCAGATGGAAAGGGAGGTCTGCTTCGAGTTGACAGGTAAATGCTTACAGTAGTAGTTACGAGATATGATTTTCTTTTATAATTTTAAAATGTAATAAATTTTATTTTTCATTGAATTACTTAAAGCATTTGTTTAGTTTCTATTTTCATTCTTTTTTCCAGTTATTATGCAAATATACGAAGGTAGAAGTATGCAATCAAGTTCCAAGTTAATATATAGGAGGAAGTAATATTGCTAAAATTCTTAATTTCAGGCCAGTTGTTGAATTTTTTATTTAAATTCGGTTTATTCTTTACTAATAGATAATTCATCTGAATGTGTATATATTTACATACTCGGTATTCACAATACGGCTAGATCTCTTTGCATTTATGTTAACCATGCTAAGTAGTTTTTATGATTTAAAATGCAATCTTGAATTTTCTTATTGTTATATGTGCATACCTTCATCTGCAACAAATTTAAAGTATATGTTACTAATTATAGACCAAATTCGTTAGTATATCTTTAATCTTTACCTGTTGCTTATTGTTGCCATTTTGCAGGGTTCTTTTAGGTGTCAAGCTTAAAGCACACTTAGATTTATTTTATAATTATGTGTTTTTTTTGCATAATCTAAGAGATTGAAGAAAACAAAGACAACCGAATAATCTAGCTTATAAAACATATACAGGCATGCCGTAATGGTACTCTTTTGAATTTAATTTAATCGTATCCTTTTGGATTTAATGTGTAATATATTTTGAGTTTTGTGCAATACAATATTATATCACGATTAATGAATTATTAGAGCTTTTTTTTTTTTATGTAATTAAGTAATTCATTTTGACAGAGTTGTGGTGGTACGCATTAACTTTTATAAATTTATGTTTTTTCTCAACACTTATATTCATGCAACTTTAATTTTCATACACCTATTCAATGTTTTATTTTCTCTCTATTTTTTTTCCATCACATTATCGTTGTATCACATCTATCATACCACCATATGTATTCCTATCTATTTCAAAGTGTCAATTGATTTTTGATTTTAGCGTACTGTTTTTTTTTTCCACTCAAAAGATAGTTATCTAATGATTAAATTTATTGACGTGAGAATTTTATAAGATAACTACTTGATAAAAGTTATTAACACATGTGCGTTTTTGTGATATTTGTGTTAAGTTGGTTTCTAATATTATGCATCTTTTGATTCCATAATAATATAATTAATGAATTTCTTTGGAACATTCACAAATAAAATGATTTTATAAGTTTTTTTCTTTAAATCATAGTTGTTTTGCATTTTTATTTGTGAATTTTTTTTTAGATTTGTATTTAGATGAATTAAATTTCAAAAACTATATTTATCACAGATAATAATTGAATTTTACTATTTTATTTTTTCTATAATTTTTATTTTGTTGACATTGATACCTAAATGAAAATTTATTGTATTTAGATGAATTTTCTTAGTAACCAATTTATATATATTGGTGTTGATGTTAATGATCTTTATGATAAACTATTTTATTCTCAAAAGTAATTAAACTACATAAACCTAGAGTAAAAATATCAACTTGATTAAAAACTCATAAAATAGAGTAACTGTAATATATTTTGAATAAAATATAAACAAAAGTAATATAAAAATAATTGATTTATGAAGTTAAAAATTAAAATAAATTATATCAACTTTTCACATACTCTTTTTATTTATATTTTATTTAAGTAGTAATATTTACAATTCATATATATACTTCGTAATATTCCGTGCAATGTACGAGTTAACACACTAGTATCAATACATGACAAACTTTTAGTAATCTCAAAACTTATTCATTTTTCTCTTGTCTTTTACTTAAGACATTCGGAATGTTCTGCAATCATTTTGTCGTCAATCTAGTTTTGCCATTCATTTGAGGAATCTTCCAAATCATTTCATACTTTATAAAGTTGTATTATTATCTTCCAAATCAATCTTTATTGTTTGAAAAATGACCATCTAATCTTGTATGAATATGCATACTTCAACATATCATGGATAAACTTGTTTTTGATTTTCTATCTAAATAAATATATTCAAATACACAATATATAATAAGATCAGAATAGTAATTAATAAATATAATTAAATGTATGATTATCTTCAAAACATTAATTTATGAATTTTGCCTCAACAGAAAGTATAATTTCAAAGTCATAATTAGTCTAATTAGTTAAAATTCAACTGTCATATAATTGAAATTATATTTTCTGAGTCATATTTAATTTAATTAATTTAGATTGAACTATTGAACCATCAAAATTGAAATTTATAAGTCATAATTAGTCTAATTAGTTTAGAAGGAATCGTCAGATCATTGAAATTTTAATTTTTAGGTCATATTTTGTCTACTTAGTCAAGATTGACTGTCGGATTATGGAGATTATGATATCATAGTCATAGTCTATCTAATTAGTTAAGATTGAACTATTGAATCATTAAAATTATAATTTTTAAGTCACAGTGACATTCAAAATCTTAACACTAAGTTGTTGGATCATCATAATTTAAATTTTTAAGTCATAGTAAATCTAATTAGTCAAGATTGAACCGTCAAATTATCAAAATTACTATTTAGAAGTCATAGTTAGTGTAATTAGGTTAGATTGAATCGTTGAAATCAAAATTTTTGAGACATATTTAATTTAATTAGTTAATATTGAACTATGGATCGTCGAAATTTAAATTGTAAGTCATAGTAAATTTAATTAGTTAAGATTGAACCGTTAAATCATCGAAATTAGAATTTGTAAGTCGTGGTTAGTCCAAGAAGTTAAGATTGAACCGTTTGATCATCAAAATTTTAATTTATAAATCATAATCAATTTATTAGTTAAGATTGGATCATTTGATTGTCGAAATTATAATTTCTAAGTCATATCTAGTCTAATTTGTTAAGATTGAACTGTCGGATCGTTGAAAATATAATTTCTAAATCATAGTTACTCTATTTAACTAAGATTAAACCGTTTGATCTTCAAAATTAAAGATGTTAATATTGAACTCTCGTATTGTCGAAATTTTAATTTATAAGTCATAGCTAGTTAAGGTTGAATCGTTTGATTGTCAAAATTATAATTTATAAATCATAGCTAGTCTATTTGTTAAGATTGAACCGTCTGATCGTCGTAGATATAATTTCTAAGTCATAATTAGTCTATTTAGCTAAGATTGAACCGTTTGATCTTCAAAATTAAAATTTCTAAATCGTAGTCATTATAATTAGTTAAAATCGATTTGTCGAATCATTATACTTAGAATTTCTTAATCATAGTTTATCAAATTAGGATAGATTGAACCATTTGATTATTGAAATTAAAATTTGGAAGTCATCAGTAGATTAATTAGTTAAGATAGAACCATGAGATCGTCAAAATTTAAATTTATAAGTTATAACCCGTCTAATTAGTTAAAATTGAATTGTTTGATCGGCAAACTTTAAATTTCAAAAACATAGTCATTCTAGTTAGTTAAGATTGGATTATTTGATCATCAAAATTATAATTTATAAGTCTTAGTTAAGATGGAACCATTGGATCAACGAAGTTAAAATTTTTAGGTGATAGTGAGTCTAATTAATTGAGATTAAATCGTCTGATCATAGTAAATTGTATTTAGTATAAATTTGTTGTTCTCACAATTCAATATTAATTAATTAGATTTACTATGATTTAGAAGTTTAAATTTTGAGACTCCGACAATTCAATCCTAACAAATTAGATTGATTATGACTTAGAAATTTAAATTTCAATGATTCAATTTTGTAATCTTAAATAATTAGACTAATTATGACTTAGAAATTATAATTTCGACAATCCAACGATGTAATCTTAACTAATTACTGACTGTGACTTATAAATTAAAATTTCAACAATCCGACGGTTCAATATTAATAAATTAAACTAACTATGATTTAGAAATTATAATTTTTGACGATTCAACGGTTTAATATTAATTATTTAGATTAAATATGTTTTAAAAATTATAATTTTGATGTTTGAATAGTTCAATCTAACTTAATTAGATTAACTATCACTTCAAAATTATAATTTCGATGATCTCGACATTTAAATCTTAACTAATTAGAAAAACTACGTCTTAAAGATTTTAATTTTGATAATTCAACTGTACAATCTTTTTACTTTAATTAATAATCAATGTATCTCATATATATATATATATATATATATATATGTAAGTGTGTGTACGCAGTGTTATATATATTTTTCTTTTAGCCTTAAATTTTTTAACTAATGTACTATATATTATATTTGCTCACATTTATCATAAAAAGAATTTTAGCTTGGAGTCAAAGAATTAACATTTGTATTGAAAGTCATAGGTTTTATATCTTGTTATAACATTTATAGGATTTAAACTTTATTACTTGGATATTCAATTGATCGGAATCATTCGACTGGTCCCCACTTTGGAGAAAATATCATCAGAACCACCGTGTGACAATATAGAAATGGCACCACATGTTATCCTATGAAAATTCTCTTTGCAAAAA
>JBBPBO010001984.1:58899470-59179758 GCA_037974295.1 Cicer cuneatum
AAAAAAAAAAAAAAAAACTAGAGAGAACGATAGAAATGAGTGAGAAGTCGTAGGTACTCACATAATTTCACTAGCGCATCAAGTCTCCTCATCTAACCAGACATCATTAGTAGTTGAGAACGCGTCCACAAACATTCAGTTTTTGCAGTGTCAAGGATTGTTGGTGCACGATAAATCCCCTTTTTGCCAAGATGTCAAAGGCGGCGATCTTCATCCGAGTCAATCATTGCCTCGCCTCCTCGACAATGACTTGGGGGCAACTGTTCCAAACTAGTCTAAGTCCAATCCGGATTTACCTGCTGACCGATCTAATGCAACATCCCACTGCAAACATGTTAAGGTTCCTTGAACCAACGACCAGACCTAATCTAACAACCAAGAAAGACAACTCCACATGAATCTGTTGTATTGAAATTCATTCAATACTCTTGTCTTCCTTCACGTTGAGCCTGCGTTTCTCATCCTATCTTACTTCTCACTCTCCTAAAATAGTCAATATTTGAGCGTTATAGAGTTTGTAGGTATTACACTTATTACCGGGTCTGAAGCACTACTCAAATACTAGAGTTGTTAATTTAAAATATTTTAAGAACTAAATGTAATTATCCAATTCATTATTATTCATAATTTTTCTAATTTATCATTGAACCATATTTACTAATAAAATTTTAGTTACCAATTAAATTTTAATAATAAAGTATATAAAAGTTTTGGTAAAAGAAATATACTAAGTGTGATAGACACGCAAAATTAAATTGTAGCGAGCATATTGAGATGTTGTCACATGAGCAACTTTTAAGACATTAAATTATTTTAAAAATGTTGACTATAAAATATTTAATATAAAATTATTTGCATTTGTATATAATATAAACAAATTGCTACGTCCCTCAGTTATTGACCCAAGTGTTGCTTTCTACGCGTTGTTTTTTGTTTTATTATATTGACTTGAGATTACCCAACATATAAGTTCAAGTCTTCCACAACCTAGCTGGCTAGCTATCATTATATATGGACATCGAACAAGACTACATCCCTATAATAATAACTTTTAAAGTTAGATAAGCATATTTGATCCTTACATATACATATATATATATATATATATATATATATATATATATATATATATATATATATATTTTTTTTTTTTTTTAATTTTTTAAAATATTTCTTCTGATTGTTCATAAAATATTTTCTATAAACAATTATGATTTTTATTTTTAAATCAATTTATGTATTTCACTTCACTTTTTGAATTATTTTTTGCAGTCACATTAATAACATTATAAGAATATATTTTACAAAAGTTTAATTTTTTTAACAAAAAATAAATTAAATATGAATTTTATATATATTAAAAGTTTAAAAAATGTATATTTAATTTAATTTTTTCAAAAAAATTATTAAAATATTCCAAATATAAAAATCATTCAAAATTTAAGACAATACAAATAAATAAATTTAAAATAATGACCGAATAAGAGACAATTGTTTAAAAAGAAATTAGAGATACTAAAAATTTATTTAATTTTAAATTTTATTTTTGATAAAGATCAAACCATCCATAATAAGTATAAAATGTCTTTATAAAACAATATAAAATATCCAATTAGTGTGGATTTTTTATTATGACGCTTATAGAAACTGGCCGGCAATACATAACTGCCCGGAATACTATAGAGTTAAAAACACATTTTCCTGACACAATTATAAAATAAATAAATAAATAAATTAAAAGATTAGTAGTGTTTTTCCGAGAGTAATATGAGACCAATTTAGTTGTAGTTAGTGTAAAATTATTATTTTAGATTTTATTTACGTAATTTTATATTCTTTTACTTTTTGTCATTTGTGATATCTAACCATCTAAAAATAATTATATAGTATATTGAATCATCCAGCACAAAAAACAACTTAATGTAAAACATAATTACAATTTGGAGATTTATCAATTAAAAGAAAAATTAAATGTCATGAAACACATAGAAGATGATGATGGAGATTTTCATGTTCTACATACGATAGATGCTTTAGGGATTTGTGGAGAGAAATTAGGGATTTTGAACTTGAAGATTGAGGAAGGAAGGTGTAAGACCCTTAAAAATTAATATTAATTTATGGAATTAATATTAAGGGTATTTGGGGATATTTGTAAAATATTTAATATATGTATGTTTTGAGTGAATATATATATATATATATATATATATATAAATATTTATTTTGGATGATGAATTAAAAATTATTGGATGAAGATTAAATTAATTTAATTACGAGTAATTAAATTAATCGGGCAGTTAATTGAGTATTAGTGGCTAATTGTAAGACAATTAAGTGCTGAAGGATCCAACATTATTTTAACATTATTTTTGGGTGAGGTGGTACCACAAAAGCCTATAAATAGGAGTGAGAAAGATGGTGAAATAAGAACACCATCCCTCCTTCCTCACTGCCCATACTGGATGTAACAGTGCTGCATGTAACAGCACCCTTCTCTCCCATTCTGTGTTCTGAATTCTGTTCCCGATTTCAAAAGGAAAAAGAGGGAGTTCCTCAAAAGTGCCATTAATTGGAAACCTAGGCACCAAACCAGAAAACCCCCAGTACAAAAGTTATTCCCAACATCATTACGGAGCTAAAGAACCCAGTTTCGTAACAGCAAACGCAGGCGAGAGTTTCACCGATTTTTGACGCGCAAACGGGAACGAAAACAGAAACGTGAGAAGTAGCAAACACGCAACAAGGGTAAGGGCACATTCCACTTTCTAGTTGCATTATGGCTGTAAATGCATATTGTTATGACATGCACATTGTTCCATTTCTGTTTTTGAAGAAAAACTGTTTTGCATGTCATTTTGAAGAATGAGAAATGCATTCTGTTGATGTTGATGATTTTGTGATGTTGGCTGTTTTGCTGATATAACATGCTATTTTGCTTATGTTGAGAAAGTTGAAATGCTTGCATGTTGTTCTGATGTTTGAGAAAGCTGAAATGTTTTGCATGTTGTTCTGATGTTTGAGAAAGCTGAAATGCTTTGCATGTTGTTCTGATGTTTGAGAAAACTGAAATGCTTGCATGATGTTCTGATGGTCTGAAAATCTGGTGTTGCTGATGATTTCAAAATAAAAAGGGTTTAAAATTGATGAAAGCGTTTTCTTCTGGAAAATCTGGTTCGATGTAAAAGTATGAGTTTTGTGGTTTAAAAGAGTGATAAAACTGTTTTGGAGTTGTGCTGATTTTTCAAAAGAAACAGTTTGAAATGTGTTGAAGTCTCAGGAAAATTTCACTGGTTTTCGAAGGTGTATTCGAATACAACATGTGTGTATTCGAATACAACCTGTCAAGCTTCTGTTTTACTTAAGTTTTTCAAACTTGTATTCGACTACGAGCCCCTGTAGTCAAATACAGAGGAAGGATTTTTGTTTCTAATGATTCTGATAATCATCCTATTTCTGCTTCTGATGATTTTGATGTTAATCATTCTGTTTTGCTTCTGATGATTCTAGTGTGAATCATTCTGTTTTTCTTCTGATGATTCTGGTGTGAGTCATTCTGTTTTGCTTCTGATGATTCTGGTGTGAGTCATTCTGTTTTGCTTCTGATGATTCTGGTGTGAGTCATTCTGTTTTGCTTCTTATGATTCTGGAGTAAATCATTCTGTTTTGCTTCTGATGATTCTGGTGTGAGTCATTCTGTTTTGCTTCTGATGATTCTGGTGTGAATCATTCCGTTTTGCTTCTGATGATTCTTGTGTGAATCATTCTGTTTTGCTTCTGATGATTCTTGTGTGAGTCATTCTGTTTTGCTTCTGATGATTCTGGTGTGAGTCATTCTGTTTTGCTTCTGATGATTCTAGTGTGAATCATCCTGTTTTGCTTCTGATGATTCTGATGTGAGTCATTCTATTTTGCTTTTGATGATTCTGGTGTGAGTCGTTCTGTTTTGCTTCAAATGATTCTGGTGTGAGTCATTCTGTTTTGCTTCTGATGATTCTGGTGTGAGTCGTTCTGTTTTGCTTCTGATGATTCTGGTGTGAGTCATTCTGTTTTGCTTCTGATGATTCTGGTGTAAATCATTCTGTTTTGCTTCTGATGATTCTGGTGTGAGTCATTCTGTTTTGCTTTTGATGATTCTGGTGTGATCAGACTAGACTTTTGCATAGGGTCTTGAGTTTTGGGAAATGTAATTTATTTTGGGAATTAATGTATGACTTTTCCGCTGTATTTTCCGCACTCTGATACTGTTTAGTGGCCACAGGCCGGGTGTTCTATTTTGAAATGAACTGATGAAAATTTTATTTTAATTCCCTTGACATTAATTTCGGAAAATTCTTTTATTGATTTATTTTATGTGGAAAAATAAAATACACTCGCGCTGTGTTTAAACTCGGAGTGTTACAGAAGGGAAATGGGAAGCACATAAAAATAATGGCTCAATATGCCACATCATCTTTTTTGGATAGTTAGATGCCGCCAAAGACTAAAAGTGAAGAAGTTTTGATATTACATAAATGAAATCGAAAAAATTAATTTTACAAACACTAAAACTAGATTGGTCTTATATTCTAAGGACTAGAAGGACTATTAACCCAAAAATAAATAGTAAACAATTAAGCATAATGATTAACTTCATAATTTTGTTGATGTAAAAAAAAATTAATTGCATTTCCCAAACTATAATTTATTTGCATTAAATTTTGTATGAGAATTTATTTTATTGAAGAACATTTTGACAATAATGACATTAAATATGATTTGGGAGGAAATAAATTCTTTTCTGATCGGTAACAAGCAGCTTGAATCCCTTTAGGTATATTCTTTTTAGCCATTTAAAAAAAACTTGAATCTTTATTTTTTTTAACAAATAAAATTTAAGATGATAGATAATGTGTCAGTTTAAGGTAGAGAAAATCTTTGGATTCATTGAACATTTATAAAATAATTTAGATTTGTCTCATTCCATGCACTAGCGAAAATCAAATCCACAAAGCGTCGGATTCAATACTTGTCCTTATATATGCTTAGGTGTTTGATTTTTGACTCATACATATAACAATTCACTATTTCAGAAAGATAACTTTTAAGATTTAAATGTACTCTATGATGATTTTTGTTTGTTTGTATCACACGGGTTATTTCACATGAAGTTTTGAAATCATCCATTAATTCTATAGAACTAAGGACACTACTACTTGAGAATTTGATTTGATGTCCATATTTCTGAAACCTTTGGCAAATGCTAGCTTCAAACCATTATAGATCACCCAGAGTTCCACAAGCTATCATTCCATTTGAATTTTGGATTGCACAATCTCTATCGAGAGTCACTCAACTATCATTTAGGTAATGTCAAACAAACCAACGTCTTGAAAAAGCTGACACACCTACAAAACAAGCATTAATTAGTTGAGTATTCAATATAAAAATCTGAATTTTGTGACTATACCACAAGTAATGAGAACAATATTTAAGAAATGATCATTCTAAATCTTCCACACATTATAAACAAGTGTAATGGCGGAATTTCACAAATTTTATTGAGGGAAGTAATATAAAATATACTATTATCTATAATTTTTTTTCCAATAATGTCACGTATATCTTACGATATCGAACTCAAGGAGACTTGAACCAAACATATAGAGTTTACCGAAGCTTCGTTAACTACAGCACCACTTCACATTTTATGATATTGTGAGAAACATTTATATATATATATATTACTGCAGATATACTTATTTTTTATAAAATAAGAAAATTTTAGAGTAACTATGGTCACTTGTGTCTTCAAGAAGATTAATTCCGGTAAAAAAAAATTATGAGATATTTTGTAAAAATTAATTTTAAGAGATTTCAAAATCAATTTAAAATCTAATTATCTCTTTACATTATAAAATAAATTTAAAATTCTCTCTTTTTAAATTATAAAATATGAATTTTAAAATTCTCTATTTTTTAAATTTTTGTAACAAATTTGTCCCTACAGTGTCTATTTGTTATTTTATTTTTTAAAATATATTAATATATTAACTAGCAATGTTTTTTTTTTAAAAAATTAACTAGCAAACATTTATATATATGAGGAGAAAAACATCTGTTACTAACTTTAGAAAATTTTTTTTTACACAAAAATATATTTCATTCATATGCTAACATGATAATATTATAATTAAATTGATCATGTATTGAAACATTTGTTGGAACCAAGTTGGTTCTTTCAATCAAAGTTTTGATGTTAACAAAAGTATTTTATGTAAATCATATTTTGACTTAAAAGAACAAATCAGAGGCTGTGCAAAATCAGAGGATGACACCTCCAAAGGAAACAACTAGATGATAGAAATGTCACCAGAAGGTTCGGCCAGAGGAAACATCTAGAGGGTACCAGAGGATGGATCCAAAGGATACACCTATAGAGGATATCAGAGGATGTCATCAAAAGCAAACATCAAAGGATATCATCAAAGGGAAGGAAAAATAACATCATCAGAGGATATCTTTCTTGGCCCAGATCAAAAGGAAGCAGAGTCTAAAAGGAGATTTGGTCCAGACCAGAAGGAAGCTTGTCAGAGGGAGACTTGGTCCAGACCAGAAGAAAACATAAGTTAGACTTGGTTCAGACTTAGTCCTGACCAGAAGATAGCATGGTCGTGAATATAAGACTCAGTCCAGACTTGGCTCAGACCAGAAGATAAATGGTCTAGAACAAAAGACTTGGTCTAGACTTGGTCCAGACCAGAAGATAGCTTGGTCCAGAAGATAAAACTTGATCAAGACTTGGTCCAGATCAGAAGATATAATTGTCCAGAACATAAAACTTAGTCCAGATTTAATCCAGATTTGGTCCAGATTTAATCCAGACTTGGTCTAGATAAGAGGATAAATGTCCATATTAAAAGATCAATGGTCCAGATTAGAAGATCAATGGTTCAGATCAGATGATCACAGAATGACACAAATCATATCACATGACCCAGAATTGGTCGAGATCAGAGGATCACAGAATGGTACAGATCAGATCACATGGTCCAAAGTTGGTCGAGATTAGAGAATCACAGAATTGGTATATATCAGATTACATGGTCCATAATTGGCCGAGATCAGAGGATCACATAATGGTACAGATCAGATCACATGGTCCAGAGTTGGTCAAGATCAGAGGATCGCATAATTGGTACAGATGAGATTACATGGTCCATAGTTGGTCGAGATCAGAAGATCATACGTTCCAAAATTTAAATCATGATGCAAATCAATGAAGACTTGATTAAAATTTGAAGAAGACTTGATTAAATTTTGATAGAAATTTGATCAAAGTATTAAGGGGATTTGATTCAAAAAATCACCGAAGACTTGAATAAATTCAAATGCAATCTGAAGCTTAAAAAGATATGGTTTGAAATTAGAAGAAACAAGATTGGTCAGCAGAATTTTCAAATGCAATCTGAAGCTAAAAAGATACGATTTTTATTTAAGTGAAATAGGATTGGCCAACAGTATTTTCAAAGGAAATCTGAGCAAGATCTATTTCGAATTTAAGCTTGGACAAAGCCCTATCTACAGCTATAAAAGGAGGCTTCAGGTAGCAGCATCAAGCATCAAAAAACACAAGAACTCAAACTTCATATTCAACACAATCCAAGAGTTCAAAAGAGAGAATCACTTGAGTGCAAAAGAAATATTTTCTGTTTTTTCGAGAAAGAAATTCAGTGCAACAATCAGCTTTCCAGAAGCAACAAAAGTGTGCAAGAATCAGTGCAGCAATCAGCTTTCCAGAAGCAAATTTGCAAAGTTCCAAACCTTGTAATCTAACCCGATAGTGGTGCAGATTCCTTCTTCAATATGAGGTTTTCAGATTGTTAGGAGAAGACTTGACTTGTAGAGTAAAGGTGTTGTTTTCGTTCCTCAAAAGTCTGGGGTTGTCAGGCAGTTTGAGAAGACTGACTTGGAGGGTCAGGTGCTGTAATTCAAAGATTTGAATTAGTGGATTAAAAGCCTTCAGGATGAAGGGATTAGATGTAGCCAAATTAATGGTGAACCAGGATAAATCGTTGTGTTCTTATGTTGTTATTTTCCGCTGCCAAGTCTGATTATTTATTAATCAAGTAAATCACATCAACATTCAACAAAACAACAAAAAGATTCAGTTTGGCAAACACAATTCAACCCCCCTTCTCGTGTTTGCACCTTCAATTCCCCATTCATAATTTAAAATCAACAAGAAAATAAAAAACACATTATCGATACAAATAAATATTTGAAAAGCCAATGAAAGATTACCTAACCAAAAATTTAAACTTAACAATCAAATTAATTTCTTTCACATAAAGTCAACGATAAAAAATAATGCAAGATTTATAGTCTCTAATTTCATTCATCTTCGAAAAAATATATTTGGTAGTATTCATTCATATTGACTATACGTAATATCTGACATGACTAAGTCAACTTCATGTTGGCAAGTCATGTATTAGATTATAAAAATGTTGAATTTAGTAATAACTTTCATAAACCCCTTATTCAAACTAAGGTATGACTAAACTGAGTCATTCTCAAATTTTCAACCAAGACAATATAATATGTAATAGGCTTAATGACCATATACTATAGATGTACATATTAAATGATTATTTAATGATAAGAGTTATAATTATATAGTAGATGATAAATTTAATCGTTACTATTCACGGTGGATATAAAATTAGTTTATACTCCTTTTTTTCTCGTATGTAATTACTGTAAGTCATTATTGTTTTCACACGGTGCATATTCTCATATGTAATTACCCATATCATTATTGTTCATAATTTTTCTGATTTATCATTGAAGCATGTAATTTGCTAGTTCACTCTATCATTCCCCTTTTGACAAAGTGTTGCTCGCTTCGTCGTGATTTTTGGTATATTGACTTGAGATCATACACCACGTAGAATTTTCCAAGTCTTCCACTACCTAACCATCAATATATATGGACATCGAGCAAGATGAACAAGTAAATAAATGTCTCATGGTGGACCACAATTAATAGTTATTGGATTAGGAGATTTTATGAGATTTTTTGGGTTTGGATCCCTTACATATATGGTTAGGTGTTTGAGTTATCACTCATTCATATAACAATTCACTATTTGAGAGAGACAATCTTAAATGTCTCAAAATAAGTAGTAAATACTACAATATACTGTATCATATAATATCTTATTTTAAATATTAAATATATTTAAATTTAAATTTATACTCTGTTTAGATGTATTATTCTAAACACTTCATATACTTTAAAGATACCTAGAAAAACAAATTATTTTCCTTCTCTTTTTATACTTTGATGTTTTTCTCATTTTAAATATTCCACTTGGCCATATAGCTCACCTATAGGTCACCAGTGATAATTTTTTATATTTATATTTTTAGTCCTTAGAGATCACTTAAGTTTAGAAAAAATTATTATTCAATTAGGGCTGTAAGAGAATTACTTAGGTGTTCATAATTCTAAATAAATTTTTTTTTACATCTACAAAAAAATAAACATGATTTTTTTAAAAAAAATATATCATTTAATTTTTAATTTTTTTTATGTATATCTAAATGATGTACCTATGTTTTATGACCATTCAAAACTTTTTCTAGTTATAGATGTTGTAGAATACCTTATTGCATCTACTAAAGTGTTGTCTATCACTTAATTGTTTGAAAGCACATCCAAATCATTAAATGGTTAACATTTTATCCAACTATTTTTTTAATTAAATAAATTTTAGACGAATTGAATATAAAAAATCACCGATCTCATAAAAAGTATTTTAAAATTCTGATCAAACTAATTATAAATTAGTCACCAATCATCATATCAATACTAAAATTCGAACTCAAGTTATCATGAGAAATGAAAAAACTGTGACAATAAGTAAGAAAATTCAACCTTAATGTTCATGGTTGTGGAAATTTAAAAACTTCCTAATATTTTTTTTTTTTTTCAGAAGAACATGTTTGACTTTTACCTATTGAGATAAGCCAGCCATTGTCTCATTAACCATTCTATATATATATATATATATATATATATATATTCACACATACACAGTGAAGTAAACTCTTTATATATATATATATTCATACATACACAGTGAAGTAAACTCTTTCTATCTTCCTCTGCCTTTGTTTTCTGATTACAGAAACACAAGCAAATTTATGATAGCCATGATGAATTCATATGTTTCCATGTTCTTCTTTCTCTGCACTCTCCTAACTTTCTCTTCCTTTTCTTTATCACAACCCTCTTACAAACTCCACTGTTCTTCCATCATCCAAGAGTCAACTCCCAAAGACTTCATCCTCAACTCTTTCCCTCTTGGTGAATATCACACAGGTTACTTCACAGGAGGTTCTGAATTCATCCATGTTCAAAATCCCTTCAACAAGTACTATTCCTTTTACCTTACACAAATAAAAACTCATTCAACTTTGGATTCTGACTTGTTCAAAATTGAAGCAACTGTTTCATTCAGAACCACTCTCAACACAGTTTACTACCATGCAGGGAACTTTAGCTATAAACCAAGTTATAGGACTCAACAACATCATTACCGTACAAGGTATGTGACTTTTAAGGTTGAAGGGTTTTGGTCTGAATCTTCAGGAAAAGTTTGCATGGTTGGAACAGGAATTGGTTATTCTCAAAAAGGTGATTCTCTTAATCTTGATGTTGTTTTTAAGCTAAACAATGTTCTCAATTCAAGTAATAGTATTACTAGTTTGATCAGTGGAAGCTTAAAGAGTTTGAGTTCTGAAAAAGATGAGAGTCATTACTTTGAACCTATTTCCTTAATGATGTTTCCAAAAGCAAATTATAATTATACTTTGTTGGATTCCAAAGAAGCTGAAAATGAGTTCACTTTTGGTAGTGATGATTCTCAAAAGGGTTTATCATTAAAAATGGACTTTTGTTCATATCCTCTCTCAAGGGCTATTAGAAGACTCCAATTAGAATTCACTCATGAGTGCAATTCTTCAAAGAATTGTAGTCCTATTAGTGGAAGTTCTAGTCAATTGCCATATATGATGTCTTTGAAAGGTGTTGAATGTTCTCACGACAATAAGCATAGGTTGAGGGTTATGATAAGATTTTCAAATATAAGTGATTATTGGATTGACAAAGGTTTCAATCCAAAAACTATGTTGGTAGGGGAAGGTTGGTGGAATGAGAAGAAAAATACATTGTGTGTAGTTGCTTGTCATTTCATTGACATGACTCATGTTGGTGATTGTGCAATTAGATTGAGATTGAGTTTCCCTTCAATTTGGTCAATCAATAATACTGATAGCATAGTTGGACAAATTTGGAGCAACAAGAGTTCTAATGATCAAGACTACTTCAAGACAATAAAATTCAGAAATTTCGAGGATGATCAGGTCGGATATCGAGCCTCGAAGTATGAGTATAGCCAGCTTGAAAGAGTTGAGAAATCATGTCCAACACACAAGCCTGTCAAGAACAAAGGGAGAAGATTTCCTTATGTGTATTCTTATGATATGAGATTCGATATGTTGGTTCGAGAATCGAATAGGAGAGTAGCATGGGGTTATTCGTCTCCTTTATCAGTTGGTGATCAGGTCTACGTACTTGATTCTATGTCAAACTTCGCAGCAGAAGCTCCTAGTCCTATGGTAATCGTCAACGATGATACTAGCTTGTTTAACATCAGTTACAAGATTACCATCTATGCTAATTCAACCTTAGATGAAAGGAATTCAGTGTTTAATCTGTCCTCTTACAGAGTAAAGATTTCTGCAGAGGGAGTTTATGATGCTAGAACAGGATCCTTGTGTATGATAGGCTGCCGTGATCTTCCCTTGAACATTGGACCACCAAAAGCTGGTTCTGTGGAATGTGAGATTCTTGTGAAGTTTCAGTTTCCATCATTAGATGCAAAAGGTGGAAGCTACATTAAAGGAAGTATTGAAAGCACGCGCAAAAAATCAGATCCTCTTTACTTCAAAAGTTTAGAGCTATCTTCGGCAGCAATTTATTCAGAAACTGCTAAGAAATCTGTTTGGAGAATGGATATGGAGATTATCATGGTTCTAATATCTACAACTCTAACATGTTTTTTTGTTGGATTACAACTATACCATGTGAAAAAACACCCTAATGTGCTTCCTTTCATCTCGATTATCATGATGTCAATTCTCACATTGAATCACATGATACCACTTGTTCTCAATTTTGAAGCACTTCTTGCTCAAAATCCTAACAACAAAAACTTTGTGTTTGGATATGTTGGATGGCTTGAAGTTAATGAAATAACTGTTAGGCTAATCACCATGGTAGCTTTCTTGTTGCAATTCCGTCTCCTTCAACTAACTTGGTCATCAAGAAAGACTAACGAAAGCGAGAAGAGACTCTGGATTGCTGAGAGAAAGGCTACCTATGTGACTTTCCCGTTGTATGCAGCCGGACTATTGATTGCATTGCTGTTGAAGTTGAAAAAGGATGGATATACTGTTACCTCAGTTTACCATCAACATGATTCATCTTGGGAAAGCATAAAATCTTATGGTGGTTTGGTATTGGATGGCTTTCTTTTGCCACAAGTAATCCTAAACTTGGTTTCAAATATGAAGGAGAATGTTCTTTCATGTTCATTTTACTTTGGAACTACTTTTGTGAGACTCCTGCCACATGCCTATGATCTTTACCGGACTCGTAATTACGCTCGCCTCAGCGATGGATCGTACTTTTATGCTGATCCGAATGCAGATTTTTACTCAACTACTTGGGATATTGTCATTCCTTTGGGAGGTATCCTATTTGCTATCATCATCTACTTGCAGCAAAGGTTTGGTGCTCATTTTGTTCTGCCTCATAGGTTTAGAGGGTCAAAGGTATATGAAAAGGTGCCTATGGTGACTGAATCAGAAGCAGAAATATAGATAGCTACTCATAAATTGCACCTTTTGAAGATCCAATGCAAATAGCCTTATGAATGATGTATTATTATTTCGTGATACCTTATATTTTTGCTTTGAATTTGTGTTGCTGATATATATATATATATGATATGGCCTTTGCAAAATAAATTTTGGAAGTGAATATAGGCTTAGTTTGAGTGCTTTTATAGATGAAAGAACTGCTTGATGATTATAAATCTATGGATTATCGTTAAAAGAGTTTATTACAATAGTACCACTGAAAAAAACTCAATTTGAAAATGTTGTTTCAATTTTTCAACTTCTAATTCCAATCAAGATAGAGTATACCAGCAGTCAGATCTTCTTCTGATTCTTTTTTTATTCACTTGTTGTCTTAGCCATACCTTCTCCTTTTTTTTTTCTTACAAACAAATATAGTATTCACAATTCATATTGAAAATATCTCTTATGTGCAATATGTAGTATAAACATTTTAGATTGAAAACCAGTTTGGTGTGCGCCATGAGTCAGTATTCGACACTGACAAAAAACTGATACATGTTATTTAATTCAATCACTTCTATTTTCTTAAATTATTATCGGTGTTCATGTGTAAAAGTACGAAGACATAAGAACTAGATTAAAGTCATGTTTTGAAGCATTAACAATAAAATATTTAATGTAAGAGAAGAATCAGGGGCAGCTTGTGTGGACCAAACGCCTGAGAAATTGCACCTATGTTCAATGATTTAAGAAACAACTTTTGGCTACCTTGGATTACTTAATTGTTTATTTGTTTTTTTTTAAGGAAGTTGTAACTTAGTGGGTGAAATGCCAAATCTCTTCAAATTTGTTGAAGGATAGAGAGATAATAATTTGACATAGCATTGGTTACACTTGCAATTAGTAAATTCCAAATATAGGTGCCTAGTTGTAGAAAATCCTCAATTAGAAAAATGTTATCAGGCTAAGCTGGCAGGCGACAATAGACTCAAGCTAGTCATATTTGTCATCTTCATATCTCCCAATTATATAGTTAATTCATAAAACATTGGTTTCTCAGACACATATATTTTATCTATCATAGTTTTTGTTTAAATTATTTTATCACCATTTTGTCTTTATAATTATCTCAAATTTTATTTTTAATCCTATAAATTATAAAGCTGGATGTTTTAGGAAAAGAAGGTACAAAGATTAAAAAAAAAATATAAAAGACTAAAAACATATCTAATTAATGAACCATAAGTGTCTATTGACAAAAAACAAAATAGGAAGAAAAAAAAATTAATTGTGGAAGCTAGTTACATTGCTCCTACACATTAATAATCTAATACCAAGCCTTAATTTGTACAACCTTATATATATATACAAATCTATACAATTTTGATAATTACAACAATTAATCTATCTATCTATATATCTATACAATTACGACATATTGGACAAGTTGATTTCTTCTGCAGCCAATGATCAATACAATCTGAATGAAAAATGTGCTTGCAAACAGGAAAAACTTGACAAAATTGCCCCTCTTGAAAATCATCCAAACAAATGGCACATTCATTGCAACTTCTTCTCAACTCATCATCATTTCTTCCAATTCTATAGTTCATCAAAGGTGGCAATTTCTTAGAAGCTCTAAGTTTTTGTCCTCTTTTTTCATCAATTGAAGCCACCATTGTCCATGCCTGCAAATTGCTGAACACAAGAGCATGATAGACGGTAACTCGATGACGAGAAACATTATTATAAGCTACATCATGAGTTCCTTGTTCAATGTCATGTTCGATATTGATAGGTCTCATTTCTATGAACCAATAGAATAAACCTTGGAAAATTTGATGGAATATGAAGATTAACATTGTGATTATGATACAAACAATTGCAAATGTTGGAAGATCAAATGTTATGACATACACATACATGTGCATCAAACCATCAAATTGTTTGTTTGAGGATAACAATTCTGTGACCTCTGCCATGTTTTTTTTTTGGTATGTTTAATTTCTGTAAATTTAATTGGTGAATGAATGAAAGTTGAGTGTGTGACAATTGTTTTATGATGTTAATGGGATTTTGTGTTATGTGTTTTAAATAGGTGACATTATGAACTAATATGTTTCTAGAATTTACAGTGTATATAGGCTGTGCATTGTAATTATGGAATAAAGATAGGTTTTAAACATTATCCTAACTGTTTGGGATAGTGGAATGCATGTATATCCTATACGACCGTTTTTTACGAAGGTGTGTTGGAACTTGTATTTCTAACAGAAACCTTATCTTTAGGTTACCAAACGAGTATTTTGGTTTATCCAAATTGTAATTTGTAATTTAGTTTATTAAATTTGCCAAATAATAATGATTCAGTTCCTTTAATTAAAAAAAATGTGTCAATTTAATCTCTCTCAAAATATTTGTTTAAAAAATATCTAATGAAAAATCTAGATTGCTTTGAATAGTTTGATTTTAGGTAAACATTAATATAAAACCTCTAAAATTATTGTTCTAAATTCAGAGAGAGAAAATTAAGAACCATGGTAAAATTTTGAAGAAAAAAAAATTAAATTATTTATAGTTGATTCGGTGAGTAAAAATTATTACAATAAGAAAAGTCGAATCACTTTACGTAATTTATTATAACGTCTAAAACAAAAACATTTATTTCAAAATGGTGCCAACAAATGATAGTGACCCCATATTATAAAATGCAAATGTTTAGAAATGGTGGTCAAGATAGTATTTGCATTAGAGTTAAAATAGAAGTTAGGGGTAATGCGCCAAGAAAATGTACTCTATTTTATATATCCAATCATAATTGAAAATATTGTCCGAAAGTAACCCACAACTCTACTCAATCTATTCTTGACTACACGACTTCTTTCTAAGTAGGTGTATACAAAGGACGAGTTAAGACGAATTAAGTGTCTCTTACCCGAACGTAATATTAGATTGAGTCAATTTTTTAAACCTAAACCCTCGATCAAACTGGATAAGGTACATTTCAATAAGGACATGACAATATAAAGATAAGACGGGTTGGTTCCAAGACAAGTCACCAAACAATAATACATAAACATTTTCTTTGAAAAAAAACATTAATCAACAAGTAAAATTAATCAATTAAAAAATTAATTTAGTTGAATAATACCATTAAAAAGTTAATTACCAAATAGTATAACATGAACATTTTGTTGTGGAAAAAATTAATTTAACTGAGTAATAAAGTCATGATATTGAATAAAGTTTAACTCAATCCATTTTGAACATAACAAACGTTCTTGAAATGTAGAAATGAACTGGTAGAAAGTAGATACTCCATATATAAAATTAGAAGTTAGTTTACAACAAATCAATTTAATGAATGATGTTTTTCTTTGTAAAATACTTTGGAATTTATTGAGTAATTCTAATGACTTATGGTGTCAGGTTCTCTTGAATAAGTATGACAAAAATCAAAACTTGTTGGAGAATATGATTTGCATGTCGAATGATTCTCCGTTATGGAGATCTTTAGCGAAGATTTGCGACAAATTTCAACAGAATATTACTTGGAAACTTGGGGATGGAAGGAAGATCAATTTTTGGCTTGATTGTTGGATCCCAATTTTCTTCAATTTTTTGCAAACTAATTTAATTTTAGTTACTACTTTGACCGTTAAAGACATTGTAAACAGGAAAGGGATTGATATGCTTCAAAACTCGTTCACTACCGATATGGTTAATCATATTGTTGCTATTGCTCCTCCTTTTCCTGAAGATGGTGAAGACAAATTGGGTTGGGGTGATAATAGATTTAATACGAGTTTTCTGTAAACAATGCTTATAAATACTTTTCTCCAACTCAAATTGTTACTGCTACTGATACCAACTGGAAAATCATCTGAAAGTTGAAAGGCCCCTATTAGATCCAAACTTTCATTTGCCTTATGTCACATGAGAGACTTTTGACAAACCATACATGACACAAATGGAATCCATCAATCTCTGTTGAGTGCAACTGGTGTATGGACGCTGAAGAATATTTGATTCATGTGCTGAGGGATTGCCTATATGCGACACAAGTATGAATTAGACTTGTTCCTACTAACAAAATTACTAATTTTTACTCTTTTTCTTGCGGATATTGGATATCTTATAATCTTGGAAAGAATATTGCAGAGTATCAAAGAGCTCAGTGACAGTCCATCTTTATGATATCGTGTTGGTACCTGTGGAAATTGAGGAACAAAGCAATTTTTGAAGAAGGATTTCAACAGCCTAATAACCCAACTACAAAAATTATGCATCTTGTGAAGGAGATCGAGAATGGAAATCATGTAAAGAAGAATGTACATCTGTTGAGACTAGAGATCATGCATGTCCGCAGGAGCCGACCAAATAGCAATTGAATCAAGTTCAATTGTGATGATACTTACAAGAGTTCTACATTTATTGCTAGTCGTGGATGCCTTTTCGGGATTCTTTTGGAAATTGGATTAGGGGGTCTATAAAAATTGGCATGTGTAATGCTCTCACTGTTGAGATGTGGGCAATGTGTTGAGGAATTTTTTTTTTTTTATATATGTTTTAATGACAACAAAGGTTATGAAATAATATGATTAAGTTTTATGAATTGTGATCTACTAATTATTGCACTTGAGTTTTATTTAAGGAACATGAATTGCATAAGTGAACAAGCATGAAGCCATTCACATCATCAAAGTGCATAAGTATTTACTCAATATTGAAATAATCTCAAAAAGAATATATCATATATCAATCATTCAAGAGAATGATCATTACATCTTCAAGATAACATCTTCATGAAGAAGGTAATCAAATACATTCATATAACAAAGATCAAATTGGAAAAAGCAAAATCAATTTGAGAAAGCAAGACTATTTTGGTTATCAAACAGAAAAAACGAAGATCGATCTAGCTTTGACAACATCAATCCAAGAACGTTCTGGTTTACTAAGAACAAAGCCTTTTTAAATTCAAGATCACTCTAGGCTGCGAAAATACATCAATCTACATTGCAAATCACCAGTATTTATTACAAAGGAACATAATTATATACTCAAGATTATTTTGGACAGATTTGTCAAAAGTATCAACAAAGGCAAAACAATGCATGAAGAGTAAATATCAAGATTAATCTTCAAAATTAATAGCTAAGATGAGCAAAGACAACTAAGACAACAAGGACACTGCTGTTGCACCTTTTTGCAGAAAGCATATCATGCTTCTAAGACGAAGGATTGACATTAGACAACTGCTAAATCCTTCTGCCACGTTTTTTTCATACAACACAAATCCAAGAACATTCTGATTTGCAAAAGAACAAAGTTTTCTTTAAATCAAAATCATTTTGGGATGTGAAAAAACTATCAATCTTCATAACAAATTACCAGCTTTCATTAAAAAAATAACAAAATTATATACACAAGATCGTTTTGGACAGATTCGTTCAAAGTGGATCAACAAAGGCAAAACAAAACATCAAGAACAAACAACAAGATCAATCTCCAGATTGATGATTAAAAAGTACAACAATGACAGAAATACCAACATTGTATCTCTGCAAAAAGCAACACGTGTATAAAGCAGAAAAGAATGACACACAACAACTGTCAAAATGCAGCACTCATACAAAACAGAAACAAAGAACGTTCTAGTTTTGCAAAAGAACATTTTGATTATTCTCTTTTAAAGATGGAATTAAAAAATATTATTTTTCACGGTTTAAACCATAATTTAAATAGTATCAAGACTGCTTAAATCAATGGTGAAGTCCAGAACTTGAGCTGAATGCCCAAAGGAGGAAAATAGCCTCCAAATTGATGACAAGAATGATCTCCAATTTGATGAGTTGTGAGCAAGGAAACAAGTACATTGTACTTACTTTATTCAGTAGAAATCTCTGCATAATTCTGATTTAAAAGAGTATCAACTCACATTTAACACTATAAATAATATCGATATTCGTCAGTTAAACTATAACTTAAATAGCTGATTTTATCTACTATAAATATAAAAAATGCAACAACTATAAAAAATTGCCCTCCAAAAATTTATCATTGGATCAAAATTGGGGGATAAAAAAGTAAATAGATACTTGTTAATGAAAAAGTCTGCAAAAAAATGTTAAAGAAAAAATTGTTCATGTTAAAGTATATAGTTCAATGCACGTTACAACCACAATAGCATAAGAAAAACAATTTTTGTTGGAAAAACTATCAATTGAAAAACAACTTAATTGCATTGCCTTGAACACTCAAAAAATGACTTTGACACAAAAAAATAACTTTGATACTAAAAAATATTGTCAAATTAGTTAAAAATGAAGGTATTTTTAGTATCGTTGACATAAAAATAAAAATAATTATAATATATTAATTATATATTTTTTATTTTATATTTTTTATATTATTTTTTAGAAATTTATCATTAAAGAAGTAGTTGGAACGTACGAATCAATTAATTAATTTTTTTAAATAAAAAAATTATTATTATAATATACTACTAATAATAAGTTATTATAAAAATCATACACAATACAAATGATTTTTATTAATGTTTTTGTTAAAATCAATGTTTTTTAATATCAATGACATACACATATGTGTAATAATATTTTAATTATAATTGTTTACACATCAATTTTTTCACATATTTTTTATTTTTCTTAGAAATGAATCGTTAAAGAATTTATTGGAGTATATAATTGGCACTTGAAATATATATTTGTAGTTAATCATTAAAATACCAAACACACGACAACTAAATGTCATTAAATAATTAATTAAAATTAATTATGTTTTAATATTATTTACATAAAAATAAAATAATTATAACACATTAACTATAAATTTTTTATACTTAATTCAATATTTTTACATTGTTTTTCTAGAAACAAACCATTATATTAAAAATGTTATTGAAGCATACAGTAATTTGCATTTGTAATTTTCCTAAAAAAAACTGCACTCACTTTCCTTTACGGTGTAGATTAGTCACTTTTATTTATTTCTAACAACTAACACAGGCATAAAAAAAACATCATAAAAATAATTAAAAAAAATGACATAATAATTTTCTACTTGAATAATTAAACGAACCAGATTTCATATTTTACCACATTAATTAATACATAATAAAAAAGATGAGATAAATATTAATCAATAATAAATATTAAAAAAATACTAATAAATATGTATAACTGATGTATAAATAATACGAGACAACTATTTGTTACTGATAAATATTTAAAAAATACAAGACAAATATTTATAACTAATGCATAAAAAAAATCAGACAAATATTAATCAATGACCAATATAAAAAATGACGAGACAAATATTTGTCGTCGATACATTAAAAAAAAGTGATAAATATTTGTCAATAATAAATATTAAAAATCCCTGAAAAATATTTGTTACTGCTACATAAAAAACACAAGACATATATTTATCAGTGACAAATATAAAAATAATCACGAGATAAATATTTATCAATTATACATACAAAACACACAGGAGCAATCTTTATTGTCGAAAAAAATTAAAAAATGTAAGATAAATATTTATAACTGATATATATATATATATATATATATATATATATATATATATATATATATATATATGACAAATATTTTTCATTGTTAAATATTAAAAGAAACACTAAAAATGTTTATAATTGATGCAAAAAGATACACGACAAACGTTTGTCAATCATAAATATAAAATAACATGAAACAAATATTTGCCACCGATACATAAAAAACACAAGACAATATTTATAATTGATGCATACAAATATATATAAAACAAATATTTGTCGATGATATATATACAAAACCACACGAAGGAATATATTTATCATTAATACATAAAAAATACACGATAAATATTTATCACAGATAAATATAAAAATCATATAACAAATATTTATTATTGATACATAAAGACATAGGGATAAATATTTATATTTATATTTATATTTGATGCATAAAAAACACGAGACAAATATTTATAATTGATGCATAAAAAGTATGTAACAAATATTTGTCAATAATAAATATAAAATAGCATGAAATAAATATTTATCAATAATAAATATAAAAAATCATGAGACAAATTTTTATCATTAATAAATATTTAAAAATACAGAATATATATTTATAGTTAGTACATAAAAAATACAAGATATACATCTATAAGTGATAAATAAACAAGATCATGTAATAAATATTTGCGGCTGATATATAAAATAATACAGAATAAGTTTTTATTATTAATAAATATTAAAAAAAAAAGGAATCACATAGATATGTTATCAGGGTAAAAATAAGTTACTGTATTATTATTCGGAACTAGTTACTCTCTGTAGACTGTAGCCGACTAACTGCGACTCTGATAACATAACATAACCTTAGATTGCGCCACCGCGCCACAACATAAACCCTAATTCAAAATCCCCCAATTTCATAAACCTTCTCCACTCTTCTACTTCTCCACCTCCTTGCTTTTCAATGGAGGTTGAGCAGGAGAATCTGCCGATTCCGGAAACCATCGTCTACACCACTATCACTCCACTTTCACCTACTGCCGATGATTTCCCAGATTCTGACAACCACGATCAATACTCCGTTTTCCGCAACGTAATTTCTCTCGACACACCCCAATGCGATTCCGTTTATTCCACCGCCCCCGATTTTTTCTCCCTCGATGTCGCTGACGAAGCCGAAGATCCCATCCCCGAGCCTGTCACGCCGGCTGAGCCAATGACGCCGGCTCTTGCGCCTGAGCCGACGTTAGAGAGCGGTTGGTTTCGTGGGAATTGCAAATTCAGAAGCCCCATGCTTCAGCTCCATAAAGGTACTGAACTAAACTGAACTCATTGGGTTTTGTTTTGGTGCATGCGTGTTTAGCTGATACCTTTGTTTTTTGTTTTTCTAATAAAAATCATACTTTGATGCTTTGTGTGCAGAGATAGTGGATTTTTGTGAGTTTTTGTCACCTACTCCCGAAGAGAAATCTAAACGTGACACGGCAATAGAATCTGTGTTTGCAGTTATAAAACATATATGGCCTCACTGTCAGGTATTGTTATCAATAATCATTTAGTTAAGACCCTGTTTGGATTAAGAACTTAATTAAACATTCATCGCATAAGTAGCTAATCATATAATAGCGAACATCATGTCATAAGCCATTTTGAGAAGTTTTTCCAAAGAGTCACACAAATGCTTATGTAAATAGATAAATTCAAATAAGTTAATCCAAACAGGTCCCTATTGCATATCCCTCTATCCTTTTTTTTCTCAAGATTTTTATGTTTCAATCAATATGAGATTTTGTTCCTTTTAGGTTGAAGTTTTTGGGTCTTTCAGGACAGGGTTGTATCTTCCAACTAGTGATATTGATGTAAGTTATCCTGTTCATATTGTGATGCTGAACTCAACCTTTCATATGAACTAGTACATTAGTTGGTAATGGTTGATTGAATAGATATGTTGCCATCAAATCTATTGACTGCAGGTTGTGATTTTGAGATCAGGCTTACCAAATCCGCAGATTGGTTTGAATGCAATTTCTAGAGCATTGTCTCAAAGGAGCATGGCTAAAAAGATACAGGTCTGGTTTGGTTGCTCAAATATTAGTGTTTTAGTTGCCCATAAGAAGTGTTATGTGAAATTTCAAGTGTCTTGTGTTTTGTTTGTGAATCTTTCTTAGGTTATTGGAAAGGCTCGTGTGCCAATTATTAAATTCGTTGAAAAGATTAGCGGTCTTTCCTTTGATATAAGGTTCGACAACAATCACAACATTCTCCTCTTTGATTTTGGATTGCTAGATTTGTTGTTTAACTTTTTCTTTTCTTGATTATGATATGTCATCATTAATAGCTTATTGGTCAGTTGATTGTATATGATATTCGATGTTTTATGTTTTATGAGTGATTTAACTTGCACCTCTTTGCATATGTTAATTTTTTTGAACTTTTTATGATTTTCCATATATTTGCATAAACTTCTAGTTAAAACTTCTGGAAAATTTATGATTGCTTTTATTTTATCGTCTGTGTTTTGGGGAATGGGGCTATTTTTCTATACAATATGCTATATGTATCGCGGGAAAATTTCTTTGACATTGTATATAATGCACCATATGAAATTTTTTTTGTGCTTCTTGTTCATTAATTTTTCATTGGTGTACATCAAAATTCTGCTTAATTCACTGTGTTTTTTGTATTTCCATTGGGATGCCATTTTTGTTTTTTCTGTTCTGCATTTAATTTTCTTTTCAAGTAGGTAAAAACTTATACGACTTAGGCTATATTAACATAACCGCACTATTTATTTCCATACCATTAATTTTTAACGTTAGCGGTCACTACCAATTCTGGCAAGTTACAATTATATTAATCTTTGTATACTAATACTTGATTCATGGTTGTGACATCACATGTCTCTATATTGGACTATTGTATTCTTGCTCAAAATTGTGTGGCATATAAACCATTTTAACCTATTTCAGTATTATGATTTTTTGTTTTCTTTTTCAAAATCTTAATATCACTGATCCATTGCGGAAATATGTTTTTTCCCACAGTTTTGACATAGAGAATGGACCCAAGGCTGCTGAGTATATTCAGGTTTGTTTTTATTATTTCCACTACGAGAAATGCTGATTGTTACAAGATATGTTTGCAAGAAAGAGAAAAATAATATGTGGCAGCATCTAACACTTACAAATGATAACTACCCACTCCCATGTATGGTTAGCCAATTGCTTATTAGTCCAAACCCCTATTTTGTGCTTCTTCCTTTTCTTGTGCAAATCAGTCGTACCAAATAGCACTACTCTTTCCACTATGTAGTTTCAAGATGCATTGTCTAATTTTGAATTTTGATTTTAGAGTTGGTGTGTAGAATTAAAAGTAATATATACTTTTTGACCTTTCTACAAACTAATTAGGAATTGTTGAAATTTCCCTGTAAATAAAAAATTGCAGTGATTGTATGAAATTCTAATTCTAATACATAGATTTTTATCAGTAAGTTTTTTGAAATTCTCTAGTAAATAAATAATGGAAGAAAATTTTTGTATGAAATTCTATGTGGTTTAAGTTATATTATGAACTGTGTCATATTGATCGAGGTGATACCAAGTTGATCTTTAATTACATAAATAAATACAACATTTTGGTAGCGTATAATAACGTCACTGTTTCATCATTTTCCTCTCGTAGGATCAGATTACTAGCTTGTATGTGGTATTTGAATGATTTCATTCAATATTCTATTATTTTTGTTTTCAAGTTTTGAATGTGAGCTCCCTAATGGGTAGTATGTTTCCCATTTTTCTTGAATAAATAAAAAAAGGAAACAAAACCAAACATAATCTCTTGAGGATTCACTGTTGGATTGAACTTTGTGTATATTCTTCTTCATGGTTGAACCATTGAATTTGCAGGAAGCAGTGGCTAATTGTCCACCACTACGGCCGTTGTGCTTGATTTTGAAAGTATTTTTACAACAAAGAGAACTTAATGAGGTATGAGTTTTTCTTACATATGTTGTATTTTGCAATTATCTAGGTTCCTGTCTGCCTAAAGGAAGATTCTTGTAAAGTATGCAGGTATATTCAGGTGGGATTGGTTCTTATGCTCTCCTTACCATGCTGATGGCAGTGTTACGGGTAAGTGATTCTTAAATGTGCTTATGCAGTTCACTTTATTTACTTGCCAGGCTTTATCATTCCCTACTACATATGATCCATCTACATATCAACAAAAATGGATCATAAAATTCACTTTTTCTTTTTCTAATGTGCTGTAGTCTTTGCCATTGGCATTGCATAAAGTTCATCACGCTTTTTTCACCTATGAAGTCTCTAATTTTGTGACCATTATATGCTTCAGAATGTTCGTCAGAGCCAAACTTCTGCAGAGCATAACTTAGGGGTCCTTTTGGTGCGTATCTTCTAAACAACATTTTTACATATTTGTTTCTTAAGTTCCATGTAGCTTAAACTCTTAAGAGTCCATGATTGGCATGTTATATTATTTTTAATATTTCTAATGGTTTAAAAAGAGAAAATGCGTACATATCAAAATTGGATGTCTCCTATTTGGGTTGTAAATTACGATATATATATATATATATATATATATATATATATATATTTACTTCTGCTAATGTGTTTGTTATTTTTCTTTTGGAAATTAGGTACATTTTTTCGATTTTTATGGACGTAAATTGAATACCTCAGATGTTGGTGTATCTTGTAATGGAGCAGGAACCTTCTTCCTAAAGAGTAGTAGAGGGTAAGGCATTGGATATATTTGCAAAGAAATGTGATTCTTAATTATTCTGTATAATTAAAAAGTTATTGATTTTTCTCCTTTATCTCTCAGGTTTTACAACAAAGCACGGCCCTGTCTTCTCGGCATTCAGGATCCACAGGTTCTCTTTGATTAACTGCTATTTGTCGTTGCAAAGTAAATTTTTTATTGCTTGGCCTATCAATAATGCATGAAAGTGGTCATTTTTATAAAGATGGACTTTCATGTGTTTCCTCCAGCTTTTATTTGCATTTATCTTTTGTAAGATTATTTGAATTCTGGACTAGGAGCTTTCTTATTAATGTATATATTTATTCTGGTTTTGTTTGTTTTATTGGAGTCTCAGTTTCTGATGCATAGTGGATTCAGTGGGCTATGCCTACTCAGTTGTATTTTCGAGCTTTCCCTGGATCCCTCTTTTGTTTTCTTTAATGTTGGATGAGATATTTGATAATTTTCTCTCATTCAACCCTCTCTAGGCTGCACTTAGCAGAAGCGATGAATGTTGAGTCATTATTTCCATTTCCAAAGTCATGACTTGTGTAAATATTTTGGGAGCTATGCTGGATATTTTATGAAAATATAGATTAAAATAGAGGGTATTTGCCTACTAAGAAGGCAAGAAACAAAATGAGTAGTGAACAGAATTGGGGGTACTTGACTTGTATTATTTTGTGCATTAAGATAAATTTATAACATAACTGTGGTTTATTGACTAGAATTTTCTTCTGGCTGAATCAGACTCCAGATAATGACATTGGGAAGAACTCTTTCAATTACTTCCAGGTTTGTTTTTATCCCCTAGTAAATGATATTTATGATAATATTTCAGAAAATGTCCTATGGCTTAAAGTTTAGAGATACCAATGCAATAGTTTATTTCATTTAACTGTTGCATTGTGTTTCCTGTTTGCCTAGTTCCCTCTGCCATGGAAGAATACTGACTTGAATTATTCGCTACCCACTTGTTTAAAAAAATTTAATGACTGACTAGTGCTAAAGAATTTATGTCCTGGGTTTGCTTCTAATTTTTGTCAATCCAGTTCTTTGTCCCTTTGCCTATTGTTTTGAAGGGAGATCTATATCCTTTTATTTTTCCTACCTCTAACCCCTTTTGTTTTAAATCAATATGATATCATGTGGCCTTACTGTTCATCTGTGTGCAAGTTGGACTCAAATGCAATTCTATTTACCATTCTTGCAGGTTAGGTCGGCATTTTTAATGGCTTTCACAACTTTGACAAATCCCAAGGTCATCCTGAGCTTAGGACCTAACAGGAGTATACTTGGCACTATAATTAGACCAGACCCTGTCTTGATGGAACGTAAAGGGGGGTCTAATGGTGAGATGACTTTTAATAGTTTGCTTCCTGGTGCTGGTGAGCCTATACAACAGCAGTATGGAGAGCAAGATATGTTGTGCAATTGGCAGTTAGATTTTGAAGAAGAACCACTACCACGCGGAGATAGCACCGGTGCAGAGCCTAGAACACGCCCTTCCAGAAAAAAGAGAAAATCTGCCTCTAAGGAGAATGGGAAGCCAAAGGAAAATGGGGATTCTCAGATGGTCAATAATGAGGAGAATGGTTCTATGACAGAAAATGGTGTACATAAGAAACATAAGAAAAAACGGGTTAAACAGATTAGGTCAGAGTCCAGCTGAGGTTTCTTTCTGACAAAATGCTTGGGCATTGTAATTTGATCAGTGGTTTTTAGAAGGCAAATTTGAGGCAATATTTACATGACCCTAGGTGAGCTTTATTTATACCCTGTCCACAGAGGAGTGCCTTCACTGTGTAACATAATGGGGATTCAGAATCATATCCATAATTTATTAAAATTTCTTTATAGTTGTAGTGTCATATGCTCAAAATTTTGTTGAATCTACAAACTGTGGAAACCAGAAACAAATTTTCCTAGTGTCAGTATACCATAAGTTGAATGAGAATGCCTGCAAATTGTGAGTCAAGTCAAAAGTTTGCAGATTTTGTATTATTTCATTTACTGCCGAACAATTGTAATTTTGTTAACTTTAGAACTTTTTTGTTCTCGACATGGTAGTCATTTTTATAATATTTTATGAACCATGTACATTATTTTTAGTAGGGGATGTTTTTCTTTCTAATTTGGAATTGATTTTTTAATTGAATTCAACGTTTTTTAAGAATATTAGTGAACCTATTTTAACATAAGATCTGCCAAAAATAGAGAAAATTTGATACAGATATAACATTCTCAACCATACTAAACCAAAAGTTTTGAAAAAGAAACAGTTGTCGGAACGACAGCTGCCCCCTAAAAACCAACACTTACTGGATCCATCCATTGGTTTAATTGAACATTGAAATTTTTGTCCTTCAATTTAAGCAACAACCAATATAATAGTTTAGTAGATGAAGCAATTGAGTAACGATATCATCATTATGCCTACTCATTTAAAGCTTTATAAAATAGACCATGTACATGTCAAATAACAATGAGTCTATCAAGTAGCACCTTAACTCTAAAAGAATCCACCAAATAATTGAACATGGTCCAAAACATGATTTGGCAAAGGTGTACTAATGTCCAACCATCCACCGCTGCGAAAAATTAACACTCAAACAATATGTGCTGAACTAATTCATCGATCTCATCCCCTCCAACACATGAATATGCATCTGAATTTAAAATACCACGTCAAACGAGATTATCCTTTGTGGAAGTCTATTAATCAAAATACATCATATAGATAAAGACATTTTCAAATGAACTATCTTATTCCAATCTATCTATATTGAAGACTCCGACACTACTGTCATCTATCAAAAATTGATAAGCTCATTTAAAAATATACTCATTCTTTTGTCTATGTCTCCAAACCTACCTGTCATCCACATTATCCAATAAAGAAATACATTCCAACAATAACTCCTCCTACCAAAACAAACTTCTCCGAGTTATTCCTCCATTCAAAACAAATTATCCTACCAGAGAAACATAATATCATTTATAGTAATTAATTTTACAATTCTTTTCACTATCCAACAAATAAGATTTAAAAAAGAATTCAATTTTATTAATGGTATATGATAGAGCTTTGAAGTAAGAAAATAAATAAATCGACAATGCGAACAAAGCTGCTTTCAGAAGAATAAGATGACCTTCGATTGAAAAGTGAAGATTCTTTCACAATGATAATTTATATATATAATCTTGTTAATCACTAAAATAGACGATCAAGATTTAATACTGTGTAAAACTGTCAAGATCTATACTGTATATTCAGAGTTGTTGGATCGCAAATTGACGACTAAGATTTATTATAGTGTGAATTTGCAATTGTAGTAAAAAACTCCAATACTTTTTGCATAGAAACTTGATTTGATTGATCTTTTACTTTATAGTGTGATTTGATTGAATTAATCGAATATATGAATTAAAAAATAGGCACTAATGTTGTGTGGAGCAAGTTACAAATTGCAATTCATTGATTCATCCCCGTCCACATATTCTTGACGCATATAAGATTATCTTCCAAATTAAAACAACAATTCTAATAAACAAAAAACAAAAAACAAAATAATTTCTCCGATTGTCTCTCTCACTGACTCACTCATTCTGGAGCTGCGATTCTCTGCATCCATGGCTACCGTGCAACTCCAATCATTCTCCCTCATTCGCTCTTCCGAACTTCCTCCCTCCTCCCGCCGTACCACTGCCAGGTTACCTCACTACACCGGCCTCAAGCTCCGACCCTTCGCCGCCACTCGTTTGCGGAGTCAATCCGCCTCTAGACTCGTTCGTCGCGGCTGTAGCGTCGTGTGTGAAGCTCGAGATACTGCCGTTGAAGGTTAGGTTTCAATTATCAACCAAAAAATTGCTGTTGAGATTTTGTTTTAGATCTGGTAATAATTCGTCGAAAATGATTGACTTGTTGCAACAATTTTGAACATTTTTGCTTTGTTAGTTGATTTGTTGTTTGGTTTTTGTGCGAGTTTTGTGATATTGTTGGTCTGTTTAGGTTAATCTTTTGGTGAATTTTCTATTACACTGTCTGAACGTGTAGTTTGAAGTAGTTCATCTATACAGGTCGACCTGATCAACTCGATGATTCATCTCAATTCGACCCTTAAATCTTTTGATTTTATGTAGTACACCAGCATAGGCTTAGATTAGTTCTTAGCATTTGACTACATGTCTGCTTACCTTGGTTTATATGAATATTATTGTTATATAATCAACTTATATTTATTATTTATATTTGTATTGCCAACAGGGCTTATTTTACAGTGTTAGTGTATTATGCTAGCAGTCAATTTGTTAGCAAGCAAACATTCAAAATGAGACTAGAAATTTCATTAACCGATAGGGTGGATCCTATCAATTAATGGAGACATTGTATTATTACTATATGGAAATGAAAGAAAATACATGGAAAAGTAAGAGCAAATGCTCTCAACCAATATAAGCCGAAGCATATGAAGTATATGCGCCCTACAATATTGCTTTACTACCTATGTATCAAATCTCAACACTTTCTTCCCCTTGTAAGTTGTAACTAACTATTTTCCTGTCCTTTTCTATTTCCATCCTGTCATGAGACTAGAATAGGTCATGGGTGTAGGTCATCAAGTGTACAAATTGAAAGGCCTCTCAGTTATGGGTGCCCAGGAAACACATAGCAGGTTCTTATCATGGAGCCTCATGGAGTTTATGACTCTGCATTGCTCTAGCTCTATAATAACTGTAAATAGCCGTGTGGACCAATGCCTTTCACGAGGTGTTGTCATGTGGCTTTGTACCCACTTTTTACTGATCTGAAGTCACATGGCCTAGTATCACTCCACACGGAGCTGCCACATGACAGGGACAAATTTTTCCTGTAAGAGCCATGCAAACTAGCGACTCAGGTGACATGGCAAAAGTCACCCTAAACCAGTTCATAGTTTCAAACATGCCCCACTTCAAAAATATTTTTTTAAATTAAACCAGTTTGGTTAGAACTTCATCAAGACACTTCTGGGTGGGTTCACAATATTTGGTCAAATGTTAGGTTGAGTTCACAATATTTGGTTTGGGGATTTAGCTCGTTGCACGTCACACATAAGGTGGTGTTGCTAACCATGGAAAAAATAGAAAAAATAGAATGCATATGATTTACAAAGATTAGATACCTAAGCATGTTTCTAACTCAATTCCTGATGTGTTAATGTCAGTAGAACATATTAAAGTTACTTCATGGAAATGGTTTCTGGTTAAGTCTAATGTTGGGTCATGTTTGTACTATGAATCTATGAATAGTATGTTGCTCCTTTAGAAGTATTTGTCGGGAGTAATTTTGTTGGCCTCAGTGGAATTTTAGGCGTGTTATAACATGAAACGGCTTGTTGGATTTGAGTTGGAGTACCCCATGCACTAGCTTCATAATAGTTTATGAATATAAATATTTTGCTAAAAAAAGATACCTAAGCATGTTATGCAGTTTTTGGTTTGACTAATGGGTTCGTTTTTGGGAGCTGCATACTCTGGGTAAAGGCTTTGTGGACCTAATTGCAGATCAATTCTAATTTGTATGCTCTGGATGACTACTTATCCTGTAATAACTGACATATACGAGATAGAAAAGAAGTTTGTGTTGAGTGTAGTTGTATGGTATGAAGTTTGTGTTGAGTGTAGTTGTATGGTATGAAGTTTATGCCAAAATTGATGAAATGGATCTTCCTTTAGAAAATATGATCCCACCTCCATTGAGAGAGAGATTCAAAGAAGATGTTTCAGAGTTCTAAGAGTTGGAACTCTTGGAAGTAAAGGGAAATTGAATGTTCATCAGTCTGATGCCAATCTTCAGATGAGCTCCATGTCTTCTCGGGGAGGGAGATTTTAGCTATTACCTTGTTAATTTTGACCTTGTTATAGAAGTAATTACGATGTTAGTTTTCACCATCATTGAGAGAATAGTAACGGAAAATTATGACAACTAATTACTTCTTGGAAACAACCTCCCAGCTTGTATGGTTAAGACTGTGTACATCTACCGACTGTAAGTGATGGGAGCTTGGTGCACTGGGCTGCTATTTATATTATTCAATTTTTTGCTTCATTTATCTGGTTTGCACGTTTTGCAGTTCAGGATTTTGCATTGCTGAAACCTTGTAATAAAAGTTCTATCTATCTTCTACGTTGCATTTTCAGAATATGGTTGCATATCATGGTGAAATACTTAGTGAGCTAACTTTATGTTTTATTGGATATTGCAGTGGTTTCTATTATTGATGCAAATTGGCAATCCTATGTCCTTGAATCTGATATTCCCGTGTTGGTCGAATTCTGGGCTCCATGGTGTGGTCCTTGCCGAATGATTCATCCCATAATTGAAGAGCTGGCCAAGGAATATGCGGGTAAGCTCAAGTGTTACAAAGTCAATACCGAGGAGAGTCCTACAACTGCTGCTCGGTATGGGATTCGAAGTATTCCAACTGTCGTTTTCTTCAAGAATGGTGAAAAGAAAGAAGCAATTATCGGTGCTGTGCCCAAGGCAACATTGACCTCAAGTATAGAAAAATTCCTGTGAGATGGCAAACAAAGAAGGCTTCAGCTTGAAGTAAAGATATTTTTACCATTAGCTACCTCTCATCTAGCCAATTATCTCAAGTTTGGATGATTTGCTTTCTTAAATAATCGTTTGTGGTCCTGTATAGTTATGGGATTCTTCCATATTGTGTTTTATAGATAATTATAGTCTCCTATGATGCATAAGTTTGCCATTATATTTTTAGCAAGTTGAAGTCGATTTTTCATCTTTGGCATCTTTTTTTATTTCCACCTTTTTTGTTATGTAGGGGGCCTTTAGGATAAAACAGTGCCAAATGATTGGGTGTTATTGTTCTCCCCTTGAAATGAAACACATTCATTACTTTTTCGACTTCAACAAGAGAACCTCACATGTCAATGTTACTGTAAGTCAAAAAAAGCTTGAGAAGGCATCCAAATTCTCTTAAATTTGCATGGTAAAGGCAGAGAGATTGAAGAGGTGTACACCTATAGTTTTCATTCAAATTAATTCGCCTGCAGCCCCTGACCACAGTTTCCCACACCATGAACCACCATCTTCTTCACTCACAAGTCACAATAACCCAAAATCACAGTAAAAACAACATTGGGATGTGAGAGTTTCGATTTGAAGCAGAACCAAACTAGCTAGTAATTTTGTACTATATGATTTCATGTCATTCCATATTATATCACCAAACCAAACATTCCTTTGAGTGAATTTGAAATATTTGGTCTACCATTGTATATTTTGGCAAGATTACAGTTAGACTATGACGTATCATACAACCCATGTTTTGCTCAAACTTATGTTAAGGTGCACATGGAATACTTCAACTTGATAACAGATCACAAAACACTAGCTTGATATAACACCAACTAACCTACTTTTTAAGAATACATTGAATAGAGATCATAAATCATTGATAAAATAAAATATTAATTACAGTTTTAGTCCTTTTATTTTTGACTTATGAAATTGATTCTTCTATTTTAAAAGTTGACAATTTTGGTCTTTTTCTCTGATTTTTTAACTAAAAAATTGCGATGTGACATACTTTAAATAACATGACATATGATACGATGATGTAAAATAATTAACATCCATGAAATCAGAATAAAATACCGTAAAAATTTAGTTTTCAACTTCAAATTTTTTTTATATTTGTAATTTAATCAATCACATATGAATAATTAATGCATCTAGATGGTTCTATATCATAGAATTGTAGGTCACATCATTTAAAATTCTATTGAATGATCAAAACTGTCAACTTTTAAAATTAGATGGTCAATTTCGTGAATCAGTAAAAATAGAAAAACAAAAACCGAAATTAAAATTAAAATAAACATTAGTGTTAAGTTAATTTTTTTTTTAATTTTACCCAAATAAGTTACTAAACTCACATAATTTATTATGTGTAATTTACGTGAATTACTTGAATTCAGTTTACAAGTTTAAGTTTTCTATCTTTTTAAATTTGAGAAATAATATAATTTAAATATAACTTAAAAGAGTTACTAGCATAGTGCAATTCACTTAAATTAAACGTAACCTGACTGGTAATTAATTATTGTGCAAGTCTCTACCTGATCCTTGACCTTGACTCCTTTGTTATCTGCAGATATATTTGAATTGAATTTTTGAAGGGTATATGGCACTTCAAAACGCCACAAAAGATTATCATATTATTATCTCCATGGTATGACGCCAAACTCGGAATGAGCGAAGAAAATTTTTAAGCGGTGCTATGATTTTGATAATTGTTGTCTTGAGGCTTAATTTTATTACACGGTTTTCTTTGAGCCTTACTAGTGTACTACTAGCTATTACACGTGTTCACTATACTTCCTTTAGAAAATAACCTATGATAGAACCAAAAGAAAAAAAAAAGCCTATTGTAACTTTACATATAGATTTTGTCAAACAAAAAAGTTTATATATAGATATGTATGCTAAAATTTACTTCTGATGTTTATATAGAAATATTTTTTATTAACACTACTTAGATTTTATGTTTCGTGTTAAATTATAAATTTATTAATATTTTTTTAATTTTAAAATATTAATATATATTAATTTTTGAAATAATTAAATGTATTATTATAAAAAGTCATATTGATTAGATCTCAAATTAAAATTAATTAGTATGGAGTTCGTGCTAAACATGAGTAATGAATTTGTTATTATTAAATTAATTTTATATTTTTTGTATTTATTTTATATATTTAAATAAGTTTTTAATTAATATATTAATAGTGTAAAAAAATATTATTAAATAGATTCAATTTACTTTTATGAAAGCTATAAATAAAGTCTTACATATGATTGGTTTATAAGTAGGGACGTTAAAAAGTTTTTACATTGCACTGCATATTTATAAAATATACAATATTTATTAAAATTAATTATGTAAATTGAGTACTATTTATTTGATGGAATAATAATATAGATAATTATTGAAATAGAGTATGATGACACTCTTTTTTATTAAGTATAAGACAATTATATTGTTATTTTAATAAAAAAAAATTTTACTAAGTTAAAATATAAAGTTGAATACTTAAATTATTTACAGTATCTCTGTTTTTTCTATAAACACGGGAACAGAAAATTTAACCATATACCTCATATTTATATTTCTACCCCATATTATAATTAAAACAAAAATCAATTTTACCATTTTTTTATAAAAAAATAAAAATTTTATGTTTCAGAAAATTTGAAAAAAGTTTTCAAAATACAAAGTTTGAGTTTGCTAGAGAAAATTGTGTTCTAAATAACTTGAAACAAAAATTTCGAAACACAAATTTTGAATTTCAAAATCACAATTGTGTACTAAAGTTTTCAAGTTTTCCAATATAAAAAGTCGAATTTTTCAAAACATAGTTATATTCCAGAAAACTTAAAAATATTATTAGGAAGATAAATGTATTCCAGAAAATTTGATAAAGTTTTCCATTACACAAAATTCAAATTTTTTTAAACACATTTGAGTTTCAGAAATTTTTTTTTAAGTTTTTCAGAACTCAAGTTGAATTTAGTGAGTACAAATTTTAAAAAAATGAAAATGGTGAAATAGATAGTTTGCATAAAATATCGGAGTATAAATACTAGTTATATGGTATAATTTTCAGAAACAAATTATATTTTTTAAAAATAAATACATTTAAAAATGAATTGAATGAATGAAAATATCAAAAATAAATAAATTTTACTGAGTGGAAAAAAATTAAAACTTTTTGTGTGAAAATTAATGTAATGAAACATAAATTTTAAAAAGTAAAAAATTTAGAAAAAGCTTTAAAATAATAATTCATACATATATATGGATTTAAAAATTTAAAAATAAAAATATTTTTACTATGTATATAATAATATTTATAAATCGTAATTTAATTGTAACAAATAACAATTCAAAATCTTTAAAATAATTGATTTGAAATTTATTTAAAAATTGAATTAACTTTTTTTCTTATGGATTATAAGTTGTATAAATATATTTGAAATTGGAATAAATTATGTAATAGATTATGTGGGCTTTTTAAAATTAAATATAAAGCAAATGTATAAGTGGTTTCTAAATTTGTCGGAGTTTTAATATTATACGGTTTAAAAGTCTTTTATGTGGTTATCTTTCTGTTTGTCGGTGTTTTATTTTTTTTTTTTGCAATAGATCTCTATATTAATTGGTTATATATTGTTCTTCCTATTTTCTATGTGAATGTTGTTTGCTAAAGATAAGTCGGTTCATCTTCTTTGCATGTATTTAGATATGAGTTTTTTATCGATCATAATGCTACAACATCTCGAACTCTACTTATGCGTAAGCTCCAAATTTGTCTTCAACTACCCATGTGTTTTTTGAATGTTATTTAAGATTTGTCACAACAAATACTTCGTTTTTCAATTCATGTTGTGTCTCTATTACTTTTAAATTTCATTGTGTTAATTGGTGAATTTTGTGTATTTGAAAATTATATATTTTTTTTAGTTGTAGGTTTGACGGGTAATGATTATAAGATTATGAAATGTTATTTTGAGATTTAGAGCTTTTGATATTACGTTATTTTTCGTCTATTGTTTATTCAAAAATTTGTATATATTATTAGGATTTAACTTCCTTATAATTAATGTATTTTAGTTTGCTAACGATTTTAGGAATTTCGGTATGTTGTGATTAAGTTAATCCTTCAATAATTCAAATTTTTATGTTGTGTTTTTAGATGTCTGGAATTTGTATTCTTAATGTATTACCTATGTGTTTGCATGATTCATTTGTTATAATAGCAGAATGTGAATTCATTATTGAATCGTCAATGATTTAAAATAAAAATAAAAATTATTGAACTATCTTTCTTGCGAGGTATTGCTGCTGCAAAGGAAAACTTCAATTCTTTAACTTTATATTTCTATTGGTTTTTCCCACTAAGATTAACATCCATTGGTATAAGTTTTTTTGACAAAACGTCAATTCGTAGAAGTTATTAAACAATAATCGTGTAAATATTAATGTTTTAGTATTTGCTGATTGAAATCATTTTAAGGTTAGTTAGATTGACTTATTTGTGAATTTTATTAATCTTTTAATTAATAACACGAAATTTATTTATTTTCTTAAATATATATATATATATATATATATATATATATATATATATATATATATATTGAAATCATTGTTCTTTTGTTTGTTAGAAAGAACACTAACTATCGGAATCTAACACTTAGTACTGGTGTTAAAAAATATTGATAACGAATTAATTGTAAGTTCTCCATTTCTTAATAGCATACACTGTATATAAGGATTCCTTTTATTAAAAAAAAATTGAGATGCTAGTAGATTTAATTCCATGTTTAAATACTAATCATCTATCTAAACTATAAAATATAAATGAAACGGATGTTGTATTACCACACCACTTTATTTATATATAATATAATATTTATACATGATGGGGCGTCTAATTATTTATTTAATTTTTCAAACATTGGGTATCTTGAAAAAGTGATAATAGTTTTAACACTGAACTACAAAGAATGAAAAATAACCACACAATTGTTTGATGGAGAGTAGTGATTTAGTAAAGGATGAGACAAAATAACATTAATAAGGCCAATGTTCTTTCTTTTGTTAAGTTGAGTAAAAGTTCGTATGCAATATCAAATGCACAATAGAAAATATCAATTATTTGTGAAAAAAATTATTAATTATAAATATGGTTGATAAATTGTGTAAAAAATTGATTCTCAATCTAAAATATGTATTAAAGCAATTTAAATTATATTTTATTTAAGTATTTTTTTGTTTGAATATTTGTTATTACCAATCATAATTAGGAGTATTAGTTCAACCACAACAAAAATCAAGATTAGTAGTATATTTATGACTTGAATGAAAATGTAAATGAGAGTAGAATATACCATAAGCATATAAATATAGATGACTGAAAACGTGTTTTATTAAAATAAATTTGTTGTTAATGACAACTAAATGAATAGACAGCTATTCAGTGAGTCACCTATATGATTTAACTAATGAGTAGACAATTAAATGAATAGTCTTGCAAATTTTGTTGTTTAGGACTTGTTGAGATTAGAATGTAATTTGTTGTTTATGACAATTAAATGAATTAAAGAGACGATTTTTTCACTGTGTCATAAAAAATGATCGACTTAAAAAATGGGAAATCGACATATTTTTATGCCACGGGTACTATATGTTATTATGCAAGACATTTGTTTATAGTATAGATTTAATGTTGGGATTTAAATTGGTGTATGAAGATGTTCTTTTCTTTGCATTTATGACTATAAAAGATGATTTTGGGGTCTTAAAAATATCATTCAATCACCTACAAATAATTGTCTTCGTGACGATAAGAGTATAAAAAATATATATTTATGAAAAAAATTATTTTGTTGAATGTATTTGTCATTCATTGATATTTCAATTAATTTATATTTGATGTTATTTATGTCGAATTGTATCACATATAATATATAGTCTAATAACATTAATATTTATCGATGGAGATTATTATAAGAAAAAAACTTTGTCGATTGGGTCATGTCATAAAGAAAATAGTTGTTTATATTATAAATAGATAGATGCTTAATATTTAAATATGAAATTATTTGGAGTATTATTGCTCAAATTTAGAAATGTTTTATTATTGTTATAAATATAAAAAACTTTCATTCGGGCTATTCAACCATGAATTTTTGAGTAAAAAAATGATGAACTTAATACATTATTTTATTGATTATTGAAATGGCTAATTTTGGTTAGATATTTATGAAGGTGCAAACACGAGAAGGGGGTTTAATTGTGTTTGTCAAACTTAATTACTTTTGTTGTTTTGTTAAATGTTGATTTGAATTATTCGATAAATAACTAATCAGATTCAGTAGCGGATAATAATAACATAGTAACACAACAATTTATACTAGTTCACCGTTAACTAGGCTACGTCCAGTCCCTTCCTCCAGAAGGCCTTTTCACTAATTCAAACTCCTTTGAATTACAACACCACTGACCCTTCAAGTCAGTCTTCCCAAACAGCCTGACAACCCCAGACTTTTGAGGAACAACAACACCTTGACTATACCCGTCAAGTATTCTCAAACAGCCTGACAACCCCAGACTTTTGAGGAACAACAACACCTTGATATACCAGCCAAGTCTTCTCAAACAGTCTGACAACCCCAGACTTTTGAGAAACGATAACAACACCTTGACTCTACAAGTCAAGTCTTCTCCTACCAATCTGACAACCCCAGATTGAAGAAGAAATCTACACCACTATCGGGTTATATAATAAAGGTTTGAATCTTTGCAACGTTGCTTCTGGAAAGCTGTTTGCTGCACTTATTCATGCACTCTTTTATTGCTTCTGGAAAGCTGATTGTTGCACTGTATTTCTCTCTCGAAAACACTTAGAAAATATTTCTTTTGTTCATTTGTGTTTCTCTCTTTTGAACTCTCAGATAACTTTGAATTGAAGCTTGAGTTCTTATGTTTTTCAATTCTTTATTCTTCAGCATTAAGCCTCTATTTATAGTTGAACTTTAGGGCTTCACTGATGCTTTACTTCAGGAGTGTATTTCGATTAATCTGTTTTGAGAATATTCTGGAGTAGTTTGCTCAGATTCTGTTTTGAGCCTTTTGCTCACTGATCTGTTTTGAGCATTTTGCTCCGCTTCTATTTTGAGCATTTTTCTCAGATTCTGTTTTGAGCCTTTTTCTCCAATTCTGTTTTGAGCATTTTTTCTCAGATTCTGTTTTGAACATTTTTCTCTGACAGATTCATCTGACGATATCCTCTGGTGACGTCATCCTCTGATTTCTGCTTCTAGTGACGTCATCTTCTGATGACATCATCTGGTGACGTCATCCTCTAATTTCTGCTTCTGATGACATTTTTCATTCTTCTTCTAAGTCAAATATGTTATTTTCAAAAAATTCATTTGTTAACATCAAAACTTTAATTGCAAGAACCAACTTGGTTCCAACAATCTCCCCCTTTTTGATGATGACAAACAATGTATTTTTTATAATACTTTTTCTTTCTTTTGACTTTGACTCCCCCTAAGACTAAGCTTCATTTTATATTTTCTCCCCCTAAGTCTAATGAAGACTAAGCTTCATTTTATACTTTCTCCCCCTAAGTCTAATGCCCAGATATGAAATACATCATACATCATCTTCTCCTCCTTTCAAATACATCATCTTCTCCCTCGGATATTTTATCAAATATTACATCTTCTCCCCCTTTGTCATCAGACAAAAAGGATTGAATGAAGAAAAGAAATCCTCTGTTTTTTTTTCACTCTTTTTTTTTTTATAAAAGTACATGAAAAATAAAATAACATAAAAATTAAACTAAGCTATTAGGTTAGGGATGAAGATAAGATTAAGGTTTTTCTTGATGAATTCAAACCTATCTTCAGGTAGTGATTTAGTGAATATGTCAGCCCATTGATGATCAGTGTTTACAAATTGAATGTTAAGTACCCCTTTTTGAACATAATCTCTGATGAAGTGATGTTTGATCTCTATGTGTTTGGCTCGAGAATGTAGGATAGGGTTTTTGGTTAGGCAAATTGCAGAGGTGTTATCACAATAGATAGGTATGTTGGATTCTAATATTTTGTAGTCTTTAAGTTGATGCTTCATCTAGAGTAGTTGAGAGCTGCAGCCAGCTGCTGAAATGTATTCAACCTCTGCTGTTGACATGGCAATGTTGTGTTGTCTCTTACTGGACCACGAAATTAAATTGTCTCCTAAAAAGGTACAATAGCCACTGGTGCTTTTTCTTTCACTACCAATCTCCAACATAGTCAGAATCACAGTATCCACTCAGTTTGTATGTAGGAGTTTTCTTGTAAAACAATGTGAGATTGGTAGTGCTTTTCAGATATCTAAGAATTCTCTTAACAGCAGTTAGATGAGATTCTCTAGGATCAGATTGAAATCGAGCACATACACACACACTGAATATGATATCAGGTCTAGAAGCAGTAAGGTAGAGTAATGATCCTATCATTCCTCTGTAGATTTTCTGGTCAACTTTTGTTCCTGATTCATCTTTATCAAGTGAACAAGTAGGATGCATTGGTGTAGCCATAGGTTTGCAATCACTCATCTTAAACTTCTTGATAAGTTCCTTTGTATATTTAGTTTGGTGAATGTAAATACCTTCTGGACTTTGTTGAATTTGTATTCCTAGAAAGAACTTAAGTTCTCCCATCATACTCATTTGAATTCATGCTGCATTAATTCAGAAAATTCTTGACAAAGAATGCCATTAGTAGATCCAAAAATAATATCATCAACATAAATTTGAATGATTAGAATATCATTGTCTATTGATCTGCTAATCAAAGTATTGTCTATTTGTCCTCTTTCAAAGTTATTTTTAAGTAAGAAATTACTGAGTCTGTCATACCATGCTCTAGGTGCTTGTTTTAACCCATACAAGGATTTTTTAAGTTTAAAGACATGGTTTGGAAATTCAGAATTTTCAAAACCTGGAGGTTGTTTAACATATACCTCTTCACTCAAATAACCATTGAGAAAAGCACTTTTAACATCCATTTGAAATAATTTGATATTATTATTTGCAGCAAAGGACAATAAGATAAGAATAACTTCTAACCTGGCCACTGGAGCAAATGTCTCAGTGTAATCAATGCCCTCTTGTTGACTGTGACCTTGTGCCACAAGCCTTGCCTTGTTTCTAACTACTTCACCCTTTTCATTTAGCTTATTTCTGAAGATCCACTTGGTTCCCACAATGTTCTTCTCTGGTATTGGAACTAAATCCCAAACATCATTCCTCTTAAATTCATTTAACTCTTCCTGCATTGCAATAATCCATCCATCATTTGTCAATGCTTCATTAATAGATGTAGGCTCAATCGATGAGATTAAACCTGTAAGACCCTTAATTTTTAATTAAAATTATGGAATTAATTTTAATTGTATTTTTGGGGATATTTGTAAAATATTTAATATATGTATGTTTGAGTGAATATATATATATATATAAATATTTATTTTGGAGGATGAATAAAAATTATTGGATGAAGATTAAATTAATTTAATTATGGATAATTAAATTAATTGGGCAGTTAATTGAGGATTAATGGCTAATTACAAGCAATTAAGTGCTGAAGGAGCCAACATTATTTTAATATTATTTCTGGGTGAGGTGACACCACAAAAGCCTATAAATAGGAGTGAGAAGGATGGTGAAATCAGAACACCATCCCTCATTCCTCACTGCCCATACTGCATGTAACAGTACCCATTTTCCCTCCCATTCTGTTTGCTGTTTCTGCTTTTCCATTTCCAGTCACGACTACAAAGTGAAAAAGAGGGAGTTCCTCTAAAACACCATTACTAGAAAATCCAAGCATCAAAATAGAAAACCCCCAGTATTAAAGTTAATCCCCATACCATTACGGAGCTAGAGAACTCAGTTTGGTAGCAGCAAACGCAGGCGGGAGTTTTCACCGTTTTTGACGCACACACTTTAGCAGAAGCATAACATGCTACAAGGGTAAGGGCACCTTCCACTTTCTAGTTGCATTAGGGATGTAAGTGCATGATTTTCATGGCATTACTAGTGTTTTCATTACTGTTTTGAAACGGGTTTGCCTGATGCTTGAAAGAAATGAAAAATGCATTTTTTGACGTTTTAAAAGCTCTGTGATGATGGCTGTTTGAGCTGAATGCACTAAAGTTGTGTTGTTTATGTGGGAAAGTGGAAAATGTCTTGAATGTTATTTCAAACATGATTTAAAAATGCATGTTCATAAAACTGTTTTGAAAATGGTTTTGAAATGCAAAAACGCATTTTGTTTGTATTTTGCTGCTCTGTGATGCTGCATGTTATTCTGATGTGTTGTGAAAGCTGAAATGCTTGCATGTTATTCTGATGTGATGTGAAAGCTGAAATGCTTGCTTATTATTCTGGTGTGTTATGAAAGCTGAAATGCTTGCATGTTATTTTGATGCGCTGTGAAAGCTGAAATGCTTGCATGTTATTCTGATGTGTTGTGAAAGCTGAAATGCTGTATGATGTTCTGATGGTTTGAAAGTCTGGATGATTTGTTGTTGATGATCCTGATTCTGTTTCTGTTTTGAGTGTTTCTGATGATGTTGATGTTTTAAAAAGAAAAGAGATTTTTAATGAGGAAAGTATTGTCTGGAAAAAGTGCTGAATTTGTTTTAATGTTGGTTGTTTTTAAAAAGAAAACAGTTTGAAAAGGGTTGAAATCTCAGGAAAATTTCACTGGTTTTCGAAGGTGTATTCGAATACAACATGTGTGTATTCGACTACCACCTGTAAAGTTTCTGTTTTACTTAAGTTTTCAAACTTGTATTTGAATACGAGCCCCTGTATTCGAATACAGAGGAAGGATTTTAGCTTTTGTATTTGCATCTGTATTCGACTACGACCATGTCGTATTCGAATACAGAAGTGTGATTTTAACACTATATTCGCATCTGTATTCGACTACAGGCATGCTGTATTCGAATACAGAATGCAGATTCTCACTAGTTTCAGTTTCTGTATTTGAATACAGTGGGTCTGTATTCGAATACAGATTCGTGTTTTTCCAAAAGATCAGTTTTTAGCTTCTGTATTCGAATACAAGGAAGTTGTATTCGAATACAGATTCGTGTTTTCCAGAAAATCAAGTTTTAAACACTGTGATATACATTTTAAAGTATTGAGAAACCTTGAGAAGGGTTAAAGTGATTTTAAATGGAGTTCTTGAAAATATTTTGAAGAGGAGAGGATGAAGTATTGAAAACCTTTAAGGATCTGGAAGAAAAGATTGAATTTTTCAAGGTTTTGTCTTATGCATTCGACTACAGGCATGCTGTATTCGAATACAGAATGTTAAAATTGCAGTTTCATGTTTCTGTATTCGAATACAAGGAGTCTGTATTCGAATACAGATTCGAGTTTCCAGAATTCCAAGTTTTTAAGAGTGTTTTGTAAACCCTGAGTGTTTGGGGAATGTTGGGATTGTTGTGGTGAATTAAAATGGAATTTTTGGTGATGTTTTGAAGTTGTAGAGATGAAGTTTTGAGACTTTACTGATGTAGTGAAAGATGAGGTTGTGTGCACTAAGACTGCCTCTGTATTCGAATACCAGAGGGCTGTATTCGAATACAGAGTGTAATTCTGCACTATTTTTGGCTTCTGTATTCGAATACAGAGAAGCTGTATTCAAATACAGATTCGTAAAATTCCAGAAATCCTCAGTTTTAAACTCTGTAATTGAATTTTAAGAGTCTGGGAAAAACATTTCAAAGTATTAATGATTAATTGACTGTTTAATCATGATTGTGATGATGTTAATTCTGACTATGCTGAGATATTTAAAACATGATGAAAAGCATGAATTTTCTGATTTTGCATTCTGTTTCTAGAGAAGTGAAACACTGTATATTCATGCATTGCATAGTCAAGTGGTGCCCGCGATGGGCCACAGAGTAATGCGCAACCACGTGCTGATCTGTTGAGCGATTGCACGAGTGCTGGACTGTTGAACGTCTGCACTAGGTACTGATCTGTTGAGCGATTGTACCTTGGAATTACAGGTGCTGGTCTGTTGAGCGACTGCACTGGTACTGGACTGTTGAGCGTCTGTACCCTGAAATGCGCAGCATGTGCTGATCTGTTGAGCGATTGCACGAGTGATGGTCTGTTGAGCGATTGCACTGGTACTAGACTGTTGAGCGTCTGTACCCTGGAATGCGCAACCACGTGCTGATCTGTTGAGCGATTGCACGAGTGCTGGACTGTTGAGCGTCTGCACTAAGTACTGATCTGTTGAGCGATTGTACTTTGGTATATAGGTGCTGGTCTGTTGAGCGACTGCACTGGTACTGGACTGTTGAGCGTCTGTACCCTGAAATGTGCAGCCACGTGCTGATCTGTTGAGCGATTGCACGAGTGCTAGTCTATTGAGCGACCGCACTAGGTACTGATCTGTTGAGTGATTGTACCTTGGTATATGTCAAACGTGCTGGACTGTTGAGCGTCTGCATTGGTGCTGATCTGTTGAGTGATTGCACCCTGGTCTTGAGGGCCGTTAATGTCAAACATATTGTGCTGGTTTGTTGAGCGACTGCACCTTGGTGATTCCAAGAAAATTGTATACATGAGCATATACATATTGCATTGAGAGATTGACTAGTGGGTCACGTTTGATTATATGATGAATGAGTGGAAATTAAATGTGTGTGAGTACTGTTCCAGAATCTGAATTTCTGAATTAATGATTGTGATTTGCTGAGGTGTTGTTTGTACTTACCACATTTTGCATAATAATTGGTTGCTGTTTTTGAAAAGGCATATATGTCATTAAAATTCAAATGAGCATGATTATTTTCCTCATCATCATATGTTATACCATGGACATAATTGTTGCTGTGAAATATATGCTATGTGATTAATTATTAATTTCGGTCGGTGACCCTTGCTATTATATTGTGGACTTTGGGCTTTGCCCTCAGATGTTACCCGAACCCGTCCTACCGACGGATAACTAACGACGGAAACGTCGTTAGTTTCCCCTGATTTTTCACATACGGAGTATTCGTGGACGACGCAAAGGGGCAAACAACTGGCTGAAGAAGAGACTTGTAGGGGATACGGTGGAGACCGTGCTACTATAGCTTAGTGCATGATCAGTCTAGACTTTTGTATAGGGTCTTGATGTTTTGGGAAATGTAATTTTATTTTGGGAATTTATGTAATGATTTTCCGCTGTATTCTTCCGCACTTTGAAACTATTTAGTGGCTACAGGATGAGTGTTCTCTTTGAAATGAACTGATGAAAATTTTATTTTAATTCCCTTGAATTAATTCTGAAATTTTTTTTACTTATTTATAAAAAAAAAAATACATTCGCGCTGTGTTTTAAACTCGGGGTGTTACAAAACCAAACAAACTTATATCTTTTAATGATGATCTGATTCTTAAATAATCACTTCCATTTCCAATGATCAGATTTTCAGAATGAGATGACTGGTATTTCCATCCAGATTTTTCTCCTGACTTCTCATGATTGGTTCTGATTTGATCAGGTTCATCCTTTGAAGATGTATCACATGCTTCTGACTTGCTTGTATCCTTCACTTCTCCAAACTCTGCTGGTTTATCTGCTTCTCCTGGTTTGTCTGTTTCTGCTTCCTCTGGTTTTGTTAAACTAGCTTTGGTTTCCTCTGGTTCTGGTAAACCAGCATCAGTTTCCTTTAGTTTTGGTTAACCTGTATCAGCTTCATCTTGCTTTGACTTTTCAGATCAAGCTATTTGTCATAATACAAATTAATTAATTTAAAAATAAACTCAATACAGCCAAACCATTAATTCTGCTTCTGGTGGTTTCTGCTTGTTTTTGAAACCACTGAAATACTGTTTCTGTTGAAGTGTTGACATCACGTGAATCACTTGGTTCCTCTGACAGTTTGAAAACCTGCAGAATACTTATCTAGTTTTGATTTTTAAGATCAAACTTCTTGTTATCACAGTAAACATAAATATCAAACAATAATAGTATTTACAACAAGATGTAACCTCTATGTCAACATTTTCAGTTTTACTCTGAAAATCCTCTTGTTTCTGATTTTCAGATTCTGATTTTGTATGTTCTGTGATTAGATGGTTTGAATGAAGGAATTTGAATTCCCTTCTTGGTTTGTAGTCTTGATGAATTTTACTGGAGTGTTTGAAGAACTCTCCTGATTATGATTCTTCTCTTTCTGCTGATATATCAGGTTCCTCTGATAATTTTGGAACTGATGATAATTTTGATTCTTCTGGTTCTGGAACTGATGGTAATTCTGATTCTTCTGGTAGTTTCAGGTTTGTTGATATGAGTGATTTCTCTGTCTGTTCTGATTTGTGTGATATGTGTGATTTATTTGATATTTCCTGTTCCTTCTATGATTCTGGTTCTGGTTCTGATAGGTATTGTGTTGACCAGTTCTTCTTCTGCTAGAGTCAATTGGCTTATGTTTGGTAGATGTTGGAACATAAACCTTTTTCCCTTCATATATTGCAACCATCCATTGACCAGGCACCATGACTGGTGTTTCAATTTGGTTGCTTAGAACATCTGCAACATAAACAATTTTATCTTATGGTACCCAAATCTGGTTGGGTCCAGGTTTGTTAGTCTTGAAAAGTTTCTTGTTTTTCCTTGTATTTAGCATAGGACAAGACACTTTGGAATGACCTTTCTTGTAACAAACAGCACACACAATATCAGAGGGAACATGTTTAAGCACAGGTTTAGGTTCAGTTATAGTTTCTTCAAATCCTATACCTCTATTACCGTTTCTACTGACTCCATAAATCATAGAAGCATATTTGCTTCTTTCCATACCACTATCAAGAAATTCTTGAAGAACTTGTTCATGCATATCAGAATTACTTGTGGTATTTTCAATTGCTGTTGAATTATGATTATTTTTCAGATTTAAACTTTCATCTTTAATTTCAGCAAAACTATTTTTCAAGGATACATTCTCTATTTTCAATTTTGCAATATCAGTTTCAAGAATGACACTTTCTATTTTAAATTCTGCAATCTGATTCTTTAAAACATTAATTTCTTCTGTTAGATTTGTATTTTCTTTCTTAAGAGTTTTTAGTTTTAAAGATAATTTGTAATTACTGTTTAAAAAATCATTCAGAGCAGTAATCAAATCAGATCGAGTGAATTCAAAATATATCTCAGTTTCATCATCTTCTGATTCTCTTCCAGAATCAGATTCTGTGTTGGATCCAGAATTGGTGTGAGCCATCATAGCCAAATCTGCATGTTCATCTTCAGAAGATTCATCAGAATCATCCCATGTAGCCATCATGCTTTTCTTCTTAGTTCTGAAATCTTTCCTCTGGTACTTCCCTTTCTCCATATTTGGATATTCTGACTTGATATGTCCAGATTCATTGCATCCGTAGCAGATGATACCTTTCTTGTCATTTGTATCATCACTTTGTTTGTTGGACTGATTGGAATATCTCTGGGGAAATTTATTCCTTCTGTTATGCCACATCTTTCTGAAATTCCTGGATAAGAAAGCAATTTCTTCTTCCTCTGAGTTCAGACTTTGATCTTCTGAATCACTATTTTCTGATGTTGCTTTCAGAGCCCTTTTCTGCTTGGATTTCAGGGCTAGAGTTTTGTTCTTCTTCTTAGGTTCATCTTCTTCCAATTCAATTTCATGTGATCTGAGAGAGCTGATTAATTCTTCCAGCTTTAGAGTATTCAGATCTTTAGCTTCCTGAATAGCAGTAATCTTTGGTCTCCACTTGATTGTCAGACTTCTAAGTATTTTCCTTACATGATCAGCAGTAGTGTAGCTCTTTTCTAGTACCCTTAATCCTGATACTAGAGTCTGGAATCTGGAAAACATAGTTTCAATGTCTTCATCCTCTTCCATCTTGAATAACTCGTACTTCTTGACTAGAATGTTAGCTTTTGCTTCTTGAACTTGCTTACTGCCTTCGTAAGTCAGAATCATACTATCATAGATGCTCTTCGCTGTTTCTCTGTTAGTGCATTTGTCGAACTCCTTGAACGTGATTGCATTGATCATGAACATTCTGGATTTGTGATGCAACTTGAACATCTTCTTCTGATCAGCATCCATATCTCTTATGGAAATTTTAATACCATTAGCATATTCTGGAGTAGTATAACCATCTTCCACCAAGTCCCAAAGTTCAGGATCTTGTGAAATAAAAAAACTTCTCAGCCTGTCCTTCCAGTATTCAAATCGTTCTCCATCAAACAGAGGTGGTCTGTTGATGTTTCCTCCAGTAGCTTCTTCATTGAATCCGGACATATTGATCCCTTGGATCTTTCCTCAAAACTGTAAAGTGCTTAGCCTTGAGACCGAGCTCTGATGCCAATTGAAGGTGCAAACACGAGAAGGGGGTTGAATTGTGTTTGTCAAACTTAATTACTTTTGCTGTTTTGTTAAATTTTGATTTGAATTATTCGATAAATAACTAATCAGATTCAGCAACGGATAATAATAACATAGTAACACATCAATTTATACTAGTTCACCGTTAACTAGGCTACATCCAGTCCCTTCCTCCAGAAGGCCTTTTCACTAATTCAAACTCCTTTGAATTACAACACCACTGACCCTTCAAGTCAGTCTTCCCAAACAGCCTGAAAACCCCAGACTTTTGAGGAACAACAACACCTTGACTATACCCGCCAAGTCTTCTCAAACAGCTTGACAACCCCAGACTTTTGAGGAACAACAACACCTTGACTATACCAGCCAAGTCTTCTCAAACAGTCTGACAACCCCAGACTTTTGAGAAACGATAACAACACCTTGACTCTACAAGTCAAGTTTTCTCCTACCAATCTGACAACCCCAGATCGAAGAAGAAATCTACACCACTATCGGGTTATATAATAAAGGTTTGAAACTTTGCAACGTTGCTTCTGGAAAGCTGTTTGCTGCACTTATTCATGCATATAAAACAAATTTATACATATAAAACAAATTTATACATACATTCAATCATACGAATCTTATTTTATATAAAAATAATCATACATATATCTTATTATATATGCAAAAATTTTAGAAAATATAATTAATGATACATAATTAATTATAACATGACACATGTAAAATATTCTAATTTGTTTTTCTGAATAGAAAAATATATTAAAGAATACAAATAAGGGGAATTGTCTCATATCCACATAGATAATATTATCTAAGAGAGATAGAGAAATTCAATGTAACAATATCAAAATTAGTGTAACAAATTCTATGTGCAATTTGTTAACTTCACAATGACACTACTTCAACTTGTCAATGATAGGCACAAGTAAGAGTAGTAATATATGCAAGAACCGACTATAGATGATGAACGGAGTTATTAACCTATTTTGTGTAGTTAATAAACTTGTAACAGAATTAGTAATATCAATTAGATTAAATGCTTTTTATAAAAGACAAATTTAATGCATTTCATTCAAAACCAAATCACCAATACCTGGGGAGGATAATTAGGAGTAGCAATGAGTAGTGCCTAGGCTACAACTAACAAACTTACTCTCAAGATGTGCTTGAGAGTTTAAAATGGATGAAAGGACTTTTTAAGTAATGATGAAGTAAAAAGAATAAGGAGTTTTTGGAAGGAAAAAATTTTAAAGTTTTTTTTTTTTTTTTATAATACAAAATTTCTTTAATTTTGAGAACTCAAAAATTGTTTTGGAATTCCAAATATAAATCTATATTTTATAATACTTTTAATATTAAAAAATATATATTAATTAAAATTACGTGATTATCACAAACAATTCGAATGTAGAATTCAAATTGAATTGTTGCATACTATATTTGTGTGTATATACCAAAAATTATTATGTTGATAAGCTCCATTCTAGCTTCCACGCACCACACTATTGACTTTTCATCGTGAAAATACACCACGTCGACCCGTTTCTTGTGGTTTCTTCTAGCTTCTCAAACTTCATTTTCAAAGTAATAATATATTGTGTTGATTTCTCTTACTAGTCAAGCCTCTTGAGACTATATATATGTGTCTTACGATCAACAAATACATCAACCACACCATACACATATATAATATAACACATAAGTGAAAGTTACATATTATTCAATATCACCTAAGCCATGGACAAAAAATCACTAGCTGGCTTGTGCTTCCTCTTCCTCGTTCTCTTTGTTGCACGTAAGCAATCATTCTTAGTATATTAATTAACTATATACTGCATTTCTTGTAATTTTGAATTATTAACGAAAATAATATTAAGAGATAAAAAGTTAAGTATAATTTAATTTAATTTAATTTTAAAGACGTCAAAAAATTTCATAAAAATCACGTCCAAACTAGACATCAATGCTCATTACTTTGTATGTTAATATATACCTATTTGATAAATTAAATTTCTATATATTATGCATATATATATTTAAATATTGTACTGATTTGCAGAAGAAATTGCGGTGAGTGAAGCAGCAACTTGTGAGAATTTGGCTGATACATACAGGGGACCATGTTTCACAACTGGTAGCTGTGATGATCACTGTAAAAACAAAGAGCATTTACTTAGCGGCAGATGTAGGGATGACTTACGTTGTTGGTGCACTCGTAGATGCTAAATGCTCGAATAACACTTTATGTTATATAAATAAATAAATAAACATGCACTAGCTGCATCTATCTTTTAATTATCTATGTGTATGTGTGTGTACTCCATCGTGTATAATGTATTAGTTATGCACTTTTATCATATATACAACAAGAATAAAAAATAATTATACTAATTTCGTTTCTTTCTTAGCTTTGTGTGCAAAAGCTTAAGAAATCTCTTGTATTAGTTACATTTTATTTATTTATTTTCTCAACAACAAAAACTACTGCTATTAAGGTAGGGATATACAATGGAAACCATTTTTTGTTTTTTATTCATAAAATGAGATAAAAATATTCATCGGCCTTAAATATACTTAAATTTGAGTCAATAAAAATTAATTTATTTAAAATATATTTTAGGTTAAATAGCACATGTGGTCCTTTAACTTAATTTCACTTAACATTTTAGTCTTTTATCTTTTTTTTTCTTTCCGATTTGGTCATTTATTTTAATTTTAAGTGACAATTTGATCTTTTATGCTTTAAAATGTCAACAATGTTATCCTTTTTTTTTTTTTTACAAAAATTCAAAAAATTCATCAAAATTTTCAACTAAAACCCATAAAATTAATTATATTCTTCAATATAATACAAATTTCATCAAATTCGAAACTCATATTTCTATCTCTAACAACATCAAATAAATAATGAAAATATGAGTTTATTTGAAGATTTGAGTTACGAATTTGATTAAATTTGTATTATATTAAACAATATAATTAATTTTATGGGCTTTGGTTGAAAATTTTCATGAATTTTTGTAAAAAAAAGGATAATATTGTTGACATTTTAAAACATAAAAGATCAAATTGTCACTTAAAATTAAAATAAAAGACCAAATCGAAAAAAAAGATAAATGACTAAAACGTTAACTGAAATTAAATTAAGGGACCACGGGTGCTATTTAGCCTACATTTTAAATTAAATATATCAATTTTATTGACTTAAAATTGCTTATATTTAACTTTAGATGGAGTATGATATTAAATTTCAAACTAAACGACATGGAGAAAATACTATTTAAAATATCTTTTTTTACTTCAAAATACATTCATTTATTTAAATCGGTAGAAATTACATCGATGTATAATAATATAGTTTAAAGTTGCTAAAATAAAAAAAGATGAACAAATGGACAAACTCACAACTCAGTTTAATACTATAAAACGAAAAAATATCAATAAATATGATAAAAGATATAAGTATGATTAAAGCTTCGAAAGTTTGGTGTTCATCCAAACTTTCGAAAATTTTCCAGATTTTCTCAGATCTTCCAGAATTTGAACTTCGGGACTTTGGTTTTCTTGGAAACTTTCGAAGGTTTGCTAGATTTTAAAGCTTCGAAAGTTTGGTGTTCATCCAAACTTTCGAAAATTTTCCAGATTTTCCAGAATTTGAACTTCGGGACTTTGGTTTTCTTAGAAACTTTCGAAGGTTTGCCAGATTTTAAAGCTTCGAAAGTTTGGTGTTCATCCAAACTTTCGAATATTTTCCAGATTTTCTCAGATTTTCCAAAATTCTACTTTCCAGATTTTTGTAAGAGTCCATATTTTGTGTAGTTGATTATATTTCCATATTTTTTCAATTATTGATATATTGATATAACATTAACTAAATTTTGCAGTGCCTAGAACTAGAGGTGCGTTTGGACAGATTATTCGCACTATTGCGGATAGAATTCCGCCTACAGCATCAAACAGACGACGGAATGAAGCCAACCGCCGTAGTAGACACGAGGAAGTTCAGCAGGATGTCCATGAGCCTGAGCATGTTCAGGAAGATGAGCATGCATAGATGGAGTATGAGCCTGCTGAACATGAGGTTGGTGCTGATGAGGTTGGTGTTGATGAGGATTAGTAATCCGGTTTCCCTGGAGGACCAGTGGTTACATCTGTGCTGATACAGTACGAACACCACGTGGCGCGTAAGATATGGGAAGGAGAGGTAAATTTTAATTAATTAATTAATTTTTTAACTAAGAAATGGGAAGGAGAGGTAAATTTTAATTTATTGAGATGTTCTTTATTTAATTACTTGTAGGATCGTGGCTCGTTGAAGGTGATTATCCATGGTTTGAAACTGAGAAGGTTTGCGAAAGTTCATATACCAGAAGCTGTACAGCATTGGATTCGAGAATCTGGGCTGTTACATTTGTCTTCCGCTTACTTGACTATGGCTGATGCTGCTCTGATATCCGCCTTTGTGGAAAGGTGGCATAGGGAGACCAGCTCGTTTCATTTGCCATTCGGAGAGATGACCATCACGTTAGACGACGTCGCCACTCTCCTTCATATCAAACCACGCAGTAATTTTTTTGATGCACCACTGAACATGAATATTAATAATGCTATGACGGCTGCACATGAGTTACTAGGAGCCACTTGGGAGGAAGCTGCTGCTGAGATCAACTACAACAAGTGTGCACAGTATAAGTTGCAGTGGTTGCGCGATTTATATCAGCGTTTCATTCAAGCTAACATGTATGAGTGTGCTGCCAGAACTTATCTATTGCATTTAGTTGGTAGCACCATTTTTGCTGAAAAAACACACTCGTGTGGAAGCAAAATATGTTAGTTTGTTTGCTGATTTAGATCGTTGTCGGGATTATGTATGGGGTGTTGCTGCATTGGTTGTGCTATACGACAACCTGGGAGATGGAGCCGTTCATCACACTAGACAGCTGGGGGGTTACATGACCCTATTACAGATATTTGAATTTATTTATTTATTTATTTAGTTGTGTTATTTATTTATGTAATTATTTAGTTGTGTTATTTATTTATTTAATTATTTAGTTGTGTTATGTATATATTTATTTGATTATTTAGTTGTTTTATTTTTTGTGTTATTCATTTAATTATTTGGTTGTGTTTTTTATTTATTTATTTATTTATTAATTCGTGTTTTATTAATTGGTGAAGTGCTGGATTTACGAGCACTTTTCTATGATCTGTAAACGCGGTGACAGTGGAACGGTTCCTGCATATCTTCCAAGAGCATGTAGGTGGACTGCAAAACACGCAGTTGAAGGTGGACTGATGACATACAGGCGGAGACTTGACTCTATGTTGCTCGATGATGTATTGTTTACACCATATGATGATGATCGAGCTAATCATCCTTTTGTCTCGTCTTCGATGTTCTCCGGATACCTTCGATGGGCAGGAGTTTCAGTTCCATATTTGCCAGAGCGATGTCTTCGACAGTTTGGTCGTATTCAGTGCATTCCGCGTGACGTTCCTTGGATGCCTAGGAGTATAGATTGGGAGTGGCTGAATAATAGTAGATCATGTATAGCTACATCCCAGAGTCTATCTCCTCTGGCGACGTTTTCGGGAGAAGTCACTGCAGACTACTTTGCGTGGTACCTTAATATTTCACATCCTCTGATCCTCCTTCCACCTACTGATGCTCCTTCCAATACACCTTTTGCTGCTCCACTTTCCAGGTCACCTACTGTTGCACACAATCCCCATATTCCATCATCATCTGCACGTGCTGGTCCATCATCGGAACGAGATCGGCTAGCATCTGAGCTTATACGTAGGGGATTACTGTGTGTAACTCCATTTGGTGAAGCTCATAATATATTCACTGAGTTAAGCAGACTCTTCCCAGGAGACGATTAGTTATTGTGTGTTGCCATTAAATTGTATAAATATATTTTTATATTAATATCTATTTTTTTTATATCTATTTCGTATAAGTAAATGATTAAAGTTCAACTTGTTACCACATAACCATAAGTAAATTATAATGTCTAAAAGTTCAAACATAAATCTTTATAATAACTAAATGTCTAAAAGTTTAAACATATAATCTAATCTTGACTTAATGAAATACAAGATGATTTGTCAAATGATGGATCAATGTGTTCCAATGCTTAATACGTTCTACATAAGCTATTTGCCATGTCTTTGCACAATCACTACAAAAGTCTTTCCATTTTTGTGAGGTAGGTGGCAACGGACAATCATACTTCAATTTGATTTGAAAAATAAAATAGTAAACATTAATTTATCTAAACAAGCAAATATTATTATTAAACATTACTCTAGATCATAAAACTTACCTGTACCCAATGACTTTCATTGATGAATCCAATTGCTATTAAATGATTAAGAGAATAATCTTTCGATGGTCCTTTATTCAGCGGAAAGAATGTCATATTCAGATTACGCTACAACGATACCAATATGACATTATATCTTGTTGCAATCACGTAACCTAAATCTGGTATAGTCATCCACTTATCTTTTCCTTGAGCACCCAATCTAGAAATCATCAACGACTTCTGCACGGTTTCAACGTTGTCATCGGAAACTTTGGAATAAAGGTCTTTATGTAAATTAATCTCTTTTTCCAATTGTGTTCGAACTAAAGGCCAAGATTTTTCTGTCCAACCTAACAAAGCTCCAACGACGCGATACCCACAATTTCCATCAGGCTCAACATCTATTATGTCCTCGATATACGGATGAATGAATGTAGGAAAATGTATCTTAGATAATTGCCTTGCAGGACCCTGTGATGATGGACTTGTAGGACGCTGTGATGATTGACTTGCAGAACATTGTGATGATTGACTTGTAGGACGCTGTGATGATTGCCTCGCAGAACGCTATGATGATTGATTTGGAGATCATGAGATGCATCGACATACTCCCAATATGATGGATCACGAGGACTATCAAATTCTTTTCTCCTTTTAGTACCTCCTTTGGTTTTCACTTTATCAGGTGGTGGAACCATTGTTGTTGTTTGTGGAAATACAAGTTCACGCACATTTGCTCTGAATATCCTTTGACCAACAATATATTGTTTCTTCATGTATGCCTTCATTGCTTCCAACTCTTCTGAAAAATCACAATATGATAAAGATTCTTCATCCTCCAATTCTTGCTCAATGCTTAATTTCCTCCAAAAAATATGAATGCTATCTAAGGGAATAACATTACCAGACATCTGCAATTTTGCCAACTCACAAGCACATGGTAATCCATGAGTTGTTCTGATTGAGCAACCACATTTTTTTTTGTCAGTACCTACAATCTTCACCCTCTTCAATTGTTTGTCAATAATTTCAAAACATTTCCTTGCCACACAATGATGTAATCTCTGATAGAATGGTGAATTATACCCATGCTCCACATCGAGAATAGATTTATGAAAAGTTGATTTGAGGCTACACAATTGGTTCTTCAACATCATATTCACAGCATCCCAACTTTTACACAAGTCTCCCTTACTAGTCTGCAACATGTTTTTCAATCTCCAATGAGTAGACTCCACTCTACAAATAAATTAAATAACACAAATTAAAACAAATCACATAAATCACTAAATCATTTTTCTAAAACAATACAAATCATTATTTAAAAATACTTGTTGGTCGTTGTGTTCCCTAAATGTATCACTCTGTTCGTCCAAGCCATGAAAAATCTTTCTTTGTAAGGTGTCAACCATGAATCTTTAACATAATCAACAAAAAGAATAATATCAGCACACACTAGCTCAAAGTGTTGCAAGTGATGATCATACTCCTCCACACTAGCCGGAAATACAATTTTTTTCCATAAATCCATTACTTCATCTTGTCTATCCTTACTCATATATTGTTTGCATCTTGCCCCAACATTTTCTTCAATATGAAAACGACTCAACAAATGAATTGAAATAGGAAATACAACACCGATAGCATTCATCATGACAAGATCTCTATCCGTCACAATAACTTTAGAAATTAAATTTTCAGATATGAGCAGTTGTCTTACCTTTTGAAATGCCCATATGAAGTTATCTTGTCGCTCTTGTTCTAAATAGGCAAATGCAACCGAAAATTTCAAACCAATAGATGTCACACCGATAACTTCAAGCAACGGTAACCGATATCTATTTGTTTTGTATGTGCTATCACATATCAAAACAAAATGAAACGTGTTCAACAGCTTTATACAATCAGGATGCGTCCAAAATATGTCCCTTAGAACATCTAAATTATCCCGTCTTCTTATCCAGTGCACATAATTTTCATTTTGTATTAACTTCAACAGATGTTGCACTTCTGTGTACGAACCTCTCAAAGATGATCGATAAGTACTTCTTGCTTTATATATTTGAGTGGAAATTGTGACATTATCTTTATTTTTCTCTGCCAAAGCATTCAAAATGAACCTTGGTGCAAACTTATACTTTGTCATGTCATTGACAAATTTTTTCTCCTCTTCATTTAGACGCCCCAAATATGAATGACCGTCTAAAGTATTGACTAAATCGTGATTGTGTGTTCCACAACGAACACTAATTTTCCATCCTTCATCCTAACTCGATCGTATACATCTGAGTTTAAACGGACAGTTTTCCTTGTGAGAACAAGTTACTATTGATTTTAATTTTGATTTATATCTTCCGCCTCTTTCGCATCCCAAAATTAATTTGTCTTTTCTTCTTCTCTTTCCCGTTGCTTTATCTGATCGAATGGTAACAATTAAAATTTCATTTTGCATTCCAATTTTTTTTGCCCATTCAAATACAGCTTCTCGAGAAGGAAATATCTACAAAACATATATTTCAAATAAATATTTCAGAATAAAATAAATATTTAAAATAAAACATTAATATATGTTAATACATTAAATTTATCAGTTCTAAATTTAATTATCGATAAAAATACCTGATCAGTGATAAATTTATTTGTAGAATTTATAGTCGCCGTTATAGCAGGAACCTCAACTCTACTCATACCTGATTCTAAAAAGTTTACTCTATTTAATTAATAATAATAATAATAATAATAATAATACATATTTAAAAAATAAAGTAAAAATTATTCAAAATAAAACTTTCGAAAGTTTCATTTTGAAATGAAACTTTCGAATTAGTTTCGAAACTTTGCCCAATTGAAACTTCCGAAAGCTCTTTGAAAGTTTGGCCAAAGTGAAACTTCCTAATGATTTTCAAAACTTTGCCCAAAAGTGAAACTTCCAAAGTATATTCGAAACTTTGCCTTCCAAGTGAAACCTTCGAAAGGTTTCTAACGTTTCAGTTTCAACGAAAGTTTCGAAATTGTTGATGAAATCACACAAATTTTCACTTCGAATGTTTTAACATCTAAGAAATTTTCGAAATTTTCACAAACATACCTTCGAAAATTTGAAAGATTTGACTTATACGATAAAATCCTAAAGTTTCGAACTTAAAAAGTGATTTTTTATTTTTTAAAAATAAATTTATAATTGGCAAAAAGGATATTTTAGGAATTTAAAAAAAATGGGGTGTGGGAGTGCATGGTATAAAACCCGTTAAATCTTAGGGCCGGTAAAGTATTGGGCTTCAGCCCAAGCCCGTTTAATAAGAAGAACCCAGTAAATATGTTCCGAGTTAACTCTTGAGACTCGACTCACTGTAACTGCGAAGCCAAACGAAAATGTCGAGAGATGTTAACGGAAACGGTGTTCCGCCGAAAAACGCCACGAGCTCAGAGAAAGACGACGACGAAGCTCCGTCGAAAAGACACTCAAGGAAAACGCGAGAAGATTCCGACGTAGATTCAGAAACCGATAGAAAGCACAGCAGTTCGAGGAGGAAATCTCGAGATAGCTTTGATTCCGACGGTGTTAAACGAAGCAGGAGAAAAAGGAAATCGAATAGGAGATATAGCAGCGATTCTGATTCTGATTCGGATTCTGGTTCAGGTTCGGATTCAGAGGACAACGAGTCCGAACGGTCTGGTTCAGATTCAAAGTATTCGGACTCGGAATCGGGGACGGAGAGCGAGGAGGAGAGGAAGGAAAGGAAGAGGAAGGAGAAGAGAAGGAGGAGAGAGAGGGAGGAAGAGAAGAAGAGGAGGAGGGAGAAAGAGAAGAAGAGGAGGAAGAAGGAGAAAGAAGAAGAGAGAAGGAAGAAAGAGAAACGAAAAATGAAGAAAAAGGAGAAGAAGGAGAGAGGGAAGAAAGGAGCTGTGACTAATTTATGGGGAAAGTATGGTATTATAAGAGAGACTGATATGTGGTAAGAGATTTATGCTTTTTTCCTTTTTGAAATTTGATGAATTTATATTTACGTGTTGGTTAAAATATGTGAGATGAATGTGTTTTGTGGTTAATGATTGAATTATGTGGTAGAATATATTGTAGATTTTGAAATTATTGGACAATGTTTTGTTGCTTTGGTTTTGCATGTGAGTTATATGTAATAAAATAGCATGGGATTGAACTTTGGGTGTGGTTACTGGAATTATTATAGTATTAGGTTGTAGAATTTGATTGAAAGATGTTAAATTAGAGCATTAGCAGCATTCAGATTGATTGTTGTTGTGCTTTTAACAATTTGTATGTGAACCATGTAAGATTGTAGAAGTGTAATAAGTAATAAGAGGATTCAAAGTTGTTCTCTTGACACCAAAACTAGACAAGGAGTGTAATGAATGACAACAATAGTTCAACTAATTACATCTAGGTGTGTACTTTTCTGTTTACATCTATTGCTGACGGACACTTAGCAAGATTTTACTAATTACATCTATTGCTGACGGACACTTAGCAAGATTTTACATCTAGGTGTGTACTTTTCTGTTTAGAAGCTAAAGACCTAAAGTAATTGAAAATACTCTTCAGATTGTTTGTATGTGATTGGATATTAAATGGACAACCTAAAGCTATAGCACGGTCTAGGGAAGGGTTGGATCCACTGCAGATCTATTGTAGGTAACCTTAATTTTCATTTTTATGATGGTGATTCCCCGACTTTGATAGGCTACCTGCATTCACATGGCAGCAACTCCATGTCTCCAACTGTTGTGTCAAGACTTTCATTTAACATGTTGACTTGATTTTCTGGTCATATATTTACTTTGCTTATGGAAGCATCGATTTATTTTATCAAGATTTCAACTCTCAAATCGTGGTATCAATAACCAAGGCTTATCTTTTGTCATCGGAAGATCTTTAAGTACCTATATTCAAAGGGTTGTACTGAAGTGAATAATGGCCAGTATTTTCTGCTGAGTTTGAATTTATAAACTAGCTAATTTAAATTTAGCTTTGATATCTTGTGAACTATGTGTGCCCTCCTTATACCCTGTGTGAGTGATGTTATGAATGTTACAGGACCAAACGGCCAGAGTTCACTGCTTGGTTGGCAGAAGTAAAGCAGGTAATTATTTTGGTTTACTTTCTATGTTAAAATCTTGCATTATATATACAATTTCCTCTTCCCTTTCCTTCTTAGTCCTTGGTTTGTTTTTGCAAAAAATAAACTATGGGCTTCGTTACATCATGCAGGGAAATTTTTTCCTTCACACATTATTAATCTTCTTTCCATTAAATGTCGATGGCTTTGAGAAATCAAAGTTTTATAACTGATTAGATTACTGTGTTGCTTGCCTATTGGCGTTCTAGTTTCCATGCATGTCATGTTTACATGGACCACACCCAACTATAATTTTGCTGTATTTTTACAGGTGAATATGGAGCATCTGTCGAATTGGGAAGAAAAACAAATGTTCAAAGAGTAAGCTCCTAAACTTGCTACTCATAGAAAAAAAGAGAGAAGGATGGGAGGGAAAAGAGAAAAGGATGTTCATTTTAGTTCTTTCATTATCTCCTTAGTTGACCTATGAACTCATGGATTATTCACATATTAATCACTACATTACATTTATTACCATGTTGTTTATTCTAAGTTTGTTTGTCTTTAATTTCTGGTATTCTGCTATGCAGATTTATGGAGGATCACAACACAGCTACATTCCCTTCCAAAAAGTAAGCTCCAGCAGAAGTTTAGTTTGGCTTATTTCTTGTCTTCATTTTTTGTGAATAGGAACATGGTCACATGCATCCTTGTTGTGCAATAATGAAATGAATTGAAGATCTTGAATGAATCATATTTTGATTGACCAATGGGTTAATGTTAATGTGGCAGGTATTACAGTCTTGATGCTTACTACAGGCGTCAAATGGAAAAAGAGATGAAAAAGGGTATTAAGAAGGTTCAAGCAAAAGAACGAACTGTTTTCAATGATGAAGAACAGCGCAGGTAGGATTTTGAACACACTGCTTCACTGACGTAATCTTAAATTGGTTTTCTTTAGGCAATCATTTTTTCCCGAACCTACTCTACACCTGCTGTTGGCTGCCTATTTGCTTATGGAGCAACCTTGACTTTCTTATTGTTTCTATTTTATATATGCTAGTTTTTTTAATGAATTGTTTCTTTTCACACTTTGTCAACTGTTTTTCATTGCAAAAGTCTACTCATATTAAATATTTGAAGCTTTCATTACCGTTGTGTCGGAATATGAAATCTAAAACCTTTATATTTCTTTTACTGCTCTTCAAATGGAAGTTTGATACACATAACAAGTATTGTTTCCATTGACACATGTTTCACCCTTTCATAATCATTTTACGATGAACCTGCAGACAAGAATTGCTGCAAGCACGTGAAAAACATAAGGAAGAGCAAGTCATAGCTTTGAAGCGCTCAATGGAAAGTGGAATGGTTAGTTTTTACCAGATTGCTTTTATGCATTTTGAATACCAATCATCATTTTGTTAATGACAAGGTTCTGATCTCATATTTTTGTGCAATAATTTTGCAGGCACAAGCAATGAAAGAGCAAGCTCAACTCAGGGAGGAGATGGCTTACCAGTACAAGCTTGGAAACTTTGAGGTGAGAATTGCACATTCAACTCTATTTGGATCTAGGGTTTTAGCTTGAGCCTCAACTCAATTTGCTGCAATTTTATTGCTATAGGCTGCTGCTGCAATCCAGAGAAGGTTGGACCCTGATGCTGCTGTGTAGTCCGTGTAGGACATAACTTATTGTGAATATAAATTAGATGACAGTGTCTCATGATCATGTCATCATGACAATCTCATTTCATGCATGGACATTATGGCGTCGTGGATGGATTTTATCTGTTCCAATAGAGGAGTGAAGTATTCGCAGATTCCGACTCTTTTACTACATTACTATATTGTTACCAATATAGAGGTGTTGCTTTGTGGTGGAAGTTTTGGCTTTGTATCTGACCAAGTTAGCAAGCATCTCCAAACTGTCCAAGCTATCAATGTTATGAAAAGGTGGTCGTTACCCACCCATCCTACTCGGACAGATTCCAATTGGCTATGGCATGTAAAACAATTCTTTTTAACGAAAGCATGTAAAACAATTTTAATAGTAAATTTTGTTTGTTTTTCTTGTTTTTTTACTGATCCTTTACGCGAAATTTTCATTTTTAATGATGCTTTTGCATGTCCTTTTGCGTATAAAAAAAGTGAGGGCTCGAAACATAGTGCAAATTGCATTTGATCGCATGCCAACATAAAATGAGTCTTATATTCAAAGAAATACATAAAATATAAGTCAATTTAGTTTTTATTTTTTTATTTATTTTTATTCAGGACTGATACTTTAAAGGCTCTATAGTTGTCTTAATGGATTCTAACCTGTTTGTGGATGTTTCCTAAAGATAAATTTTGGTAGAGGAACTTAATTGATAGACTTTATTCATTTTAAGCACTAAATTGCTATTTCATGCTAAATTTGAAGGACTAAATACATGATACTTATTATTTGATAACCAGAATGTAATTTTTTTTTTTTAATCGAGATACATTGAAAAGTGATGTGAATTACTCCATTCAATCCCGAATATAGATAAAAGTATATTTATATTTGACTGTGTCTAATACATGCAAATTTAATTACTTCAATCTATTTAATGATGTCACTTGTAAAGTACTACTCAATTATTATGCTTATTTATCTATGATTCCTTTACTCTCATAAAACACGTTTCAAAGAAAGATAGTTAAAAAAATAAGATTATGAAAATTAATTATTATTAACCACAATTTTTAATAAACACGAAATTGAGTATTTTTGTTGTTTATAACCCAGCTTTTTCTACCTCTAAAATCAATTCAAAAATATATATATGATAAAACATAATTTTTGTGTCATCTAAAAGTATATTTTCCAACAGAAATGTAGCTTTTTTCTCATTCAAGAATCATGTGTGGCTTTTTTAAAAGTTGGGTTGTGTGGGTAAAGTTGTATCCCTTTCTCTATCCATTGTCCAGGCCCATAATAATTTGGTGAAGAACCGACATAACATAAACTTAGGCTAAGATGTGTTCTTGAAGAAGTAAGCCATAACAAGACAACAACTTTGTCACAGCAACTCTTGTTTTATTTTATTTCTCCATCCCACTCAAATAATATATTTGTCATAACCGGAAATTAAATACTATTCATTTATTAATTACTACCTACTAATCATCATTACTCATTAGTATCTGAAAATTTAACAAAAATAAAAACTAAAGTGAAACTTATTCCTCATTGATTACATAACCTTTTCACACTCTCTTTCATAGTCCTTCCTTTCACTTCACTTCTGTCTTTTTTTTTTTTTTCTGCAAGTGAGTGAGTTAGTCCCTTCAATGTTGAACTGATTCAAGCTTGTTACTTTACAATAAAGATTGAGCACAAGCTTCAAAATGAGGGGTTCTTTGGGTGCTGTAATAGGAAGGTACACATCAAGTGATGGAACTTCAACTATCCATATGGGTGGAAATGGGATCATAAGACATAACAGGAAATGCAGAGACATTGCTGTTCTTGTCATCTTTATTGCCTTTTGGGTTTCCATGATTGTCAACTCCAGCTTTGCTTTCAACAAAGGAAACCCATTAAGGTAAAAACCTTAAAGTTTCAAACTTTATCTCATTGTGTTTCTGTAATTGACAAGTTGTTGTTCTGAAGTTTGAACTCAAGTCATTGGATTCTATTTTTTAATGGGTTTCTTTTATGGTGTTTTTTTTACTTGTGAAAACTTTACAGTTGATGTTTTGCCTTTAATGATTTATGCATTTGCTTCTTTTGAAATAAAAAAAAAAATTGGCCTTCCTTGGTTGCTGAGGAACTGAAATTGTGGAAATTAGAAGTAGGGCTTGATTGATTAGCAATTTAAAGCACATATTTTTATTCTTCCTTGTAAACTGGTCTGTAGTATTTCAACACAAGTTGTAATATGTAACCCTAAGCTTGAATAAAAGAAAATCACTAATGTCATGTCACTCTACAGCCAGAGACATAGGCACATTTGACCGAATTCTGTGATCAAATCTTGTATGTTTCTTGTTTGCGTTTTTCGTAATTATTGTCCTTTAAACCGGGGTTGTTGTTCTAACATTCCTTATTGTGCTATGGTTGTGTAATTTGTGATAACTGATACAATGGTTTATTAGGCTTACATATGGGCTAGACTACAAAGGAAATGTGTGTGGCGACAAGCATGCAGGCCTTCGTGAATTGGAGCTGAAATACTGGTTAAATCCTAATCAGGTTTACCAAACTGGATTGAAGGATAGTCAGTTTAAACTGGCCGACGCTCGCAGTATTTGCTTGTTGGACTGCCCTATTCCTTATGAAGATTCACTTACTTGGGTGTGTGATTATCCTGAAGGAGATATTCGTGTTTCAATGAATGATTGGATTGATATGAACTATAATTATTATGAATTCCTCACACAAGAAATGAAAAACTCCTCTCTTCAACTTCAGGGCCCTTGTTATCCTGTCATATTTCCTACTGTAAATGGTGAGAGAACTTTTCCATTCTAATGCATTCATAAATGTCATGTTTTTTTATATGCCTGCAAATGCTTGTGTCTATGGATGCATTACTTCTATGAAGCTCACATACAACATTGACACATAGGAACTAGTCATAATTTAAGAAAATAGAAGTGGTTGAATCTAACCATATGTGTTGGTGTCGGACACCTGACAACTGACACGTCTTCAATCTGAGGTGTCGGTACTACATAGTGTTACTTTGATTTTTGACCCTGATTGCATAAAGTTCTCCGTGTAAGAAATAGAGGAGAAAGTGCTAGGGATTGGTCAATATCCTATCGATAATGAGTTTTTGAAATACCCGATTCTTAAAGCATACTTTTTTTTGTCTAGTTTATTGGAGTTGCCAATTCATTGCTAGAGCATCAAATGCATCTTTAAAGCATTGGCAACAGATGGGTGGAGTTAACATTAATGAAGACATTGCCATTGATAAGTCCATTCACAAGAGTATCAATTCTCGGTCAGCTGTCGTAAAGGTAAGCTTTTTATTTATTAAACTATCTACTTTTTCTTCAACTAATCTTGTGACTATGATATTGTCTGGAGAAGCATCCTTAACATCAAGCTTCTATATTATGTTGATATTGTTTTATTTTTTCAACATGTTAGTTTTTTTCAATTAATGTTATTTTTCAATTTTTTTTATTTAATTACAGAGATACATGGCGGACATAGGAAAGGTATGGCCTGTGCTGATTGTTTGTGGTGGGATTTTACCTTTGTTTCTCTCTGTGATTTGGCTGCTGATGATTCGGCATTTTGTTGCTGCAATGCCTTGGATAACTGTGGTTTTCTTTGATGTTCTCATAGTATCAGTTACAATGTTCTACTACCTAAAAGGTATAGGCTTAAATATTTGATGCATGGATGTGTAAATACTTATAATATACTTGATGATTCTAGCTGAAACTATTGTAATTGCCTATATAACTTTTTAATTATCTAGTCAAATCTTTTTATTTATCTTTGCAAACAATAATCAAGCAAAATGCTGAGTTAATGTTGCCTTCACTTCTTGACTTTCAGTTGGATGGATAGGAAATGATGCTATAACACCCATCATCGGCGAGCATGATCCTTACATTCATATATATGGAAGGGTAAGTATCACTATGGCTGAGTCAGTATATATTTATCCTCTGAACTCTCCCTCTCCCTCTGCATTGATGACTTTATCATGTAAATCTTACAAACAGATTTCGGTTTCAGGAGCTGACTCATCTACATGTTGTCACTGTCCTTATGACTTTTATTATGGTTGTTTCCGTTCTTACATCAATTGCTATTGTCCGGCGCATCCTTATGGCAACTTCTGTACTTAAGGCAAGCAAAACTCTATTACATGCAATTATGCAACTATAATCAAGTTTGTTGTTTAAGTTTGCTTAATGATGATGCTGTATTCTTTCCATTATTCCATTCAGTTGATTTAACTGATTCTAATGCAAATATTGCTCATAGGTTGCTGCAAAAGTGATAGGAGAAGTTCAAGCACTTATTGTTTTTCCAATCATACCATATGGTATCCTTGCAGTGTTCTACATGTTATGGATTTCGGCTTTTCTCCATTTATTCAGCTCCGGTCAGGTTGTTCAGAATGACTGCCACTCTGACTGCTGCTCGTATGAACTCACGGAAAAGAGGGTGATCTGCGATCGTTGTTGTGGATATAGTGTCCGTTACACACCACACGTTGGAGTCGGCATCCTCTTTCACCTTTTTGGTTGTTATTGGGTTACACAATTTCTCATAGCATGCTCATCAACAGTGATTGCTGGATCCGTCACCTCTTATTATTGGGGCCGTGGTGAAGAATCTGTAAGTCAGAAAATTTGTTCATAAATTAAATGAATAATGCAAAATCAGAGAATATTTTTACCATAATTCCCAGATTTGGTGAGGGTTTTATGCAGATTAGACTACTGAGTTTTGATAAAATTGGAGGATATGTTTCCAATTAAGTAAACGATTTTCTATGATAGTTACAACTTACAAAGTTATTTTTTATGTTACTGAAATTTTATTCGTCTTTTTCAATGCAGCCAGAAATTCCTTTTCTTTCCGTCTTTTCGTCCATGAAGAGGCTTATGCGTTACAGTCTTGGTTCTCTGGCTCTTGGCTCTCTGACTGTATCATTTGTAGAATCAATCCGCTTTCTGCTTGAATCTATTCGCCGCAAACTGAAAGTCACCAGTCATGTGCCTGACAACTGGATTGGGAAGACTGCATACCTTTCGTCGCAACTTTTTCGAAGGTGTATTGAATGGACCATCAAATCATTCAACCGAAATGCTTATATCATGGTAAAGTGTTAATCTACCATTTATGTGTTTATGTGTGCACCATGTTGATAGATATGTGCTTATTTTGATCAACACATTCAACATTTCATTAGGTATATTACTTTTTTTGGTCGCATTAATTATTCGATGACTCGTCCTTTTCTGTTAATTTGGTTTTCTCCATTAACTTCTCAATGCAGATTGCTATAAGTGGTAAAAGTTTCTTTGGAGCTTCAGCTATTGCAACAGATTTGATTATGAATAACATACTCCGGATCGGGCGTGTCAATGTGATTGGAGATGTTATCTTGTTCCTCGGAAAACTATGTGTCAGCCTCTCAAGTGCTGTTTTTGCTTTCCTCATGTTGGACACTCATAAGTACAAATCTGCACATAACAAGATCTCATCTCCACTCTTTCCTGTTGTGGTATGTTTTCTATAGTCTAAGAGGTCATATCTGGACATAATTTTTTTCAAACAATTCAGGTCTATATAAACAAAGTCTTGGTCAACTTAGCCTATACCGGCCACCCCTTATTACAAACAATTATCGAATCTCACTTTGGATTTTGTGTAAAATGCAGGTTTGCTGGGCTCTTGGATATATTGTTGCAACTCTTTTCTTTGGAGTTATAGAGATGTCAATTGACACCATCATTCTCTCATATTGCCAGGATTCTGAAGAGCATGGAACAGCACAATATGCTCCTCCCCTTCTCATTGAAACTCTCAATGACCAAAATGAGATTTAGACTTACAAGAACCCCAATGAAATAATTCCATGTATTATTTTCTCATTGGTAGCACTTCAGGATTTAGAATCTAGTTAAGTGCTTATTTTTGCCACCTTAGTTGAGTCCTTCCCCTTGTATATATGTTATATACAATACTAAGAAGTTATATTTTTTTGACTAATAGGTTGTTTTAGGAGATCATGTTATGGGCATAACTAGAAAAAAATATATACCACTAAATTATATAATTATAATCCTTCTCAAAACTCCATCTTGTGATGAATTATGAGACCTTCCCAGCAGTAGCTTATTGAGTGTCGGTTCTGTGGTTCTGTTAATGTAATTGTGATTCACAAATGATATTAGAGGAAGTTAGAAGTAGTTAAGAAAGTTAGAATTTTGTTTTAACCGTTAGTGTGCAATTTGATATAAATTTTCTATATCAAGAACATTTTTGGTTGTGACTGATCAATCTCCGTTTACCGAACATTCTGTTTTACTCTCTTCTTCTCAATTTCAATTCCTCTTAGTTATACAATTTGTTATAACAATTGACATCAAGAGCTTGAGTTCTAATCTAATGGAAACACGAGTGACAAGTGAGGGGTTCAAAATTGGGAAATACAAGTGTAAGTGAAAGAGAGAAAGAAACCATGAATGGAGGAGGATTTTCATCAAATTTGCCAGTGCTTGATAGGAAGAATTGGGATAGGTGGTCTACATCCATGAGATAATTGATGGGAGCTGAAGAAGTGTTTGAGATTGTTCAAGAAGGCTATGAGCAACTATGTGCGAATCCAACTGAAAGACAACAAACAACATTTAAAGAAAGCAAGAAAAGGGATTGCAATGCATTGTTCTACATCCAGTAGAGTGTGGATTCGAATAACTTTGAGAGGATTTCAAAAGCATCTACATCAAAGGAGGCATGAGACATCTTGGTCAAGTACTATATAGGTGGAGAAAAGGCCAAGAAAGTGAAGCTCCAAATGCTTAGAAGGAAAAATGAACTGCCGCAGATGGAAGAAGATGAAGTTGTTTCTGATTACTTTAATCGTGTGTAGACATTTGTTAACCAGATAAGATCTAATGGTGAATCAATAACTGAAGTGGTGATTATTGAAAAGATTTTTAGAACATTAACACAAATGTATGATCATATTGTACTAGCTATTGAAGAGTCAAAAGATCTTGATAATATGAAGGTGGATGATTTGCAAGGATCCCTTGAAGCTCATGAGTTGAGAATAAGATAAAGGTGTGCAGCAAAATCAGCAGCTCAAGTGCAGGCACTACAGGCTCAGGTTAACAAGAAGACCAGTCAGGATAATGGGAAGCACAAGAAAAGAAATGGAAAATTCAAGCGGTACAAGAAGAATGAGTCTGATGAAGGGGCTGGAAGTTCAAGAAACCAGCAAAACAGTGACAACAACAACAAGAAACAGATTGGCAAAAAGAAGTTCAACAAGAAAGGGATTTAATGTTACAATTGTAAAAAATGGGGACATTTTGCAGATCAATGCAAGTCCAAGTCCAAGAGATGAAGATGAGGCTAACTAGCCCAGGAAAACGATTCTGACTCATATGAAGTATTGCTGATGGCTGCTACAAGCACAAAGGATGACTTCCCAGGACTGTGGTATCTTGACATAGGTTGCTCAAATCATATGACTGACCATAAAGATTGGTTTGTAAGCATTGATGAGAAGGTGAAAAGGGAGATCAGATTTGCAGACAATAGCATAGTGACAGTTGAAGGAGTTGGCAAGATCTTGATTCAAAGAAGAGATGGCAAACAATCTTTCATATGTGATGTCTTGTATGTACCAAATATGAAGAACAATTTGCTAAGCCTTGAGCAATTGCTAGAGAAAGGATATTCTATGAATATGGAGAATGAACAAATGAAGATGTTTTATAGTGCAAAGAGGCTTGTCTTGAAGGCACCACTGTCCAAAAACAGAAACTTTAAGATTGAGATCCAGATCAATGAGAATCAGTGTCTAACTGCTGAAATCAAGAATGAGGACTGGTTGTGGCACCAAAGGTTTGAACACTTGAAATTTAGAAGTCTTCAAATGTTGCAGGGTAGGAGCATGGTGCTGGGAATGCCTAAAATGCATATACCACAGGGAATATGTACAGAATGCTGCCATGCCAAACAACACAAGAACAAATTCAAATCAGAATTGCCTACTAGAGCTTCAAGAATGATGGAGGTAATCTTTTCTAATGTTTGTGGTCCATTTGAAGAAATGTCAATAGGAGGGAATAACTACTTTTACATCATTCATTGATGATTTTACAAGAAAAATCTGGATATATCTAATCTAAAGAAAAAGTGAAGTGCTTGAGGTTTTTAAGAGATTCAAAGTGATGATAGAAAATCAAAGTGAATGTAAACTGAAAATAATCGGAACAGATGGAGGAGGAGAATACATGAAGTGACTGCACCATACACACAACAACACAATGGGGCTGCTGAAAGAAGAAACATAACCATATTGAACATGGCTAGAAGCATGCTGAAGGGAAAACAAATGCCACACAAGTTTTGGGGAGAAGCAGTGTCTATTGTTGTTTACATTATGAACAGATGTCCAACTAAAAGGTTTGGCACTAAGACACCTGAAGAGGCCTGGATTGGAAGGAGACCAAGTGTGAGTCACCTAAGAGTGTTTGGCTCACTATGTTTTAGACACGTGCCTGTCCCCAAAACAGAAGAAAACTGGATGATAGAGCTGAACAAAAGGTGCTGCTAGGGTATGATTCAATTGGAGCTTATAAGCTTTATGATCCAAACAAAGAGAAGATAGTAATCAGTAGGGACATATTGGTTGATGAATCAAGAGGATGGGATTGGAAAGAGAGTGAAGCCAGCTCGAGCAGTGCTGGTTGACAAAATCCCAATTTAAATATTTTGATGATAAACAAATATTAATTAAGAATTATAATTATGATTCTAAAGCATGTTTTGTATCTAATAAGTGTGCTTGAGTGTATTAATCAAGATAGATACCAAGAAACTTAAACAAATCATATCAAAGAAGAAACAAGCTAAGTCAGTAAAACCAATAACGGGACAATTTTGAGAAAAACAAAGAACGTTCTCCAGGTGCTCCAGAAATGCAAAAACGCAAAAACAGTTCCAGATTCAGTTTGTGCAATCCCAATTAAATCATGCTCTCTCAATCATGCTAAGAGCAAGTCATTATTGGAAGATCCCTCTACAAAGTCAAAGGCCAAGGATACGTATCACTAAGATCAAGACTCAGTTGCCACAAAGAGTAAGAACCAAGTCTATTCTTGAACTTCAGAAGCAAGGATGAAGAACTTTTTGGCCTGCCTTCACCTAATCACTGACAAACTGCTCCCAACGGGCAAATGAGTTGTCATAAGCTTTTTGAGTTCAATAGTACCTTAGATTTTTCTTCTGCTGTCCAATCATTTTCTTTCTTTTCAGCAGATGTTGAATCATTTTGATCAACCCTTGGTATGAAATCACCTTCTGTAATGATGTGCCACATTCCTGTGTCTTGGGACTTTAGGAACAACTGCATTTTTTTTCCAGAAGTAGTAATCTGAGCCATAAAAGTAGGGTGGTCTATTTGATGACCCTCATTTAGCAATGTACTTTGCTTTTGACATTTTCTTCCTAGATCTTTTCTCTACGATGTTTAGGTGTTTTTAGAGACCATGCTTTGATGCCAATGATAACAGCCATAAGTTAAGCAAAAAATCTTGAAACACTTGGGCTAGAAGAATTAATTGGAACCTTGTGAGCACATGAAGTGTTGCTAATGGAAGACAAACCAACAAAGAAAGGTAAAGTAGTTGCCTTAAAAGTCTCTCAAGAAAGTATGCCATCACAATCTGAAGGAGAAATCGAAGAAGAAGGACAGGAAGAAGCAGATGGAGAAATAGCTATCCTCACAAGAAAAATCCAAAGAATGATGAGAAGAAGGGAGCAAATCAAGAAGGGATTTCCAAGCAAGAGAGAAAACTTCAAAACTGAAATAGATAAAAGCCAAATCACTTGCTTTGGCTGCAACAAGCAAGGGCATTACAAAGCTGAATGTCCACTTAACAAAATAGCACCAAAGAAATTTTCTTTCAAGAAAAAGTCAATGATGGTAACTTGAGATGACTCTGATGATTTAGATATAGAAGAAATAGAAGATGCCAACATATGTCTAATGGCAGGCATAGAAGAAACAGAGGTAAAAAATTCTGAATATTGCATTTTATGTGAACAAATGGGAACTGAATTTGATAACTTACTTAATGATTCAAACCTACTTATCCAAAAATGCAGCTCTTTAAATGAAAAGTTTCATAAAGAAAAAGAAGAAAAGGAAAAAAAAAACTCAAATGATGAATGATGAGCTCAAAAAAATCATTCAAAACTTGAAAGAATCACAAATCAAAAACTTTAATGATGAGAGACAAGAAAATCAAGAACGTTCTTCGATACAAAAAGAGAACGATCTTCTCAAATCTGAAGTTGAACTTTTTAAGAATGATTTGTCTAATTTCATTAAAGCAACAGAAATTTTTAAAAAAATCATGGGTTCTCAAATGAGAATTTTTGATAAAGCTGGCCTTGGTTTTGACAAAACACAAAAAAGAAAGATGTATGAAAACTTATTTGTGCCGGAAAGAAAAGAAGAAAAATGCAAAATTAGATGTTCATATTGCAGCAAAATAGGACATCTTGAATTTGCATGTTATTTTAAAAAAAAGGATGAGAAAATCAAAAACAGAAGGAATGTTAAAAAGGGAGAACGTTCTCCAAGTATTTTACAGAAGAGAGAAAGTTATGAAGCAAAAACAGAAGGTTCTCCAGAAAGCAAAAAAAGGGGAGAACGTTCTGGAGGCACATTCCAAGCTGTTTCTGAAACCTCAAGAACTCATAATGTCAAATTTTCTCTAAAACCAACAATTAAATGTTCTCACTACTCTAAACTTGGCCATCTTGAGTCAAAATGTTATTTTTAAAAATCAAGCTTTAAAACTGACTTCCAAGGACCCGAAGAAACAAAGGTACCTAAAGAAAATATAACATCATATGCAAGATGGGTGTCAAAGTGTCAAGAAAAAGCCATGGTTCTTGGACAATGGCTGTTCAAGGCATATGACGGGAGATAAACAAAGCTTTTTATCCTTCACTAAAAGAGATGGAGGATCAGTAACATTTGGAAACAATTACCAAGCCAAGATTAAAGGTAAAGGAACGATAGGTAAGGAAAATTTTGCCAAAGTAAATGATGTTTAGTATGTTGAAGGGCTGAAACACAATCTTCTAAGCATCAGCCAGCTCTATGATAATGGCTTTGAAGTTGTGTTCAAACCAAACATATGCGAAATCAAAACGGCAGAGTCAGGAGAGATCTTATTTTCTGCATCCAGAAAGAAAAATCTTTATGTCCTGTACATTGAAGAATTACCAGCTGAATCATGCTTCATGTCCATCAATAAAGATAAATGGATATGACATAAGCGTGCTGGACACATCAGTTTAAAAACTATTTCAGACTCTCCAAATCAGACTTGGTGAGAGGACTTTCCAAAATAAACTTTGATAAAGACAAGATCTATGAGGCATGTGCAAAAGGAAAAATTGTTAAAAGTAGTTTTCATACAAAAGAGTTCATCTCAACTAAAAAACCTCTTGAACTGCTCCACATTGATCTCTTTGGTCCTATCAAAACCACAAGTCTAGGAGGCATGAGATATGGGTTTGTCATTGTTGATGACTTCTCTAGATATACATGGGTGCTGTTTTTAAAAAATAAAGATGATGCATTCACTACCTTCAAAACTTTTTGCAAAAAGATTCAAAATGAAAAAGAATCCAACATAATTGTTGTGAGAAGCGATCATGGAGGAGAATTTATAAATGCATCTTTCAAAACATTTTTTGACGAACTTGGCATCTCTCACAATCTATCATGTGCAAGTACTCCTCAACAATACGGAGTCGTTGAACGAAAAAATAGAACATTGCAAGAGATGGCAAGAACAATGTTAGGAGAATCCAACTTTGAAAGGTATTTTTGGGCTGAAGCCATAGACACTTCATGCTACATTTTGAATAAGGTGTCGATAAGAAAAATCTTAAACAAAACACCCTGAAAAATAGAAAATCCAATATCTCATATTTCGACATCTTTGACTGCTACTGTTACATTTTAAATGACAAAGAAAGTTTGGGAAAATTTGATGCCAAATCTGACAAGGCAATATTCTTAGGATATGCAACAAAATCTAAAGGTTATCGTGTGTTTAATTTAAAAAATAAAACTGTTGAAATAAGTATGAATGTGTTATTTGATGAGTTTGATGATCTTGATCTAAGAAAAAAGGATGATGAGGAAGAAGAATAATCTGGACAATCAGAACAAATTGTTCTCCAGGAAGACGAGATTGATAAACAATCTCCATTTCAAACTCCTCCTAGAAGTGTGAAACTGGTAGGTGATCATCCTCAGAATCAGATAATTGGTGACACGGCTGATGGAATTAGAACAAGGCTATCATTCAAGGATGATGTTCACAACAACATGGCAAAGCTATCCCAATTAGAACCAAAAAGTATCAAAAAAAGCCATAATTGATCAATCTTGGATAGAAGCAATGAAGGAAGAACTTCTTCAATTCGAAAAGAATGAAGTTTTGACTCTTGTCCAGATCCTCAAGATCAATCTATCATTGGCACAAGTGAAGTAGCAATGTCAATTTACAAGAAAGGGGAGTTTGAATTGTAAATTCTCCCTTTTAAAATTTCATGTTAAAAACTTACGAAAATAACTTAAGATTGATCTTAGTTGTGAAAACAGAAAACGAAGAACGTTATTGGTCTTAGCCAGAATACGGAGAACGTTCTTGGCTAATTAAAATTAACAATTTAATTTATCTATTTAACTAAATAATCAAATATACTGAAAGTAAATAGATAAGGGAAGAGATACCACACTAAGATATATCCTGGTTCACCCAGCTCGGGCTACGTCCAGTCCTCACAATTGTGAGATTTTCACTAAGTGCTAAAACGAAGATTAATCTTGGTTTTACACACCCTGTTTCATATCAACTTTGATCTGTTACAAAAACAAATCCTTTCCACCCATAAAGGAGTTCAATCAAATCACCTATCAATCTTTAGATAGGATTTAACAGTTCGCCTTTTAATCATAAAAGGATTTCCTACAAGCTTACTCAAAACTATACTTCACACTATAGCCTTGAGTTTACAATGATATGATTTAAAGTGTTTTGTCAGAATCTGAGAAGGCTCAACACTTGTTTGAGTTCTGATTCTTTGACAGAAATACACAAGAATGATTCTAGGAATCGAATAGGAAAAATCAGAACTGATTCAATGTATGTGAGTGAGAGAAATTCAAGTATGATTGAAGTAAGTAATGAATTGCTTAGAACTTGAACTCTGATTTTGGACAGAATCTGAGTATGCTCAACTCGTGTTTGAGATTAGATTCTTGACAAAAGAATTCAGCAGAATGATTCTGATATGAAGAAGAAAAACAGAACTGAATCTTTTGTTTGTGATTGAGAAGCTTTCAAGTATGTAAGAGTATGTAAATGATGTATTGCTTTGTACTTGAAGATCTTGAATCTAATTATGAATGATGAAATAATTGCTTTTGTGAGTGTTAATATTTGCCTTCACCTTGAGGTCTCTTTTATAGACTCAAAAAGAGCTTATGGCAGCTCATTTGCCCGTTGGGAGCAGATTGACTATCCTTTGTCAGTGATTAGGTGAGAGCAGGCCAAAAATCAATAATGTTCTTCATCCTTGCTTCTGAAGTTCAAGAACAGACTTGGTTCTTTCTTTGTGTGGCAACTGAGTCTTGATCTTAGTGATGCATATTCTTGGCCTTTGACTTTGTAGAGGAATCTTCCAATAATGATTTACTCTATCACATTTGAGAGAACATGATTGGATTTGAATTGCAGAAAATTGAATCTGCAACTGTTTTGCGTTTTTGCATTTCTGGAGCACTTGGAGAACGTTCTTCGTTTTTCTCCAGAACTGTCCAGAACGTTCTTGTTCTGTTTGTATGAGTTGCTGGATTTTGAACTTCTGGCAGCTTTTTGTATGTCATGCTTCTCTGTACTTGCGTTAGAGATGCAATACTTTATGCATAGTATTGTAAGTACAATGTACTTGTATCCTTGCTCACAACTCATCACTTTGGAGATCAATCTTGAGGCTGTTTGTACTTGATGATTTTGCTTTGCCACTGTTAATCTTTTGACGAATTTGTTACTTTATGACAGCTGTTTGTAGTCCAACTATATTGTACTTGTATTACAGATGTAGTGTCTCATTTGTCCAAACTGTACTTGTTTTATCTGTGCCATCAATCTTGAAGATCAATCTTGCAAGTTACTCTTTGTATATTGTTTTGGCTTTGTTGATTCTTTTGATGAATCTCTCCAAATATTAACCTTGAGTATGTAATGTTGCTCCTAATGTTTTTCTTTGTAGCTTGCTGCATTTTCGTAGCTTGGAATAATCTTGAACTAAGAAGGCTTTGTTCTTAGTAAACCAGAATGTTCTTGGACTGAATGCTGTAAAAACCAGAATGTTCTTGGTTTTTCAGACTGCTGTCCAGAATGTTCTTGGATCTTCAGATTTGATCTTGCTTCTCTCAAATGATATTGTTTATGATTTATAGATAGTGTAATAGTTGATTGTTGTATGAATGTATTTGATCATCTTCTTCATGAAAATGTAATAATCTTTCTCTTGAATGATTGATATATGATATATTCTTTTTGAGATTCTTGCACTTTGATGATGTGAATGACTTCTTGCTTGTTTACTTATGCAATTCATCTTCCTTAAACAACACTCAAGTGCAATCATTATAGATCACCGTTCATAAAACTCAATCATTTAATTCAAAAGGTTTGTTGTCATGAAAACGTATATCAAAAAGGTTTTTTCCTCAACAACAAGATGGGTGTTCAGAAATAAACTTGATGAAGAAGGAAAGGTAATTAGAAACAAAGCAAGGTTAGTAGCTCAAGGCTATAATCAACAAGAAGGAATAAATTATGATGAAACCTTTGCACCCGTAGCAAGGTTAGAAGCAATTCAAATCCTTCTTGCATATGCATCTTACAAACTCATTAAACTCTTTCAAATGGATGTAAAAAGTGTCTTCTTAAACGGTTATTTAAATGAACAAGTGTATGTCCATCAACCGCCCGGGTTTGAAGATCAAAATAAACCAAACCATGTTTTTAAACTCACTAAAGCCTTATATGGTTTAAAACAAGCTCCCCGAGCTTGGTATGAACGATTAAGCTCATTTTTGATCAAAAATGGATTTTCACGTGGAAAGATCGACACGACACTTTTTAAGAAAACAAACAAAAATGATTTGCTCATTGTACAAGTTTATGTTGATGATATCATTTTTGGTTCAACAAATAAAAAAATGTGTGATGATTCTTCAAATCTTATGCAATGTGAGTTTGAGATGAGTATGATGGGTGAGTTAAGATACTTTCTTGGACTACAAATCAAACAACACAAAGATGGAATATTCATTTGTCAAGAAAAATACACAAAGGAACTTTTGAAAAAATATAAGATGTGTGAAGCTAAAATCATGACTACTCCCATGCATCCATCATCCTCACTAGACAAAGATGAAACAAAAAAAAACAATTTCTGAAAAACAATATAGGGGAATGATTGGTCCGTTACTTTATTTAACTGCAAGTATACCAGACATTGCATTTGCAGTAGGATTGTGTGCAAGATTTCAATTTACACCAAAAGAATCTCATCTTACTGTTGTAAAAAGAATCTTTCGATATCTTGTTGGTACTACTGATCTTGGCCTTTGGTATAGCAAAGGTTATCACGTTGATCTTGCAGCTTACTGTGATGCGGACTATGCTGGAGATAAGGTTGAAAGAAAAAGCACAAGTGGTGCATGCCAGTTCTTAGGAGAAGCCTTGAAAACCTGGTCATGCAGAAAGCAAAACATGATTGCCTTATCAACCACATAAGTAGAATACGTTTCAACAGCTAATTGTTGTTCACAAGTTTTGTGGATCAAAAATCAACTTGAAGATTTTTCAGTAAGTTATTCTAAAATTCCTATTTACTGTGATAACACAAGTGCTATAAATCTCTCAAAAAATCCCATTCAACATTCAAGATCAAAGCACATTGAAATAAAACATCACTTTATTATAGATCATGTAAATAAAAAGGAAATAGAACTAATTTTTGTTGATACAAAAAATAAGCTTCCTGATATTTTTAATAAGTCTCTAGTTGAAGAAAATTTCATTTCTATCAAAGAAAGACTAAAAATCATCAAAAATTTTGTTCAAAACTGAAAACGTTCTCCGTTTGGAATGGCTCTTTGCAAAATAGCTCCAGAACATTCTTCGTTCTTTAGGAAAAATAAAAAATCTCAAAAGTAAACTTCTGCACACGTGCAATTGTCACTCATCAAAAGGGTAACAGCTACTGCAACCTCCTCTTTTCCAATGCACATCCATCCCATCCACCATTATCACACATGGCAACAAGGAAACACTCAACTGTATAATAAACCAAAAGTCACCTCTTGACCTCTCACTATCCAACAAATTTTCAATTTTATGAAAATTCCCTCATCGTTCTAACCCAGTCTCACGCTCTCTCCTTCACAATAAAAAATGGCTAGAACAAAAAGCTCTGCAAGAAAAAATCCCAGATCATCATCACCGTCTCCTTCACCATCTTCAACTCGTTCACCACCACCACCACCCAGACCAACACCTTCTCATTCCTCATCAGAAAAGACCTTTTTTGATTTAATGTCATCCTCTCGTGAATCATCTCCACTCATTCTGCCTCTCAAACCTCTCGCAACTATCCTTCCACCGCTGTATCAATGTGGACATCCTCCATTACTCAAACGCCACCAAATCTCAAGAATACGTACAAACGACGACCAAAACCACCATCATCCAAACGAAGATCAATGCGCGTTCTTGCTGGCATTGGTACCTCTAAAACAAAGAAACTAGACAACACAGTACACCTCATCTCTAATAATGATTCTGACTCAACACCCGTACCAAAACATATCATCTCCTAACCAACACCACAAACTCAAACAACAGAAACTCCAACAAAAACACTCCAAAAAACCTCCTCCAAAGAAACCCCAGAAACTAAATCACCACCACCTTCAATCACAAAAACACCTCAAAAAAACCCCTCAAAATCTGTGCCACCAAACCCTAAGCCCAACAAAAAACCTAAATCCATCAAAACAAAACCCAAGCAAACAATCAAACCCTCATCTACATTGTCTAACTTTCTGACATCCAAAAAATTAAAAAACCCTAAATCTGCCAAACTTCCATAATGTTCTCCACAAAAAGACCCAAACCTAGAACGTTCTTCGAAGAGAACCAAAAATCCTAAAAACAAATCATCTTCCAAACCATCCTCATCAAATAAACCTGTTCGCCCTCCGATCTCTCTCAAAATGAAAACAATCTACAATGACAAATAGGCTCAGCGACCCATTGGTATTGGCCGAGTGTTTGTGTTCGAAAATCTGAAAATTGATAAAAACATATATTCAGCATCACACTGATGCTTTAGGTTGGACCGACTTCCTCAAAATCTCTTATTGTTATTACCCTGAGGTAATGAAGGCATTTTGCTGCAAGGCTGAATGCTTTCCTGATAAATCCCTCATTGTATCCAAAATCAAGGGAATTGAAATACAACTGACCCCATCCATCCTTGCTGATATTCTCAAATTACCTACTGAAGGGCCTACAGTCTTTGGTCAAGACTAGTATTTTGCCCTCGAAGTTTCAAAAGATGATGTATTTCAGGAGCTGTTTGTTGCTAATTCCACGAGTTTTCTGTCTACTGACTTGAAGCTTGTTCCCGAAATCCTCAACCGTATTAGCCAACATTATGTGCTACCTAGATGTGGCAGCCACGAATATGTAACTGAAAATGACGCTCTGGTCATTTATCACCTTTTTCACAAGAAAAAGCTCAATCTGCCCCATCTAATCATTCATCATATGATCTCTGCAATCTGCAAAGATTATAAGCGCAACACCATTCCCTATGGTATGGTTTTCTCTCAAATCTTCAAGTTCTTTTCTATTGCTTTGGACTTTGAAATTTCCAACATCAAACTATAAAAAATTTCCCTAAAAAATATTGCTCACATGAAAGAAACCCAATCCGCTCCATCCTCCACCAAATGAAAAAGGAACACTCATCACTCCCCACAAAAATCAGCCTCTCCTATTTCTGCTGAACCATCACCAATTTCTAATCTAAACCCCACTACTACTACACCAACCACCCTTCTAGCATCATCTCCTCAGAATGTATGTTCTCCTCTGCCTAATCCACAATCATCCACCATGTCACCCATGTTTGTTTCCCCACAAAAAACCCGATCTTCAATCTTTGGCATTAGCCAATTATTGGCTTTTCCAGAAGATGGCTCACATGTACCTTCAAACATCAATACTCCAAACTCACTACCACATGTTTCTTCCTCGTTTGCTACCATTCCCACTTTTTGTACTACTACTGCTCCTCCACAATCAACTCCAAAAAGTTCTCAACCTCCGCTGAAAAAGTCAAAGGTAGATTCTCACAGCTCTAAAACCAACAAAGCCATCTCCTGGAACGGAAAATCCATCAGGACAAAGAGCAAGCTATTCTAAGAGAATGGATGACAACTCAGTTGGCTCCAAAACTTGGCCTCGAGCCACCCATGCCAAATCTGCCCCCTGTGTTTCTGCCTATCCCACAACCGCCTCTCTCGTCATCCTCCGAAGGCTCCTCACCATCTCTCTCCGCTTAGCTATTTTAGTGCCTTCTGTCCCCTTTTTGCTGTGACAAAGGGGGATAAAAGTTTCAAGTTTCAAACATAGAAGTTCTTTGTGTAATATTTTGCTAATTCTTGCACATCTGTTAACACATGAACTACCTTTTGAGATATTATGTTTGATCTGATGAATTCTACTTTATGTGATACTCTGATAAATTCTCTAGTCTGCTGTGATATAAAGAAATCCATGTTATCATATGCTAAAATTTGTTTCAAACAACCAGTGTTTATGAGCATTGTTTTATGATGTTTCAAAAAAAGAATAGCACATGTTGAGACAGAGTTTTATCTAAAAACCCATATCTGATCATTTTAGAATCAAAATTAAAATCTAAATTAATATGCTTGTCATCATAAAAAAAAGGGAGATTGTTGAGACAAAACCCCAATTTAAATATTTTGATGATAAACAAAGCTTAATTAAGAATTATAATTATGATTCTAAAGCATGTTTTGTATCTAATAAGTGTGGTTGACTGTATTAATCAAGATAGGTACCAAGAAACTTAAACAGATCATATCAAAGAAAAACAACCTAAGTTAGTAAAACCAAGAACGTTCTGGACAATTTTGAGAAAAACGAAGAACGTTCTTCAGGTGCTCCAGAAATGCAAAAATGCAAAAATAGTTCAAGATTCAATTTGTGCAGTTCTAATTCAATCATGCTATCTCAATCATGCTAAGAGCAAGTCATTATTGGAAGATCCCTCTACAAATTCAAAGGCCAAGGATACGCATCTCTAAGATCAAGACTCAGTTGTCACAAAGAGTAAGAACCAAGTATGTTCTTGAACTTCAAAAGCAATGATGTAGAACATTCTTGCTTTTTGGCCTGCTCTCACCTAATCACTGACAAAGGACAACCAGTCTGCTCCCAACGGGCAAATGAGTTGTCATAAGCTCTTTTTAAGTCTATAAAAGAGACCTCAAGGTGAAGGCAAATATCATAACTTAAGAAACAATTATTTCATCATTCATAATTGTTGGAACCAAGTTGGTTCTAAGTTTTAGGATTTTGATTTTTACAAAAGCACTCAATGTAATCTTATTTTGTACCTTGATTTATTAAATTAAATGCCACCAGAAACTGAAGTAATCAGAAGCAGAAGATCAAAGGATTCCAGAAAATGAATTCTGGAATTACCAGAAGATACTCCAGGATCACCAGAAGATATCTTTGCTGGCCTAGATCAGAAGTAAGAAATGTCAGAAGAAGATCTGGACCATACCAGAGGAAAGCCTGCCAGAAGGAGAGTTGTTCCAGACCAAGAGGAATCAAATATCATATTTATTCCAGAAGTTATTCTGACCAGAAGATGGCCTGGCAGTGAGAAATTAAAACAGCCCAGACTTGTTCCAGACTCAACCAGAAGATAAGTTAATGAGTCCAAAACAAGAGAATCAATCCAGATCTGACCCAGACCATAAGATAACATGATTCAGGGCATGAAACTAAGTCCAGACCAAAAGAAATGAATTCCAGAATCAATCCAGACCTGGTCCAAAATCAAAGGTAAAATGTCGAGACTGAAATATTTTTTTTCTCAAGTTAATTTAAGTTCACTCCAGACCAAGTCCAGAATTTGTCCAGATCAGAGGAAAAATATTCAATTTAATGGTTCAGAATAAATTATTTGGCCCAGTGATGGCCCAAATCAGAAGATCAGACCATGGCCAAGTGTTGGCCGAAATCAGAGGGACATGATGTGTAGTCCAGCAAAGGTCGAGTTCAGAAGATTATAGCATATCAGGTGCGAGTCCAGGATGGCTGAAATCAGAAGATCAGAGGGTTAGGAAGTGTGGTCCAGGGATGGCCGAATTTAGAGGATCACAACATATCAATTTATTTGGTCCAGATGTGGACTAGCCCATTAAGATCCAATGGTCCAAATTTGATCATGAGGATTAACGATGGAGATTTCAATTTATTTTGATCAAAGTATTAAAAAGATTTATTACAAAAATAAAGTGAAGTATTGTGGAATTCAGGAGCTGTGGCGGGAAGCAATGAAAGGATTTGATTGGCCAGTTAGTTTTTGAAAGAAATCTAAGGCTTTAAAAGATATGTTTTTTTAATTAAATGAAGCCCAATTGGTCAAGTTATTTTTGCAGAGAATCCAGCAAAATTCAGCTCGAATTTAAGCATTGGAAGAGGCCCAAATCTGCATCTATAAAAGGAGGCTCAAGGCAGAATACTTTGAATCGAAAATCACAAAAGAGTCATACACTTCCAAAGCAAACACTCAAGTTTTCAGAGAGGTCAATTGTGAGTTCCAGCTTTCAAAAAGCAAGTACTCGTGTTATTTTCTTTCTACTGTGTCAAATCTAAGTTGTTGAAGTAGAGTCTACAATCTGAGGGAGTCAGTAGGGGTAGCAGGTTACTTGGCAATTAGATTCATAGTGTTGTGATTTCTTCTACAATCTGGGATTTTTAGATTGGCTAAAGACAGGAGCTGCATTCCTCAAAGAAGTCTAGGATTGTTAGACTGTTTGAGAAGACTGACTTGGAGGGTCAGTATAAAGGTTGTAATTCAAGGTTTGAATTAGTGAAATCCTTTAAGGTGAAGGGACTGGACGTAGCCTCGTTAACGGTGAACCAATATAAAAACTGTGAATTTTATTTTACTTTTTATCCGCTGCTAACTCTGTGTTTAATCATACATCAAGTTTTGTTTTAAAAGTGTAAAAACAGGAAAAGTATTCAAGTTAAGTGAAACACAATTCAACCCCCCTTCTCGTGTTTGCACCTTCAATTGGCACAAGAGCTCGGTCTCAAGGCTAAGCACTTAACAGTGTTTGAGGAAAGGTCCAAGGGGTTCAACATGGCAGATTCCAGAGAAGAATTGGGAGGCAACATCAACAGACCACCACTGTTTGATGAAGAAAGGTTTGAGTATTGGAAGGACAGAATGAGAAGTTTTGTCATATCTCAAGATCCTGAACTATGGAAGATGATAGTCAAAGGATACACTGCACCTACTGATCCAGAAGATCCAACTAAAAAACTAGACATGGATGATATGAAACCAGATCAGTGCAGATTACACAAACTTCATCACAAGTCCAGAAACATTATGATCAATGCCATCACATTCAAGGAATTTGACAGATGCACAGATAAAGAAACAGCAAAGAGCATATTCGACAGTCTGGTTCTAACCTATGAAGGAGCACAGCAGGTTCAAGAAGCAAGGGCTAACATATTGGTCAGACAGTATGAGATGTTCAAGATGGAAGACGATGAAGACATTGAAGCAATGTTCAGCAGATTCCAGACTCTGGTATCAGGTTTAAAAGTATTAAAGAAAAACTATACCACTGCAGATCATGTCAGGAAGATTCTAAGAAGTTTACCAAAAAGGTGGAGACCAAAGGTTACTGCAGTACAGGAAGCTAGGGATCTGAATACCTTGAAGCTTGAAGATCTAATCAGCTCACTCAGGTATCATGAAATAGAACTAGAAGCAGATGAACCAAAGAAGAAGAAGAATCTGGCTCTGAAGTCGAAACAGAAGAAAGCTACAAAGGCAGCATCAGAATCAGAGGATAGTGACAATGACTGTGATGATATGGCTTACTTAACCAAAAAGTTGGTTAAAATCTGGGAAAATAGGAAGAGAAGAAACATAACAACAAAGGAAAGGAAGAATCTGACAAGAAGAGTATTGTTTGTTATGGATGCAATAAATCTGGACATATCAAGTCAGAATGTCCAAATCTGGAAAAAGATAAACAACACAAGAAAAGTTCCAGATTCAGAAAGAAGGGTCTGATGGCTGCATGGGATGTATCAGAATCAGAGGAAGAATCGTCTGATGAAGAAGAGGCAGAAACAGCAAAGATGGCTCACATCAGGTCTGCTTTTGGACCTCATAAAGGAGTGATTTCAGGAAGGAAAACAGGCAGAAGGAAGAATGATCGAAGCAATCATTCAGGCAAGTCTGGAAGCACATCAGAAGAAGCAATTCTGTCTCTGATGGCTCATACCAATTCAAGTTCTGGATACAGCTCAGGAACATAATCAGAAGATGAAGACAGTGAGGTATTTTCTGATCTTTCTAAATCTGAATTAATTGAGACTTTAAAAGACTTGTTAAATGCAAACAATAAGATGTCTTTAAAACTAAAAACTCTTAGGGAAGATAAGAAAAATCTAACCAAAGAAGTCCAAGTTTTAAAGAATCAAAATTCTAAGTATGCAACTGAAAACAAAGATTTTAAAAATGAAGTTGCAAGACTCAAGTCTGAAAACCAAACTCTCAAAATTGTAAATCTGATATGCATGAGCAATTTTTTCAAAACTTTATTTCTAATGGAATGGAAAGAAGTAAATATGCATCTATGATTTATGGAAACAGTAACTCTGGAAAGAGAGGTCTTGGTTTTACATAAACAATTACTGAAAATAAGGTTGTTCATTCTGATGTTTTATGTATTGTTTGTGCTAAGAAAGGTCACTCTGAATTATCTTGTCCAATGGTAAAATCTGAACAAGATCAGAGAGCTGTTACAACTAACAAACTTGGACCCAATCAGTTCTGGGTACCAAAAGATCAAATTGTCTATGTTGCAGATGTTCTGAGCAACCAGAAGGAGACACCAACAATGGTGCCTGGACAATGGATGTTGGCAATGCACAAGCAGAAGAAGGTTTATGTTCCTGCTACAACCAGGCAAAAGCAATATGAGTCTGATGGAAGAAGGTCTGGTCAATGCAACCAGAACCAGAATCATAGGAGGAACAGGAAATATCAAAGATATCACACCAATCAGAGGAACAGGAACTGGAACCAGAACCAGAACTGGAATCAGTATCAGAGGTACAGGAACTGGAACCAGAACCAGAATCAGCACTGGAACCAGAACCAGAATCAGTACTGGAACCAGAACCAGAACAGGTATCAAAGGTTCAGGTATGATCATCAGAATTACTCTAATTATCAGAATTAGTATAACTACAGGAATTATCAGAATCACCAGAACCATCAAGGTTACCAGAATCACCAGATTCACCAAACTTACCAGAACCAAAACATGTTCCAGAATCACCAGAGGAACATGGTGTATCAGCCAAAGCAGAAAGAATGGAATCAGAATCAGGAGAGTTCTTCAAACACTCCATTGAGATTCATCAAGACTACAAACCTGGAAGGGAATTCAAATTCCTTAATCCAAACCATGTAATCACAGAACATACATATTCGAAATTTGAAAATCAGAAGCAGGAGGATTTTCAGAGTAAAACTGAAACTGCTGACATAGAGGTTACATCTTGTTGTAAATACTATTATTATTTGATATTTATGTTTACTGTGATAACAAGAAGCTTGAACTTAACAAATCAAAGCTAGATAAGTATTCTGCAGGTTTTCAAACTGTCAGAGGAACCATGTGATTCACACGAATTGAACACCTCAGCAGAAACAGCATTCCAGTGGTTTCAAAAACAAGCAGAAACCACCAGAAGCAGAATTAATGGTTTGGTTGTATTGAGTTCATTTTTAAATTATTTTATCTATATTATGTTATATGAAAAACTGCTTGATCTTGACAAATCAAAGCAAGATAAAGATAGTGCAGGTTCACCAGAACCAAAGGGAGCAGAAGCAGAAGAAACAGAAGTACCTGGAAAGGTTACAAGCAAGTCAGCAACACATGACAAATCTTCAAAAAATAAATCTGAAGAGAAATCTGGATATTTACCAGAACCAGAAACTGATTTATCAAAATCAGAAGCTGTTACAGATTTACCCGAACCAGAAGCTGATTTATCAGAATCAGAAGCTGTTACAGATTTACCAGAACCTGAAGTTGATTTAACAGAATCAGAAGCTGTTACAGATCTTCCAGAAACAGAAGTTGATGCAGACCAACCAATGTTGATGAGGCTTTGGCAGAGGAAGGTTGGATACTTGCAATGCAAGAAGAGCTGAATGAATTCCAAAGAAATGATGTTTGGGATCTGGTACCCAGACCAAACAAAAACATTATTGGAACCAAGTGGGTTTTCAGGAATAAACTCAATGAAAAAGGTGAAGTGATAAGGAACAAAGCCAGACTTGTAGCTCAAGGATACAGTCAACAGGAAGGTATAGATTACACTGAGACTTTTGCTCCAGTGGCCAGGTTAGAAGCAATTAGAATTCTTTTATCATTTGCTGCTAATCATGATATAATGTTGTATCAAATGGATGTTAAAAGTGCATTCTTAAATGGCTATATAAGTGAGGAAGTCTATGTCAAACAGCCCCCTAGATTTGAAGACTCTGATTTTCCAGACCATGTTTTTAAACTTAAAAAGTCTTTATATGGTTTAAAACAAGCACCAAGGGCATGGTATGACAGACTTAGTAACTTTCTGCTTAAGAATGAATTTAATAGAGGCCAGATAGATAATACACTATTTAGGAAATCCATTAAAAATGATATATTCTGATTATCCAAGTCTATGTTGAAGATATCATATTTGGATCCACTAATGGCACTTTATGCAAAGAGTTTTCTGACCTAATGCAGAAGGAGTTCCAAATGAGCATGATGGGAGAACTTAAGTTCTTCCTGGGAATTCAGATTCATCAAGGTAAATCAGGTATACTCATTCACCAATCTAAATACACCAAAGAACTTCTCAAAAAGTTCAAGATGAGTGAGTGTAAGCCTATGGCCACCCCCATGCACCCAACCTGCTCACTTGAGAAAGATGAAACCAGCCAAAAGGTAGACCAGAAAACATACAGAGGTATGATTGGATCCCTTCTTTATTTAACTGCTTCTAGACCTGACATATTGTTTAGTGTTTGTGTCTGTGCCCGATTTCAAGCTGACCCTAGGGAATCCCATTTAACTGATGTCAAACGAATTTTGAGATATCTTAAAGGAACCACCAACCTTACTTTGTTATACAAGAAAACCCCCACCTACAAACTCAGAGGTTTTTGTGATTCCGACTATGCTAGAGACAAGCTGGAAAGGAAAAGTACAAGTGGCAACTGCACTTTCTTAGGTGATAACTTGATCTCTTGGTCAAGCAAAAGACAAAGCACCATTGCCATGTCAACAGCTGAAGCTGAGTATATATCAGCAGCAGGATGCAGTTCACAGTTACTATGGATGAAACATCAACTTGAAGATTACAACATATTTGAAACCAATATCCCTTTGTTCTGTGATAACACTTCAGCCATAAACCTAACCAAGAACCCTATCTTACACTCTAGAGCCAAACACATTGAAATAAAACACCATTTCATTAGGGACCATGTTCAAAAAGGGACTTTAAGCATCCAGTTTGTGGACACTGATCATCAATGGGCTGACATCTTCACCAAAGCATTACTAGAAGATAGGTTCGAGTTCATCAAAAGCATCTCAGCATTACCTCCATATCTGACTAGCTCAAGTAGTCATCTTAGGAGTTTTTAAATTTCTTGTAATTTTATTTTCTGTCTTTTATTTTCTGTTTTACTTTCTGTAATTTTTCAAGAGAAAAAAAAATACAAAAATAGTAGGACCACTTTTTGGCTGATGACAAAAAGGGGGAGAGAGAGAGAGAGAGAGAGAAAGGAGAAACAAGTAGAAAAGGAGAGATAAAAAGAAAGGAGGAGCGAAAACGAAAGAGATGAAAAGAGGAGAAAATAAGTAGAAAATGAGAGGAATCTGGGAGAGAGAAAAAGAAAGAGTGAAAGAGAGAAGGAGTTGAAAAGGAAAGGAAACAGGGAGAGAGAAAACAAAGAGAGAAAAAGAAAGAGTGAAAAGAGAAGGAGAGAAAATGTGAAGAGAGAATAAAGAAGGAGTTGAAAAGGAGAGGAGAAGAGAAGAAAAGAAAGAGTTAAAAGAGAAAGAGTTGAAAAGGAGAGTATCAGACTTAGGGGGAGAGATTGGTCTGAGGGGGAGTAATTCAAGTCTTCGAGTTACAAGCTAGCAAAATAAGTTAAGGTTTTGTCATCATCAAAAAGGGGGAGATTGTTGGAACCAAGTTAGTTCTAAGTTTTAGGATTTTGATGTTTACAAAAGCACTCAATGTAATCTTATTTTGTACCTTGAATTATTAAATTAAATGCTACCAGAAACTGAAGTAATCAGAAGCAAAAGATCAAAGGATTCCAGAAAATGAATTCTGGAATTACCAGAAGATACTCCAGGATCACCAGAAGATATCTTTGTTGGCCCAGATCAAAAGGAAGAAATGTCATAAGAAGATCTGGACCATACCAGAGGAAAGCCTGCCAGAAGGAGAGTTGTTCCAGACCAAGAGGAATCAAATATCATATTTATTCCAGAAGTTATTCTGACCAGAAGATGGCCTGGCAGTGAGAAATTAAAACACCTCAGACTTGTTCCAGACTCAACCAGAAGATAAGTTAATGAGTCTAGAACAAGAAAATCAATCCAGATCTGACCCAGACCATAAGATAGCATGATTCAGGGCATGAAACTAAGTCCAGACCAGAAGAAATGAATTCCAGAATCAATCCAGACCTGGTCCAAAATCAAAGGTAAAATGTCCATACTGAAATATTTTTTTTCTCAAGTTAATTTAAGTTCACTCCAGACCAAGTCCAGAATTTGTCCAGATCAGAGGAAAAATATTCAGTTTAATGGTTCAGAATAAATTACTTGGCCTAGTGATGGCCCATATCAGAAGATCAGACCATGGCCAAGTGTTGGCCGAAATCAAAGGGACAGGATGTGTAGTCCAGCAAAGGTCGAGTTCAGAGGATTATAGCATATCAGGTGCGAGTCCAGGATGGCCGAAATCAGAAGATTAGAGGGTTAGGAAGTGTGGTCCAGTGATGGCCGAATTCAGAGGATCACAGCATATCAATTTATTTGGTTCAGATGTGGACTAGCGCATTAAGATCCAATGGTCCAGATTTGATCATGAGGATTAACGATGGAGATTTCAATTTATTTTGATCAAAGTATTAAAATGATTTATTACAAAAATAAAGTGAAGTATTGTGGAATTCAGGAGCTGTGGCGGGAAGCAATGAAAGGATTTGATTGGCCAGATAGTTTTTGAAAGAAATCTAAGGCTTTAAAAGATATGTTTTTTTAATTAAATGAAGCCCAATTGGTCAAGTTATTTTTGCAGAGAATCCAGCAAGATTCAGCTCGAATTTAAGCATTGGAAGAGGCCCAAATCTGCATCTATAAAAGGAGGCTCAAGGCAGAATACTTTGAATCGAAAATCACAAAAGAGTCATACACTTCCAAAGCAAACACTCAAGTTTTCAGAGAGGTCAATTGTGAGTTCCAGCTTTCAAGAAGCAAGTACTCGTGTTATTTTCTTTCCACGTCAAATCTAAGTTGTTAAAGTAGAGTCTACAATCTGAGGGAGTCAGTAGGGGTAGTAGGTTACTTGGCAATTAGATTCATAGTGTTGTGATTTCTTCTACAATCTGGGATTGTCAGATTGGCTGAAGACATGAGCTGCATTCCTCAAAGAAGTCTAGGATTGTTAGACTGTTTGAGAAGACTGACTTGGAGGGTCAGTATAAAGGTTGTAATTCAAGGTTTGAATTAGTGAAATCCTTTAAGGTGAAGGGACTGGACGTAGCCTCGTTAACGGTGAACCAGTATAAAAACTGTGAGTTTTATTTTACTTTTTATCCGCTGCTAACTCTGTTTTTAATCATACATCAAGTTTTGTTTTAAAAGTGTAAAAACAGGAAAAATATTCAAGTTAAGTCAAACACAATTCAACCCCCCCTTCTCGTGTTTGCACCTTCAATAATCAGATTCAAGAGCTTCCATCTTTTTACACACATTTTCTCAAGTTTTGTCAAGTACTTAGAAACTGCATCATCTAATTACAATTGTGCTCTAAGATCACTCTGAGTTCAAAAGACCAGAATCAATACTCAACACGAGTTAAGGATATTTAGATTCTATCAAACACTTTATCATTCCATTGTAATCTCAAGACAAAGTGAGTAAAAACCAATCTTGAGAAGTTGTAAAAATCCTTCTATGTTATAGAGAAGGTAGTGTGATTAATCCTTTGTAAAGATTGAAGGGTAGATCAGTGAAAAACTTCTGGATTGAATGGTATTGGTTGCAACAGATCAAGATTGATCTGCAGAAAGTTTGTGTAAAAGTCAAGAGAGTTCTTGCCTTGGAGTACTTAGTTGAAATCTCACGGTTGTGAGGACTGGACGTAGCCCAAGTTGGGTGAACCAAGATATATTTGTGTGTTATATTCCTCCCCTTATCTATTTACTTTCAAGTCTTTAAATATCAAGTTCAATAGATATTCAGAACCAAGAACGTTTTCCATTTTTCTAATTTACAACCAAGATCAATCTTGAGTTAAATTTTTTTAGGAAATTTTAAAAGGTTAATTTACAATTCAAACCCCCTTTTCTTGTAAATTGTTACTTCAAGTGCAGCCAGCCCAGATAGACCAGCAAGCTCAATCAGTCCAGCCAACAGAGCAGTAGTAGTGGACCTGGATGAGAGCTAGCCAGCAAGAACAACAAGTCAGTCAATTTCTGAACCTGTAAGAAGATCTGAAATAGCAAGGCAGCCTTCAGTCAGATTGCAGCCATATGAAATAACGTCTAACTCACCCATCAATGCAGATGGAGAATTAATACATTTTTCTTTAATGGCTGAATCAGAACCAATAAGTGAAGATGAGGCTTTGAGTGATCCTAGATGGAGATTAGCAATGGAGAAAGATCTCAAAGCTATAGAAAAGAACAGAACATGGGAGCTGATGACCCTGCCAGTGCACAAGAGACCAATTGATGTGAAATTGGTCTATAAAATCAAATTAAAGTCTGATGGACAAATTGCCAAGTACAAGGCCAAACTTGTAGCAAAGGGATTCTTGCATAGACATGGACTAGACTATGATGAAGTGTTTGCCCCAGTAGCTAGAATTGAAACAGTAAGGCTGGTAGTATCAATGGCTAGTTACAAAGGTTGGTCCATGCATCATCTAGATGTGAAATCAACATTCCTCAATGGACCACTAGAAGAAGAAGTGTATGTGAAACAGCCACCAGAATATGTGAAAACGGGCAAAGAAGAGCATGTATAAAAACTAGAAAAAGCTTTACATGGCCTGAAGCAAGCTCCTAAGGCTTGGAACAAGAGGATTAACAGATTCCTCATAGAGCAGCAGTTTGAAAAATGTGTCAATGAGCATGGAGTTTATGTAAAAAAGGCATCAACAGCACCTGCAATTTTAATATGCCTTTATGTTGATGATCTACTATTGACTGGCAGTGATGAAGCACAAATCTAGAAGTTCAAAATCAGAATGGAGAAGAAGTTTGAGATGACTGATCTAGGCATGCTGTCATATTTCCTAGGTATTGAGTTTGTAACCAGAGAAAATGGAATTTTTATGCACCAAAAGAAGTATGCTAATGATGTATTAAAGAGATTTCATATGTAAGATTGCAATGGAACTAGTACTCCATCAGAAGCAGGACTGGTCCTATCAAAGGAAGGCAATGAGGAGCTGGTTGATCCTTCAATATTCAAGCAAATGGTAGGATCCTTGAGGTATTTGTGCAACACAAGGCCAAACATTGCATATAGTGTTGGACTAGTCAGTAAGTATATGGAGAAGCCTAGAACACTTCACTACATGGCAGCAAAAAGGATTTTGAGATACATTAAAGAAACTAGTGAATTTGGATTGCTATATCCTAAAAATTCACATGAAGATGGAGCTGGCTTGAATGGATTCACTGATGCTGATTGGTGTGGGGATAAAGATGACAAGAAGAACACCGTTGGCTATGTGTTTATGATGATTGATTCAACAATCTCATGGTGTTCAAGAAAGCAAAGCATAGAAACACTGTCCACTTGTGAAGCTGAATATGTGGCTGCATCAATGGGAGCTTGCCAAGCTTTGTGGCTGGCAGAATTGATGATGGAACTGGGGCTGAGAAGTGAAGAACCAGTAAGGATAAAGATTTACAACAAATCTGCAATAGATCTAGCCAATCATCCAAGTGCTCATGGAAGAAGCAAGCACATGGAGACAAGATTTCATTTTTTAAGAGATCAAGTGATTAAAGGCAAGATAATGCTAGAGCATTGCAACACTAATTACCAAAAAGCTGACATTCTAACCAAAGGATTGAAGAGGGTGAAGTTCCAAGAGATGAGGAATAAGCTTGGATTAACATTACTTTAATCATTTTGAATTAGGAAGAGTGTTAATGTAATTGTAATTCACAAATGATATTAGAGGAAGTTACATGTTAGTTAGAAGTAGTTAAGAAGGTTAGAATTCTATTTTAACAGTTAGTGTGCAAATTGTTTGATATAAATTTTCTATACCAAGAACATTCTTGGTTGTGACTGATCAATCTTTGTTTACCAGAACATTTCGTTTTACTCTTTTCTTCTCAATTTCAATTCCTCTTAGTTATAAAATCTGTTATAACAAGTTCTAGACTTTTTGTTTTACTTTTGTATATCTTGCAACAAAAGTAATAGTATTTCTTAATGACTGAATAGCCATTAGCAAGAACTCTCTACAATTTCCGGTGTTTTTCGAATGAGATAAATCTTCATCTCTGTGTCACATCATTCCAATAATCTCCAACTTGATTCAAATAATGCAAGTTGAAATCCTAGCCAGAACACAGTTTGCCAAAAAAATCTCATGGGACAGTGGGTCCATCAAGTATATACAACTTAGAATTGCTTCACAAGTGGGTCCATCGGGTAAATACAACTTAGAGAGTTGCTTCACAAGACATATTGAATTTCTTTATATAGACTTAAAGCAATAATTAGAAATAATGACAAATTATTACACGATTTCTACTACTAATTACATGATATTCTTCTATCTTTATTTACATGATTCTATTTTATTTTCAAGATGCCCCTTTTGTTTCTACAAGCTTATGACTTGTATGGGGGGATTTGAACTTGGATTTTAAAATTTTCAAGTACTTATTTCCAGCAATCTGGTCTATTATGCTTAAATTCTATGATTCAAGTTATCTTTAGTGTATGGTTGTTACATTGATGGTCAGTTAATCTAATATATACAAAGTTGAGCTTTGTTGTTTAAACTTCATTAGTAATAGAAGACAGGTTGCACTATTTTGTATTCATAAGCAACATTCTGGGTGGGAATTGCAATGCTGCTCCTTAGCATCAATATACACAAAATGTATCCATTCTACAATTGTCCCAATAAAGCATTGTTACCTTACATGGCTTTTTATGGAAACAAAAACAAGTCACCTTATATAGATAGAGCATCTAATAATTACACAAAAGCCATATTTATCAATGCCCTTTGACTTGTTTCATTTCTCTTCATTGAATCATGATTTGCATCCTTTGCTCCTCATAATTATCTTCCACTTGGCATAGAGGAGGATCTTGAAACTGGTTCTTGTCTAGAACTGAACGGTACAGATGAAGATAGTGAAGCGGAGGGTCGGAGGAGTGGCGTAATGGCCCTACTTGAAGTTTCATTAGCAATAGGTGAAGAGGTAGATGTAACAGTTTTAACTGGTTGTAATTCTACTTCAGTACCAGTGGCAAGGTCTTTAAAGGAATCATCTATTATTTGATCGTCTTCTTCAATAGACAATACAGTGCTTGTATCTGTACGAATGGTGGAGTCATCAGTGAACATACCATGTCTTCTTTTCCTCCTAGCTAATTTGCCCCATCCATGAATGGTTTCCCTTATCCTCTGTGGGATTAATGCTGCCTTATAGTTTGTTCCCATCTGAAATAAATGTAGGAATGTTGTTATTGCATGAGACACGAATGTGGCAAAAGCTCTATACTAGAATGATTATTTCAATGCAACAACTCCATTTCTCAAGTAACACAAGACAAATATTATTCATCATTCTAAAAGGAAGCTATCTATAACTTAATATGGTATTTTTGCAGCCAAACCTGCAGTCCTCTCCAGCCAAATCGTTAGCTATTTTGGCTGAAGAGGGGTTGAAGGAGTTTTTGGCTGCAGGGAATCCAAATTCTTTTTCTAGGTTGTGTTACCTGGGTGACAAGAGCGTAGAGTGGCAAGGTGCTGTAACTGCAAAGAAACTGCCCAGCAAACCTACAAAGTTGAATATAAGAAAGGATAAAGGCACATGTTGATTTAACCACCAATTCTTGTGTAAACTAAGCCAATAAAGATTTAACAGCAATATTTTGCATCAGATAATTGCATAAATTTCCATGCCAAATAGTTGTTTTAAATTAAAAAATGACGCATTACTTCCTTTATTGACTTAGTTTACACAAGATAATTCTTTGATTTAAATCCAGATAGAGAAAAAAAAACAGAAGCTGTCTTGATTTCTGCATACCCCAAGATTAGCCTTAAATAAACAAGGAGGTGATTACTAATAAAGCAGGAATTATATCCAAACTGCCACTGCAGTAAAAAAGAAAGACATTTTATTTAGTCAAATGCAACTTAATAAATTTTATTAAACTTTATTAATTTAGACATTTTATCAATTTATTCTATTTGAACTGCTTAATACAGAATCTTTGAGCAATATAACTCTTCTACAATTCAAGAGTCAGCTTAAACTTAAAATATGATCCTTATTAATACTCCTAAGTGTAATTCTACATCTTAAAATAGATAAGGAAGTACCCAGAACCAAAAGAATGAAGCCAATTCAAATGCATTCTGTCAATGAAAAAAGAAAGAAAGAATATCAGAAGTTAATAAGAAAAATAACAAATGTAAGCAAGAAATAATTGCACAAGATGTAGACAAACCATGAACAACCTGGAAGAGAATGAAATGGATTAAGGAAAGTAATAGTTCAGGCTTTTTAAACCAAAAAAGTTCATCGCGAGGTCTCAACTTAGCTCCTGAGGTGAAACCGGTAATTCCAGCATTCTCCAATGCTAAGGTTGCAATAACTTGTTGTAGCTTTGTTCCCACCAAAAGAACAAGCTGTGCTTGAACAATAACACATAAGAAATAGCATGATACTTTAATAGAAAATTCGGTCATATGAGAAATTCAAAGGCAAGGTTTAGAGTATCTTCAACTTTAATTCCACACTAAGGACATATCATTGATATGAAGGAAAAAATTAGAAAAACTTAAAGTAAACTAAACACATAATTATTGTTAGAACAGTAACCCTAGTTCAAAAGTAAACAGATATGGAAAAAGCAAACAAAGGCCCCACAAGACTAAATCCCGGAGTTCGACCAAATGTGCCCACGTCTCTAACTGCAGAGTGACTGCAATGACTTTATATCATTCAAGCTTAGGGTTATAGATTACAACATGTGTTTAAATACTAGAGTCTAGTTTACAAGATTATCCCTCACAGCAGCTCGAGCGATCTACCCTCTTATATGTAAACTATGAGTCGTACCCAACAATTATAGTATAAAACTCTTTTAGAAGTTATTGATAGATCTTGTGATTAATAAAACAATTGTAGGCTAAAAATGTTTTAGTATATTCAACTAATTTATATACCATTTTAGTGAATATGCCCAATTTTATTTTTTATTTTTTTACTAAAATTATGGCCAGTTTTATGCTACTTCACCAACATGCATATTGTTCTATTCAAATTCCAAAGAAAAACTCACCAACTATGATAGGTATCTTATATGTCCAAGGCCCACTTAGAGTCATCCAAAGAGGCAAATTAGATAAAGGGGAAAGGGGAGTTATAAGGGATAGTGGAGAGAGAGGGAGGTTACCATTGAACATCTTTCAGTTAGAACCTTAGTGGTTTAGGCAGTGGAAGAATTATTTCTTCTCTGAGGAGCTTTGCTCTGGGATTACAGAAGTTATCTTCTGTAATAGTTATATTTTACATTAATAATACAGTTGTCTTTTTCTCTTAATTCGGGTTCCTATCAAAGAGCCCAACCACACTTTCACAAAGTCAAAATGGTTTGGGAACAAAAGTAAAAAAGTACAGAGGGAATGAAAAAGGTAACTTACAGATATAGGAATGATAGCTATCCAGAAATATAGATTAGATCCTGTGGTAAACCCAAAAAGAAACTAATTGTAAGTTTCAACACTATGCAAAACTAAGTAATACCTCTGGTCCCTATTATAAAAAAAATAAACTGATTTTAAAATGTATTAATTGATAGAATTCTTTTTATACCCTTATTTAATATAAGATATATATTACATTAAATAAACTCTTTGGTCCCGGTGATTTTTGTAATTCCTTCTTAATATACCAGATGGACTATAACTTAACCATGTCAGGCAATCTAAGAGAGAAGCGGAATTTAAGTGGAATGGAAGCTTTTGCCAAAACAAGATCCCCGGCAAATTTTTTTAGTGTTATAATCGAGGAAAAATATGATAAACTACTTTCACCTCGATTTTCACAGTAGGCAATACCTTTAATGTTGAAAAGCATGAAACAAACAACAAATCCCCAGAGTAGGCCACTGCAAGAGATTTAACAAAACAGACAGGATTATCAGATTTCAACTTTGTCAGAACCAAGTCGTAAAAACGAAAGAAATAATAAAATAACAAAACAAGGGAAACAGTATGTCCAAGATCAAGCACAAAACTTGCTGTACTAAATGATCAGAATTTGACCTCCAAAAAAGATTGTCATGAAGCTGCAATAATAGTTACAGCTCAATCTCAACTAATACTAACCTCACACCAACTATCCTTTGGAATTCCTCCTCCATAGATCGAACCATGTAGCTGTGGAAATCATATTTTGATGAAAGGTTGTGATTCTGCCATGAACAAGAAAAACAGACAATAAAGTAGTTAACATTCACATAGTAGAAGTTTATGCATACTACATAGTTCCAAGAAACCTGACATACAAGTACCTTTATAAAGCAAAAAAATAATATCAAATAAATGCATGAAGTAACTTTAAAAGGCATATTCCAGTCTCCACTAGAACATTAGAACTGAAGACTTTTTCGCAGAAAAATAGAAGTTTAGAGGTATGAGTTAGCTCATGAGTCTCATCATATGGTAAGTTAAAAGTTTAGATATTATCATAACATGCAAATACAATGAGATAGGAGCCACATGACTCAAAACCATTTACACCTAAAATAATTTTTATTACATTATTGCATACCATGATGAAGCCTTTTCGAAGTGTAAGGTAGTCAGCGCGAACCACAGAATGCCCAAATTGTCGAAAAAAGCATGTCTGCAATGCAACTTGATTAAACTTAACCATGTAAATATATGAAACCAGGATTTGCGCCAAGACTTCTTACAAATATATGCTTGTTGAAACAGAACTAGATGATTAAAATGATGTATAGTAAATAGAGGAATGGAGTATTAGGTGACCATAAAGTATATTCATAAAAAAGAAGTTTGCCATCAAAAGATGCTGACAGTTATAAGAGATTCATGCAATTAGCCCCCCATAAATTGTTAGCATTTAGTATTTGAGGATTGCAAATTCATTTTTCATGTTTTACCACAAAAGAAGAACCATTAAGAGTTAAATCTTACTTTACTCAATATACTTGCTTCCAGGAGAGAATAATTTTGTACTGGTCAACCCAATTGACCATAATTTGTTTAGAAAAGCAAACTGAGGAAAAGGTAAAAAGTATAGCTAAGTTAACCATGCAAAGATGGTGAACTCTTTGTTTTTTATTTCAAATATTCTTCATATCTATCTTCCTTCTTTCATCAAATAAATTAAAGAAATCAAAGGCAAGAATACAGCAAACATAAATGAAGCAAATTCGAATGGAAATGAGAAAACAGGTAGAGATATTTAATTACCATCCAAATGACTAATGGATTTGATGTATGAGACTTGACAAAGGTTGACTGCCTTCGCATAGTCATCTGCCTAGTAATTTCTGTCTCAACAAAAGAAATGACAAGCCAATTCCTTAATACAGTTACCACATGAATTGCACTACCATATACTTTTACCAATGAGCAAGTTTTTCACAAGCTTAAGTTGTTAAACAGAGGTAAATGAACTTTATAGCAATTTCACAAGAGATATTTGATAGTGAAATGTGAACAATGCACCATAGCTAAATTTAATTAACATATGAAGATCTAATACAACATCAAGGACCAATTGTCCAAAAATCTTAAATAGTTAGGTAAATATGCATGTATATCCAGAATTTCGATCCATCATAGATCGCTGAGCGGTTCTCTTTCAGGAGGTTTAAACTTTGGTCATTCAAAATTCTAAAGGCTTGATTATTTAATTGAAATTCGATTGCTAGTAGGTGAAGGTTTGAAGAGTAAATGTTCTAGAATCGGTTTTTTGCATATAAATTCATTGATTCCAATTTTGTAGAGTGAGGATTTTCATAATCAGGGCTTTAGACTAGAAAGCTTCAGTCTAAATTAAATGACACATGAAAAGAAAAAAGTTGAAAGAAGCTCAACAACACCAATGGTAGAATTTTGCATAAAATCATTATGGCCTAAAGAAACTATATGAGTTGATGTGCTTTGTAAGTTTGTATAGTAAACAGGATACAAATAAAGTTAGTTTATGTTGAGGAATAATACAAATAAAAGTTAGCACATTGAGATGTTGTATGCTTACCAGCTAAATAATTGCGCCGATCCATGTGAGCCTCCTCCTCCCACACTCTCCAACTGTGAATCTGCTTTGAACTACAAGTGTTATTATGTCAAACAGAAATCTAAAAATGATAATACCAGAATGTTTTGCCCCCTATGTCAATATTGAGCAAACTAAATAAATTACACTTTAGAAATATATAAAATCTAGTTGTAGATAATTGTTCCATGGCAATTAAATCTTTTGGTTTCATATGATAATTTTATCAATTTTCAAATTCTTACTATATCAATAGTTAGCCAAAACTAGTCTATCATAATTCATAAGCTTGCCAACATCAATAATTAAAATGAACAAGGCATGAGGTAGTAATCACTGACAGCAGAAATATAATATGGATTAGTATCAATTAGCCTATTTAGAATGACTCAAACTACTCAAATGCATTACAACAATATTGTTTAAGCATAAAAAAGAACAAAACATTCAACATGCAAACAACAATGATAGATGTGTGGAAGTTAGGTCTCATCTACATTTAAAAAACAATATCTCACCTTCACAATGGCTAACAACATTGTTAGGCAACTGTAAGATACGTGTGTGATCGCCATGACAAAAATGAACCGATGCAACTGCTCTAGACCTTCATACGAAACAAATGGTTCATAACCCTGAGTAACATAACAAATTGCAAATCAACCTCCATTAACATAATAGAGCAGTAAAAGCTAAAGATAGTCAAACGTAATACAGGTAAGGTATATAGTTCATGCCTCTTTGCAGGAGTTTCTATTTATTCCATTCAACACCCTTCTAATTATTCGTGGGTAAGAAGAAGCCATCAGTAGTTTACGTTCTTCGGAGCCATTCTCTTCAATTTGTTTATCAATCTCAGATCTAGTGCATGGAGCAAAAGCACTATTATAGAACTTTGACGGAATGCAAATATTTGCTATCATGCCAGAGGTAGCAGTAAGTAGGAGAGATATAAATCCAAGCAACATCAACTCTGAAGATAAAATTGCAAAATAATGAAAATTGATCAGCAAAAAGATACACATTACATAAAATTAGCACAATGCAGAGAAGTCAGTAAGGACTAACTACAACATTTCAAAAAGAACTATTGTTCATTTTAGAAACGGTCTTCAGTAGAATTTAATGCACGTTGACATGTACCTTCTTTCATCTTCTCCAAAGCTTCGAGCAAAGGTTTTCTATTAGTTTTCCGAAGCCACTGCAGCCACAGAAAAAAAATATAGCCACACATCAGAATTCATACCAAAGCAAGCAAAAAAAAACTTATTCACAAACCCTTAAAAAAGGGATGGTTTGGTTACTAGTAAGATTAATACATGATTAAGATAGAATCAAGCACAAAACATCAAATTAAAAATATAAATCTATGCATATGAGTAAAATTGCATTCGGAAAAAGTGCTTATTTCCTTGCAAATAAATGCAACATTAAATCCAAATATGAATCTTACCACATTTAAATATTTATTAGGCAAAACACTACTTTTCCTCTCATTTCATGTTTTTCACCTCTGCCCTTCCTCCACTCAATTTCATTCACAAGTCTGATGGTATCTTTCAAGTCTTAATCTTAAGTTTGCAAAATGCTTTAAAAATATAACAAGCTTCCAATATATGAAGCACTGACACAGATACGAACACCAGACATGACACTGACAATATCATGTAGACATCGATAATAAATTAAGAAAATAGAAGTAATTGAATGTCACTACATGTGTCGATGTCTTGTCAATATCTGCACCAACACACGTCGAACACACCTTTAATTTGAAGTGTGATGCTACATGGCTTTCAATTCCTACCATACAACTTTTCCCTATAACTACATAGATTAACATATAAAAATCAACAAAGCTCAACAATAAGATTTCAAGCAATACTTACAATGCTTAAACGGTTAATTGAGCGCTCGACAAGCAAAGAGACAGCAACAAAGATGGTCAACACAGTGGCAACAGACCATGTAGGAGTCAAGGCCAATGACCTTGTTTCTTGTTCATTCTCTGCTGCCATCTTGAATTATCCAAAAACCACAATCCAAGCCTTATATGTGACTAAGTGCCTTAAAAAAATCCAAGGCGACTTAATTAGCTTAAAAGAAGGGTCTCATTTAATATCAACTTTGAAAACTATACAAATAGAAATCATATTACAACACTTGGAGTTAACCTATGACCTTATCATAATAGTACTGAATCTAATAAATAAAAATCCAAATTGGGATATCTTTCTTTCACCATCAAGTAGTGATCCTAATTCCTAATTTAGACCCCAAATTGAAGCTTAGGTTCGAGCATAAAAATTGGGCAGAATCTCCAAATGAACCTTCACTACATATCAAAATCCTCCACACTTCAAAGGTACAAATTTTCAAAAATTACAGAAATACCCCCATGGCTTTTCTCCAATAAAAAAAATGGGGGGAAAGACTAATTTTCTCTAAATAGGATTTAAAAAATAAGCAAGGTTGTTCCTTTTTCCTTTCAGAAAGCTCTTGAGAACCTTTTAGACAAACCCCATTTTCAAATCAAGCTCAAATTACTAGCTTTACAAAAACAAAAAAAAACAGAAAGAAAACAAAGTTAATTTTTCTTTGTATAACGGTTTCAACAATAGTGAGAAGCAGATTCAGACGTTCTGAAAACACAACGTTAAACACTGTCTGGAATCTAGGAAAGTAAGAGAAGAATGGAAGTTAGAAGTGAATCGAGAAGAATGAAAACTGAAGATCTCTCTCTATAAAAAGGTGAAAGAAACAAACAAAAGAAATTGTTTGAAATATTAAAACTACCAAAAATACATTGAATGAGTTAAACCAAAAACTAAGTACATTTTAGTGATTCCATATAGATGTAAACAAAACTGTTGAAAGAGAAGGGGTAAGCGCGTCTTTTTCCAGCTGCAACTGCAATGCCAATGCAGACACAGTTCAGTTTCAGTATCTTCCCTGGTCCACAGATGCGTGACAACTCGCATTACTATTACTATTATTGTATTTTAATTAGTTTTTTTATTTTTTTTTATTTATAATTATGGGTGTGGATGTCACTTGTACTAAACTTTCACTTCTTTTTTTAATGTTTAAGTACCATTTTTTTATAAAGGTTTAAGTACATTTTAGACTCATAGACAAATAAAAAATTTCACTTGAGCTTCCTAATTGTATTTGGTTGGTTGTAGATGAATAGAAGGGGAGATGATATTTTAAAGGGTTATGTTAACATGTGTTGCCGGCGTGCATGTTATGCATTTTATAAATAGTTTTTATAAATTGAAAAAAATAGATTGTACAATTTTTGAGAATGATAAATATACATTTTTTAATACAAAATTTATATTTTTAGTATACTAATCCATGCAATATTTTTCTATTTAAAATTATGTGTTTGGTTTTAATTTTTTTAATGAAAGAAAAAATGAATAAAATCTTTTTTAATCATCATTTTATTCTTTTTTCATTTTGAGAGATTTAGAGCGAAGAAAGAAGTGATTAAATATACGTATTTAAATTTTTTTTATTTTTCTTGAATCAAACACAATTTTAATTAAAAACGTTCTCCTCTTCTCATTTTTTTTAGAATCAAACATCTATCTATTTATCATCTATTTAAATTTCTCAACTATATAATTTTAAAATTTTTAATTTTTTTTAAAGTTCGTGATAGTAAGATACGCCTAATCATTTCTCCCATTTTCATCTTTCTCTTCCCAATCTTTCAGCTCAATCCAACTCATCCATCTCAACATCAACTTTCCCTCTTCTTTGACTTCTTCCTCGACCAAGATGAAGAAGGGAAAAAACCATGAATCTAATTTGCATATCCAATTTTTCCTTGTAGTGTTTGGTGATTGTCTACGTCTATGAATTTGATCAATTCATGGTCAATTTGAGACCGCAAAAAATGGTTAGAATTAAAAGAGTACTGTAGAATGGCTCCTGAGAAGGTGTACCATTAAACAGTAACATAAGTGAGAATTGAAAAGAGTGAAAGGTATTTTAAGTAAAATTAAGTTTTGTACCTTGTACTTTAAGTATATAATCTTTTATACGAGGAATCCCTTGATGAGACGTCCTTCGAGTCGGTTAGGATGTAACTGCGATTTTCGGACTGTTAAATGGTGAGAATTTGATGATGAAGACGTGCTCAAAGTGCATGGGGTTATTATGCGCTGAAGTTGACGGATTTATGAAGCAATTAGTTGGGGTCCATTTAGTTGATTTGAGCCAAAATCTACTCCAGAAGAATTTATTAATATTTTTAAATTTAATACATATATTTTTACATATGAAAAACATATCTTTTGAAAAAAAATAATACAATATGCTCATTTGATTGAATGTCCATGCAGCAAGCACGTGTTTGTTTCCATTTTTATCTCCTATAATTGTGGCACTTGTTGCCTGCAAGTGCACCAGCACCAAGGAATCTATATTGGTGTACTCATTTTTCACCCTTTTTTTTTTTTCTTATTGGGATTAATTATTTGAAATCTATTTTGGTAAACTGAAAATAACCTATGATTGATAGTAAGAAATTGGAAAGAATTCCGTGGAATTTTTTAATATAATTATCTTTTTGGGACGAATATGATTATTATTAAATAAAGCGAAGTAATAAAAAAATTCACTCAATTAAAATTAATATTTATATAGAACAAATCTTATTTGCATTTCTTTTTTTTTTTAGGTGATTTTCCTATTACATATGCCGACACAAAACCAATATTAATAAATAAGGCAATATATTTTAATAAGAAAATTATGATTAAAGTAGTATTTTCATTAAGGTAGTATAAAACATTAAATCAAAAAAAAAATTGATATAAAACATTAACATTTTTTTATTTTATATTTGATATATATAACATGGAGTTCAATTAGTTTTACAATGTCACCTTATATAATCATACTCTGTAAAACATAGTGAAATATCTTTTATAGTGAAACTAGTTTACACATTTCCTTTTTTCTCTGTATATAGAACATAGTGAATTATACCATTATAGAATTTATATGTTTGGCTGAAAAAATTGATATATCCCACTTAGTTGCGTCCAGAATACAAATACAAATGTCGCACCTAAATGTTCCTGTTATATTTATTTTGGAGTGATGCTATTTAGTATCAAGTAGATATTTAAAAAATAAAAATAATGAATTGTCAATTTATTAAAAGTTGATTAAAGAATATTTTTTAAATTTAGTAAAAGACAGGAGAGGGGAAAAAAATAATTCTAAACCCTTGTATTTTTAGTTAGTTTTACTTTTTTTACCGTTTCAGCATTTTTCTTTTTTTTTTTTCCTTCTTGTATTATATTTATATATCAATCGCACCTTTTTCTTTTTTTTTTTCCTTCTTGTATTATATTTATATATCAATCGCACCTTTTTCTTGACAATTGACAAATAGTATATCAAATTATCCGCACTTGGTGTGTTGTGGTGTCTGTAACCACTCTCGACGAATATACACAGGTGCTCACATTTTACACTAATTTTTTATTGGATTAGTTTTTAATCGATCCATGCACATTTTAATTAAAGTTTTAGTTCTACCATTTTGAGTATTTTTCTCACTTTTAATTCCCATCAAAAATGTAAAAATTATAATTAAGAAAGTGCAAAGACCAAACTCACAAAAATAATGTGTGAAAAATTTTGTAAAAAATAAAAAGTTTAATACATGTATCATTATAAAAAATTTTAAACTACATTATAATTATTTATGAAAATGACTTTATAAATATTTATGATAAAAATTAATTATTTTTTATTGGCAATGTTATCATTCTTCACAAAATTGACATATTCTAATTGGCATACTTATTACTCTTACGTGAAATTTTTTTATTTTTTCAATTCACATTACGAAGATGATGCAAAATTAGAATAAGAAAGAGGATGATCCTTTCGAACACTTCAAATATTATTTTTGTTCATTTTCTTCAAGAATCTATTCACTCTTATACTGTTCAGGTTTGTTACAATGGAAGCAACTTCTTCACATCCTTTTCTTGTGATTATTTTTATTATTGTTGTCGTGAACTTTCTCATTTTCTTGATCCATTTTTCTCATTGGACTTACCAGATTTTCCATCCTGAATGTAACATAACTTTCTCGTTAGTATTATTTTGTTTTCGATACTCTTCTTTCAACATAAGGTGGTTTATGAATTGATCAAGAAAAATGACTTTTTTTTGTTTAATATTTCTTTTGAATTTTTTTCACAAAGGAGAAAATTTATTGATAATCGAAGAAACAATTATACGGTTTTATGACTTTTATCTTTATAATTATTAAGAATTCTTTCTATTTCATGCATTTGTTTTATAAGATACCTGCTATCAACCAATTTTTGTTATTCATTTCTGGTTGAGAGTAGTCTTATTATACAATAAATGCATTAAATAGAAAAAATGTTTAATAATTATAACCAACATAAAATGCATATAGATGAAACCATAATTGTATCAATTATTTATAAACTCACTCCTTCATGGAAAGAATTCAAAAGAAGTATGAAACATATAAAAAGAAGACATTTCTCTTGATCAATTGGGAAACCACCTTCCAGTTCGATGAAGAGTATTAGAAACAAGAAGATAGATAGGACCAATATATTCATTTGAAAGTTCATGTTATGGATGGAAAATCTAGTCAGTGCAATGAGAAAATGGATCAAGATGATGAGAAAGTTCACGTGGAAATGATCACAAGAAAAGGAAGAGAGGAAGTTGTTTTCCTGTACAATACTAACAATTATTAAATTCTTTATTTTCATATTCTAATTTTTGCAGCATCCTCACAAAACATGTTCTAACAAATTATAAATTGACCAGGAAAAAATTGAAATAATTCATTTGAAATTTTTGAATATGGTTAATATAATATAAATTGAACTTAATTCATAACTCCACAACCAAATGAAGTTGAGAAAGTTCAATTAACTCCAATTACGACACCATTGTATGTACTTTGATGTCGCACATCACACCAAAGTTTTTGACTAAATCATAACAAAGTTGAAAATGTTTTTTAAATATTTTCTAATGTAGTCCACTTTATGTTAGGTTTAAGTGTGAGTGGTTACATTCTATATCAACCACATAGACATATTTTGTTGGTAATAATGGTAGTGCAAGTGTGGAACGTGAGAGAATCACACTTATATTAGAGATTGTTAAGTTCAAAATAAATAGTTAAGTCTCATGTTGACTATGAATAAATGAATTGGATATATAAGATAAATAACTCATACATATTATCTTATAAATTTTGGTAAAAATATTGTGTCAAAAGTCCTTTATGACTTTGAAGCATTTGATTTATTATTACTCTTATACTCAAACTCCCAAAACTTTTGTCAACTATGATGTCCATTTTAATGTACCCTTCAAAATTATACCCGATGAACCGAAGCCATTCAAACGAGGAGGGATCAATCGTTATTAATTCTTAGTGAACCGTGTGTTGGGTTAGTTCACACTAGCACTCACAACATTTTCTAATCTTTTAATTTTATGTAAGATTAAGAAGTCGAACTTGAATATTTCACATAGGTTTTTGTTAATTTCATGACGCTAGACATGGCCACAAGCCTTTTTATGTAATTTGAGGTTTTTATTATGAATGACATATGCTAGAAGGTTTAACTTGTTAGTATTCTTCGTTAAAATCATTGTATAATTTCTAATAGACGCAAAATATGTAATTGCCGATATAAGAAGAAAATTGAGTAGATTCAAAATTGATATTAGAGTAATGCAAGTGATGATTATAAGAGTAGATTCAAACTTCTCTGAAATCTCAATAACATGGATAGCAAAATAACTTACAATGGTAAAACTACAAATGCATAACACAAAAATATCCATCACTAGGTAAACTATATCATTAAAACTATGCTCAACGAGTCAAAATCTTCCATATTCTAATGATCATTCTGTCTATCTCATACCCACCAAGATCAGTTGATAACCATCATGAAAGTTCATTAATATTACCAGATCATAATTCCCAAAAGCAATATTGTCTGACAATCTTATTTGGGAGGCAAATAAAGCCCCAAAATGGAACTGGCCTTTAGATAAGATGAGATGGAAATGGAGCTTTTTCTCTTCAAATTTTGTCAGAAATGGAAACAAAAACCATCATATACCCTAATAGCTACGCCTGCAACCAAAACTCATGATTCACTTGCTGGGACAAGCTCGGCAGAAATAAGTTGCTCAGACGGAACATCAGTGGATGGATCCTGCTCAGATGCGTCACCATCTTCATCTGTTTCTTCCCCATCTTCATCTGTTTCTACCCCGGTGTTTGGAATTTGGTCAGTACTTTCTCCTTTCAACTCATTCTCGTTGTATAAATCCCCTTGAACTGGAACACTTCTCTGCTGCTGGGACGAGAGAACATTTGCAATAGCTTTGATGGCAGCGGATGCCTGATTAGGGTCAACTGTCTCATCAACCTCTATGCCATTGACATTAGGCTCCTCGGACTCAGACAAGTCATCCTGCCGTGGAGGAGGAACAAAAAAGGGAATTTTACCCCTCTGCCAGTCATGAAGTATCATCTTTGCTGCAGTCATCAGATCAGGTTCACCACCCTGGAAAAGCCATTGAGTAAAAGTCACACCAAAATCTATTACCTTGAATAAGCAAAGCAAAAAAACTTCAAGAAAAACAAATTGGAAGAATAACCAAATGAAACAATTTGACAAGCTGTCACGTAAAGGGGGGAATTAGTAATTGAAGTGCACCGCTTTCTTGTATAATAATGCAATGCAAACAGAGGATCAAGAGATGAAACACCAGGACAGGGGGCATATCTAATTTAGGTCAAAATAGGAAAGCTAGAATATTAATAAGGCTGATGATCAACCTCAACGTCAAAAACATATTGTTCAACATAAAACTAAGAATTTAGATCAATTCAAAAAGAATACCTTAAGAAGTTTGCCAGATGATTTGCAAAGCTGAAGTAAGAAGTCATTATCATCATCCCTGATAACAAGAAATAGATATTATTGAATACATAGTTTTTTTATACAAGCTATTTTTTGTTACATTGTATACAAGCTATAATAACACACAGATAAGCAAATGAAGGTCTGTGTAAATGACATGTAACAGTCGCATCATGAATAATCATTGTCGTTGCCACCTTACTGTTCATAATTCTTCACTAGATGCTAGAACTACAGGCAAAGGAAAAAATCTTACAAAAGCTTTTAAAAAGCAGGCTGTTCTCAGCAAACACAAGAATACCAATGGTAGACACTTTATGAAGATCTACCATTCAGCATGAAGTTAGGAGACAAGAAACCATACCACTCTTTTATTTTATAAGCTCTTGTCAAATGCTCCTTCTTCACACGTTTCAAAACCTCGCCTATATGGTCAGCAGCATCTTTCAAGTTTGTTACACGTACCTGGAAATGGATCAAATATTTAGCCAGAGAGGAATAATAATAATAAATCTGACAACTAACATGCAACATGAATTCTGCCAGAACTTCTATTGTTAGCAAGCAGGAGTAAAAATTGTTCGTTAGTCAAGCAAACAAGTATAAATTTTGACAATCGCGATATATAACATAATAAAAGCAGTGATCATTCAGAAGATGCCAAATTGATAGGTTACCATATATAACTCAATAAAATTTGTGATGCGATTCTCGGAGCCATCGAAACCAAATTAGGAGTCACGACGGTGGATGAATCACATTACTACTACATTATCACAAATCAATAATAGACACCCCATTCTGATATAAATGAGGGAGAAACAATATTAGTCACAATCGAGTTCTCTGAGATTAGCTCTTCCTTTTTTTATCAATGGGGAAACAGAGAAAAAGGCTGAAAAAGCTAGAGCCTACTGATGGTTATGTTAGGCCTCCTATAACTAAATATTATAAGAGAAGGGTCAAGAGTTAGAATTTTAAGTGGGAACTGAATCTGTATGACAGTTATCTTTTTGCGTAAGCAGTTTTTTGTGCTGGTTTAAGTTGTAAGTCAGTGCAGTAACTGCTTTAGAGCAGTTATGGGGCAAATAAAAGTAGGAAATTAGAAAAAGGAAAATTACTGAGTGGTTATTGGGAAGGGAGAGGTCAAGCTTTCAAATTCTTGGAGGGAATATTCTTGTAACACCTATCAATCCTGTCCTTGCAGAATTGTAAACTCACATTCTGTTTAATTTAATAAAGAATTCAGTTTCCCCATTTCAATTATGTACTGACCAGTTCTAACAGGTAACTCCCAAAGCATTAGCACAAAAGGCAGAGAAAAACTGGGAAGAGAAAATATTTTATTTCTTAAAATCTTGATGCGACCAAAAAATCTGATCAATAATAATATATCACAGCCGAGTAAAACATAGGATATCTCAGCAGAGTACCAGGTTGATGGGGTATACAATAGGTATCTCAAACAGATATAAGAAATATCACTATCTATAATTACAAAAACCAACAGCAAGATTTCAACAGAAATGGCAGTTCTGACAAGGGAGAAAAAAATCCCCTTCCTTCAAGAAACAATCAGATTCATGTAAATTGTGTTTGCAGTCTATGGAAGGTTAAAACAAACATAGTGTAAATCCTTTCCCCATTAGCTGGGATGTCCTACATGAATCAAACAAAGTCATTGTGCTTTACAATTAACATTGGCAAAATTTAAAGTCTGAACAAAAGTTCCTTCATTAATTTATCATGCAACTACAATGAAAATAAAAACAGGAGAAAACCTACCACACCCTTCAACACAACATCTGTTTCAGAGTCATTGTTGTGGTAGACAACACCTGGACAATCAATCAAAAAGATCCTTTTTGTAAGGGTTATATACTGCCACACTTTTGTTTCCCCTGGAATTGGAGCAACCTTGCAAACCTATGACAATTAATTACCACATGTCAATCAACATGCTATAATGCTTATCGTTCAAGAGTTGCAAATATACTTGTACTTCTATGATATAATCAATCTACACACCAAGAACAGCTTAAACAGGAAACAGTGATGGATGAAAAAAGATTACATTTTTTGTACGCAATGTATTGATCACTGATGACTTCCCAACATTTGGATATCCAACGAAACCAACAGATATTGCTTGCTTATCGGATTTCAATCTTGCAAATTGTCTCAGAACCGATAGAAGTGAACCCTAAGCATGATAATCGCCAGTAAAATGATGGTAATTAGCTTAAGATACACAACAGTTAAAGGGCATGAAAGAAAGATGTGTTATCTCCAAATAAAATAAAGATGAAGTCAATGGTATACCTTTCCAAAGGACTTATTAATGCTTGCATGGAATGCTAGCGTTGGATATTCTTTTGACAAAACTCTAAGCCATCCTTTTGTTGCCCAAGCAGGAATAAGATCACACTGAGAGAAAAAAAATGAGGATTTGAAATGGTTTATAATGTATGCTATAAAGAACAATGCAAATAAAAAAATGTTAGTAACCTTGTTCAATAAAAGCACCATGTGTTTGTGCTTGCAATTTTCTTTCAAATGCTTCTCTAAATGGTAACATCTTGTGCCTTGAGGATCTCTTGCATCGATAACCTGTATTAGCACAGATAAAATATTTTCAAAGACTGAAGAGGAAAGCATGTGATATCATCTGGGAAACTGAAAGTTAAACCTACCATGGATTCATCAACTTAAATAATCGTGAAACAATCACATAAAGAAATATGCTTTAAAAATATAACACATTAGCTCCGAAGGTTCTATATTTTGTCTCTTTATACTGTGACAAACTTTATTCAAATTCAGAACAATGTTCACATTGACGAAGCAAGGTAGCTTGCAGATTTGCAGCAGAAATACGCATATAAGGCATAAGCTTTAACATTATACATAAAATATTATTATACAATGGAAACAGACAATTGCTGGTCAGGCCAGAATCAGCAACCACATACATATGAGTTCAAAAAAAACTTAGCAACAGGATGAAAACACTACCTGGACAACAACATCTGAAGAATCTATCACTTTGTAGAGTTCACCCCATATACGTTTGCTTTGACCCTTATCAAACATGTTATGGCGCACTAAATCTCTAAATCCATCTGCTTCATTAGCTTCTACAGACACACTAGAAGCACACTTCTCTTCAAAAGCATCTGCAAAGTAACGTAGGAAAAAGACATTTGTAACAGATATCAGATTATGTACAACATTATTTGATCAAGAAGAAACAAATCTCATATAAACAAGTATTCCCACTAAAGAAACAGAAAATTGATGTATTACTCATTTAATCTTGATTAAGCAAATAACCTAAGCACACCAATGAAAAACAATAACCAAATTCTGAAGAAAAAAAACACATCTTTTTAAAAATTTATATATTTTAGTCATCAAACAAATATTGCTTAAAAAAGATCAATAAAAGCATAATAAAACTTAGCATATCTCCTGCTAGTGCTTACTAAACAATCCAATTTAGTGAGAAATCATGAATTCTACCTTGAGAACCATCAGCTTTCTTAGCTAAAGACTCGTAATCAGACGCCAAAAGGCTTGGACGCTTTCTTTTAGTCTTAGGTCCAAATGCATCCGAAAAAGGCTCTCTATCAAGAAGGTGAACCCTACATTGCTACATTCAAAATCCATAAAACCAATAAATTTACAGAATTTTTTTTACTTCATTTTTAAAATAAGCACACACAAAAAATTGTTGGAACAATTAAGCAAGTGAAGAAACAAACCTTCTGGTGATCATTGAGAAGCGACATCGGCAAATTCTTCCCCTTGAGAATAACATTATAATTACTCGAGCTATGCTTCTGCATTTCTTCTCGGAAAAATTCAATCTCTTTCTGATTCACAACACGAGTATTCCCTACGAATCACAAACCGAAACAAAATAAAAAACATGAAATTCAGGAATTAAAATTGAGGAATCGTATTTGATAACTGGACTAACCGAACCAGCGACGATCAGGCTGGATTCGAGTGCTGGGAAGCTCCTTAGACTGAAACTCGTTGGATAAGATTTTGCCCTTAGTGTTGCGAACGGGTCTGGTTTTGTACATCTTAAGACGGCGAACTGTAGCGGCGGAACGGGATTCGTTCTTAGAGTCATTGCTGCGGTTGACGTCGAGAGAGTGTTTTGGTTTACCGGAGACGTTAACGTTTCTCTCTTTCTTCTTCGCCATCGAAGATGCGCAGAGAGAATGGCCGCGAGGTGAAATTAGGGTATAGATGAGGCTATGTTTTTTGCAACTGTAATAAAACGACAGTGCTGCCAAGGTTAGGTTAGGATTAGGGCTTGGTTAACGGTTCACCGACTGTAGGAATAATTGTAAAAAAATAAATAGTTTAGATTAAATACGTAAAAGTTACTACAAATAAAATCACATATTTGCCGAGATCGCTTACGTGTTTAAACCATATAATATAATATATATATATATATATATATATATATATTTATTTGTCGTAATTTTAATTTGATGTCAAAAATATGTAATTTTTAATTTGTACGTTTGTTCCAGCGTTTTTAATAGTTTGTAACTTAAAATACATTTTTAATTAAAAAAAAACAAACTAAATTTAAAAAAATTATGAATATTTGAAGTTAAAAACAACACAAAAACATCTAATAGAATGTACATATATGTTTCATCTTTTTAACTGTTAGCTCTCGTAAAAATATTTCTTAATTTTTAGTGCTTTTAGTGCTTGCGATGTTTTCTTGTTGAACAAAATTGCTTTAGTTTTAATTTCTTTTAAATTTGCTTAAATATTCTTATATGTAAAAAATATTAAAACTATAGTATATATATTCAGTTAGAAATGTTAAATCTAACTTTTAATTTTCATAAATACAAATATATACTCAGTAAAATATTGATGAACAAGGTATCGCTACCAAATTTTATATTATAATTTGATCTCACAAAAATATTGTGTGCAAAATAGTAAAGAATAAAATTATCATAATTATAAATTGAAAATCAAGAGATAAACATTTTTAATATAAATAAGGGTGGACAATAAAAAAAATTGAAAAGAATCCAGCTGGAATTTTTAATATATTCAGATAATATGAATTGAATTTAAGTAGTATTTTTACAATTAAATGATGTCCCCAAGAGCACTTAAATGAAATGACACATGTTTTGTCTCTTTAATGGGATCTAGGTAGTGTAGTTGGAATTATTAATTCACCTGTTATTTGCTAGTTTGAATATTTTGTATCTCGTATATTCTAAATGTCATTCTAGTTTTTTTTTATCAGCGCAGGTAAATTGAATTTCTTTGATTTAGTTGAATTTTTGTATTGAGATGGATTTTTTCTCAAACTTTTTTCTAATGAAATTTATTTTTTTTAAAAAATGGCAAGAGTCTCTTTTAACTTAACCAAAGTCTTGAATTCAAATTCAAACTTAGACACACAACATTATTAAAACTCTTATGAATAGTTTGACGTCAATTTAAATATTAAAAGGCTCGAAAGATTAGTCTCTATAGTTACATACAGAGAATACTCAATTTACACTAAAAAAACTATCTAAATGATGACTATTAAATTAAGAGAAATAACATTTTTCTCTCTTAATTCAATAGTATTCATTACTCACAATTGTTTGTATTTTACTCAACCGCGTCAAAGTTGATTTAGTGTTTTGGAATCTTTTATATTTTATGCATGTTATGAAGTCCAACTTAAATATTTAATGACGCTAGTCGTGAGCACAAACTTCTTAATGTAAACTGAGGTTTCAGTTAAGAACGGCGTATGCTAAAAAGATTTAACTTGTTAGTGAATTTTATTCTAAAAATCATTATTGAATACACTAAAAATCATTGGAAAAGAATTTCTGATAGAATCATAGAGACTCAAAACTCAATGATAATTACTGATATAAAAGGAAAATTGAGATAAGATTATTTGAGCTCTACTGTTCTAAAGAAGCAAAACTGATATTAAGACTACTAGAAGAAAAAAAAAGTGATAGTATAAAGAGTATATTCAAACTTCTCTGAACTCTCATAACATGGATAGCAAAATAACTTAGAATAGTAAATTTTCAAGAGCATAAAGCCCCGAACTGGAGAAAAAGATGCGCTGTGGAAATGGAGCTTGTGCTCTTCAAAGCTATTTCAGGAATGGAAATAAAAACCTACATATACACCAACAGCTACACCTGCAGCCGAAACTCGTGATTCACTTGTCGGGACCAGCTCAGCAGAAATAAGCTCCTGAGATGGAACCTCAGATGCGTCACTATCTTCATTTGTATCTTTCCCAGTGTTTGGAAGTTGGTCAGTAGTTTCATCCTTCAACTCATTCTCGCTATATAAATCTCCTTGAACTGGAACACTTTGCTGCTGGGACGAAAGAACGTTAGCAATAGCTTTAAAGGCAGCAGAAGCCTGATAACGGTCAACAGCCTCATCAACATCTATGCCATTGATATTAGGCTCCTCGGGCACGGACAAGTCTTCCTGCCGTGGAGGAGGAACAAAAAAGGGAATTTTACCCCTCTGCCAGTCATGTAGTATCATTTTTGCTGCAGTCATGAGATCAGGTTCGCCCCCCTGGAAAAGCCATTGAGTAAAAGTCACACCAAAATCTGTCACCTTGTCTTACCAAAGCAAAAAGAACTTCAAGCAAAACAAATTGGAAAAATAACCAAATTAAACAATTTGACAAGCTGTCGCATAAAGGGGGAAATTAGTAAATGCAGTGCACTGCTTTCTTCTATAATAATGCAAGTATAGGATCAAGAGATGAAACACCGTGATAGATAGATTTAATTGAGGAAAACTAGAGTATAATATTAAGACTGATGATCAGCCTCAACAACATATTACTTTTAAGATAAAAACTAAGAATTTAGATCAACTCAAAAGGAATACCTTAAGAAGTTTTCCAGATGATTTGCAAAGCTGAAGTAGGAAGTCATAATCATCATCCCTGATGACAAGAAATAGATTTTTTTTTACTAAAAGATATAGATATTATTGAATACCTAATTTTTGTATACAAACTAGTTTTTTGTTACATTTATACAAACTACAATAATAACACATAGATAAGCAAATCAAGGTCTGCGTAAATGAAAGGCATGTAATAGTCACGTCAAGAATAATCATCACCATCACCACCTCACTGTTCATAATTCCTCACTAGATGCTACAACTACAGGCAAAGGAAAAAAATCTTGCAAAATATTTCAAGAAGTAGGCTGTTCTCAGCAAACACAAGAATACCAAAGGTAGACACTATATGAAGATCTACCATTCACCATGAAGTTAGGAGACAAGAAACCATACCACTCTTTTATTTTATAAGCTGTTGTCAAATGCTCCTTCTTCACACGTTTCAAAACCTCACTTATATGGTCAGTAGCATCTTTCAAGTTTGTTACACGTACCTGGAAATAAATCAAGTATCAAAATTTATCCAGAGAGGAATAATAATAATAATAATAATAATAATAATAATAATAATAATAATAATAATAATAATAATAATATATCTAACAACTGACATGCAAAATGAATTTCCACAATAATTTCTATTGTTAGCATGCAGGAGTATAAACTATTCATTAGTCCAGCAAACAAGTATGAGTTCTGACAATCAAGATCCATAACATAAAAGGTAATATGGCGGTCAATATTCAGTTTTACAATTTACAAAAAATAAGAATAGTAAAAGGAATAGCACTGTCTATAATTACAACAACCAACATCAAGATTCGGTAACATTCTTTCAAACACAAACGGCAGTTTGGGCAAAAGGAGAGAAAACTGCTTTCCTTCAAATAACCATCAGATTCATGTACATTCTGTTTGCAGTTTTTAGAAGCTTAAAACAATCACACTATATACAAATCCTTTCCCCATTAGGTGATGTCACCTAAATGAATCATACAAAGTCATTATGCTATTTCAATTAACATTGGCAAAATTTAATTTAAAGTCTGAACAAAATATCCTTCATTAATTTATCATGCAACCACAGTGAAAATAAAATAGGAGAAAACCTACCACACCCTTCAGCACAACATCTGTTTCAGAGTCGTTGTTGTGGTAGACAACACCTGGACAATCAATCAAAAAGATCCTTTTTGTAAGGGTTATATACTGCCACACTTTTGTTTCACCTGGAATTGGAGCAACCTTGCAAACCTATGACACATTAATTGGTCATTAAAATGCTTATAGTTCCAGAGTTGCAAGTATACTTGTACTTCTAAGCTTTAAGCAGGAAAAAAGAAACAGTGAAGGATGAAGATTACATTCTTTGTACGCAGTGTATTGATCACTGATGACTTCCCAACATTTGGATATCCAACGAAACCAACAGATATTGATTGCTTATCGCTTCTCAATCTAGCAAATTGTCTCAGAACCGATAGAAGTGAACCCTAAGCATGATAATGACCAATAAAAAGATATTAAATAGCTTACAATACACAATAGTTAAAGGAGAGAAAATAAAGATGTGTTATCTCCAACTTCACTTGTCTTTTTATTTATTGAAGAATCAACGCATTACAGGAAACTGGAAGACAAATCAAATAAAGATGAAGTGAAGTGTATACCTTTCCAAAGGACTTATTAATGCTTGCATGGAATGCTAGCGTTGGATATTCTTTTGACAAAACTCTAAGCCATCCTTTTGTTGCCCAAGCAGGAATTAAATCAACCTGAAAGAAAGAAAAAATCAGAATTTGAAATGGTTTATAAGTAAGATATAAGTTTAGGGTCTTTAGCAACCATTTAAAACAAAAAGCACAAAAAAATATGCTAGTAACCTTGTTCAATAAAAGCACCATGTGTTTGTACTTGCAATTTTCTTTCAAATGCTTCTCTAAATGGGAACATCTAGTGCCTTGTGGATCCCTTGCATTGATAACCTGTATCGGGATGGATAAAATATTTTCAAAGACTGAAGAGAAAAGCGTGTGATATCTGCTGGGAAACTGAAAGTCTAAGAAATTTGGCCTACCAATACCATGGATTCATCAACTTAAATAAGCATGAAACATCATATAATGAAACATGTTCTAAAAGTATAACACATTAGCTCCCAAGCTTCTATATTTTGTCCCTTTGTTTACTATGACAAACTTCATTAAAATTCAGAACAATGTTCACATTGACAGAGCAAGGTAGCTTGCAGATTTGCAGCAGAAATACACATCATAAAGCATAATTTCTTAACCTTATCACACAAAATATTATTGTACAATGGAAACACACAAATGCTTTTTATGTCAGAATCAGCCCATATATGTGTGTGTGTTAATGTTAAACAAAATCTTAAAAAAAGGATGAAACACTACCTGGACAACAACATCTGAAGAATCTATCACTTTGTAGAGTTCACCCCAAATGCGTTTGCTTTGACCCTTATCAAACATGTTATGCCGCGCTAAACCTCTAAATCCATCTGCTTCATTGTCTTCTGCAGACACACTAGAAACACACTTCTCTTCAAAAGCATCTGCAAAGTAAAGTAATGTCGGAAAAAGACAATTGTAACAGTTATCAGATTAGGTACAACATTATTTGATCAAGAGGGAACAAATCACATGTGAACAAGTATTCCTACTAAAGAAACAGAAAACAGCTGTATTATTCATTCAGTCTTGATTACAACACATGGATATTGGTTAAGCTAAAAAACCACTTTGATGTGATTTTTTTTAAGAATTTGGTTTTAAAAAACCATTATTTTTAACTTAAACGTATATTTTTGGGCAAACCACCATTTTAGTCCCTAAAAGTGTAGAGCGTTATCACTTTGGTCCCTGTCTTAGCCAAAAACTCAAATTTTAATGATAGTAAGTTGTATTTTTCAATGACTATTTTGATAATTCTATAACTAATTTGAGTTTTTTGCTAATTCAAGAACTAAAGTGACATAGTCCAACACTAAAATGGTGGTTTACCCTATTTTTAAATTATTGTTTAGTATAAAACACTTTTTCTTAAAAGATATAAATAAGCACAATAAAACTAGGCATATGAATATCTAGTGCTAATGCTTACTAAACAATCCAATTTAGAGAGAAACCATGATATCTACCTTGAGAACCATCAGCTTTCTTAGCTAAAGACTCATAATCAGGCGCCACAAGGGTTGGACGCTTTCTTTTAGTCTTAGGTCCAAATGCATCTTCAAAAGGCTCTCTATCAAGAACGTGAAACCTAGATTGCTACATTCAAAATCCATATAAACCAAGAAATTAACATAATTATTTTTACATCAATTTTTAAAATAAGCATAAAACCGTTGCAACAACTAAGCAAGTGAAGAAAACAAACCTTCCGGTTATCTTTGAGAAGCGACATCGGCAGCTTCTTCCCCTTGATAATAACATTATAATTACTCGAACTATGCTTCTCCATTGCTTCTAGGAAACACTGAATCCTTTTCTGAGTCTCAGTATAAACATTCCCTGCGAATCACAAAACAAAAACAAACAAACAAAAATAGAAAGCATGAAATTGACGAATTGAAATTGAGGAATCGTAATTCATAATGAAGTGATTGATTGATAATTGGACTAACGGAACCAGTTAGGATCGGGTTGGATTCGAGTAATGGGAAGATCCTTGGACTGAAACGCGTTGGATACGACTTTCCCCTTACGGTTGCGAACGGGCTTGGTTTCGTACATCTTGAGACGGCGAACTTTGGCCGCGGAACGGAATTCGTTCTTATCGGCATTGCTACGGTTGACGTCGAGAGAGTGCTTTGGTTTTCCGGAGACGTTAACGTTTCTTTCTTTCTTCTTCGCCATTGTAGAGAATGGCGGCAAGTAGTGCCGCAATGCAGAGTTATTATTGGGATTAGGGAATAAAAAAACAGTATGTTAAAATTTATTTTATTTTATAACGTGAAGAATGATTTTAGTATTTTTGGGCCTGAGAATGTGGTGATGGGTAATTAGGTATTAACGACGGCCAGAATTATGGGCATGTATTTGGTGCAGACTTTATTTATTGCGTGAGCAACAAGTAAGTGGGTTTCGTTCCAGCTTTGGGTTTTTCATGCTCTTACTACATTCAGCCTTTGTTTTGTTATGAGAGAGAAACGGAGGATAGAAAATGAGAAGAAGAGAAATAAGTGAAAAATGAGACGATTGATTAGTTGTTTGGTACGAGATAAAATAGTAGAGAAGTATAAGTGAAAATTTATCAAATGGCATAAACATTGCTAAAGTGAATTATTTTATTTTAATTTCATGTAGCGTATAAAATTAATAAACATAATTTAAAAATGTAAACTAATTTAATTTTCTGAAATTATATAAATAAATAAATTGAAAATAAATTTATTTATTTTTATGCAAAAAGAAAATTTTAATTAGAAAGTGAAGAATTAATGTGTATTTTATTATTTTCTTCTCTCTTCTTCGCGTTGCAATACCCTCTATTTTAAAATTCATTGCATAACAAGGAACAAAAAATAGCAAATAAAAGACTACATGTATCTTCTTCATTATATTTCATCTTTACCCTCGACCATCATCACTATGTTTGTTCAATATTTATTTATTTACGACGAAGATGATTGTTTATTATTCACTTTCGTTCGTTTACTTCATTGTCATTGTTATTGATTCTTCAATTTCTAAAATAATAAATTAATTAATTATGTTTTTGTTTTTAATTAATTAATTTAATTTCACTCGATTAAAATAGTTTGTGCTTATAAATTATGTTTACTAATTAAATTATATTTAATTGATTGAAGGAATCTTCTACTTTACAGTTGCAAATTAAAGAGTTTTGATACATTTGTTTTGTTTACAAGTGGTACAATTGTCAGGTAAACCAGTAAACAGTCAAGGATGGTCTCCTATAATGAACCATTAATAATTAGTAAGACCTTTACTTATGAGAAATATAATTGGTTTCTAGGAATGAAAAGAATAATGATTAAGTTTATTAACTTAAAAAAAAAAATTGTGAAGCTGAATCGACATATATTTCGATCTTTTCTTTTTTTAACTACACAATGAATACTCTACTTTAATTATTTTACTAGAATTATAAATTGATTTTTTACAATAATTTTTTTAATATTATATTAGTTAAAAAATGAATAATATATATATATTTATATATTTGTTTTGAATAAAAAATCAAAATTTTAAATTCATATACATGTTTGTATATTTAATTGTAAATATTTTAATAAAATAAATAATTATATGAATTAAACAGTTTTATAAGTGTTCTCTAAAGCCAATTTGATACTATCATATTGTGAGAGGAAGAAATGACCAGCGCTCAATAAAAAAGAACGAGTGATATTATAAACCCACGTGCAATCTTAAACCGTTAACCTTCATTTTCTCTCTCATGTGCCCTACTTCTTTTTCTTTCAAAACCAGATCTAATTCCTATCCATTATTGATGTTTATGAAGAAACTTTAATCTCCCTCTCGTGTTAAGTAATACCATCATCATCAGAAATTGTATGTGTCCTTTTCTTCCACGCATGTTCCTTCTTTATAAACCTAAAACATCCCCATTAGCAGCAATTTGGTAAACATTCATAATTCTTGTAGTTTTATATATTCTTTGATGTTTACCTATTTCTAAGTTAAAACTAACTATATAAACAATAGAAAATTGATTCATGCGTTTTTGTTCTACGACATGAATTTTATGGTATCTACCACCATCTCATGCCAATATAGTTTTGCAAACTTATGATATTTGAAAGTTAATGATACTATTAGCGAAAGGACGCTTACGGCAACAATGAAAGTGAAACCCATCCAAAAGTCACATGTAGCGGTGATTTCTTCCTCTCATCTCTCATAATATATATACACTATTTTAAAAATAACCAAATCTTTAACTTCACAATTAGGGATTGTTTCTAAATTGATTTGCCTATATTTAGCTGTAATTATTAATGTTCTAAAATTAAAAATCTTTAAATATTAGTATCATCATAGCTAAAAATTGATTTGCATGAATATATGGATTTGTTTAATATAAGAGTCTGAGTTCAATATAATATTGAGCTCTCTTAGGTTACTATTTTTACACAATTGATGTTTTATTTTTTGGATTATAAGATTGTATCGAATTGACCGCACTTTTAAATAACAACGTAATTTTTTCTATGGATCTGTTCATTTAAACTTTTATTCCAGACTAAAAATAATGATAAAAAGTTTATAAATGATAATGTTTTGTGAAATATTTATTCCAATTGTTATTTCACGACAAAAATTTAATTATTTATCAAAAAATGTATAATAGTTGTAAAAATATTATATGAGGTTAACAAATATATTATAATATCATTTAATAATAATAATGCACTGTGAATTAAAATTTATTTAAAATTTATATGATGTTCAGTTCTAAATTTAAATTTTAATGTCATATGAGATTAATTAGCATAACTTTCTTTATATCAACATGAGGTTGAGTCTACAAAAGAGTTAGACTTTCACTATGCGGTGAACTCAAATTTTAATTATTGTATCAACATCAGTTTGCTTATTAATTATTTATTAGCTTGTGATAAGTTGAGTCTTGTTATTGATTCCTTATCACTTAGAATTAGTTGATTGTCTGTTAGTTTGTTATTTTGCTATTAGGCTTGCAGTTAGCTTGCTGTTTGGCTTTTCTGTTTTGTTTCATCTTGTATATATGTATCTTTATCATCACTTTGTAATGATTATCAAAGGTTTATCAATAACATTCAAGAGGTATATTAAAAAAATATCTATTTTCAATATGGTATCATTAATAAATTGTTTCAGTTATATTTGTTTTCTCTTCTTCTTCATCATGGAAGAACTCATGGTTGAGAATGTCAATCCCTTTCATCCCAAATCTATAATCCTGGTCTTGTTCTTGTTGCCCACCCTCTCACCGGTGATAATTATGGTTCTTGGCACAGTGCAATGGTCCTCATTGCACACAATAAACTTAGTTTTGTCGATGGCACCATTCTTGCACCTCAAGAAAACGATGCTATCTTTCCTTTATGGCGTCGCAATAATAGCATTGTTGCCTCATGGATTCTCAATTCCGTCTCCAAAGAAATCCAAGCTTCTACGATTTACTCTGCAACTACTATTGAAATTTGGAACGATCTTCATATGTTTTCATCAAAATAATGGTCCTAAGGTTTTTCAATTAAAGAAAGATCTCCTCAGTTGCAATCAAGGTTCTTTTCTGTCAGTCAACATTTTACCAAATTCAAGGGTTTATGAAAGAATTTGGGGAATACATAACCATTCACACATGCAATTGTGGCAGTGTTCAACCTCTCGTCGATTTTCTTCAACAAGAATATGTCATGACTTTTCTGATGGGTTTAAATGATAGTTTTGCTCAGATTCATGGTCAGATCTTGTTAATGGATTCCATTCCTCCCATCAATTGAGTTTTTTCTATGATCGCTTAAGAGGAAAAACAACACGAAATTGTTAATCCTCAACCTCTTTCGAATTCCCCAATTGCGTTTAATGTGAAAGGACCAAACCCCAAATCCAATGCTGGTAAACATGATCATCCTCTTTATTCACATTGCAATATGCTTGGCCATATCAAAGAGAAGTGTTTTAAACTTCATAGGTTTCCACTTGGCTACAAGAAGTCTTCGTCTTCTGGTGAAATCCCTACCATGACAACTCAACATTATCAACAACTCATTGCTTTCTTCCAATCTCAAATGGGTAAGGCTACCACTCCCGATTCTGCAGATGACACTATTGGTATGTGTCACACCCTTCTTGATTCTCCTTCTTTTACATATTCCTTGAATAGTTCCAAAAGAGTTTTTCCAAATCGTTGGATTATTGATTATGGCACTACCTCACATATTTGCTACAATCTTGACATGGTTAATTCATATAATTATTTATCAAATAAGTTTGTTACTTTAAGGTTTTAGCAATTCGGAGTGTTACTCTTAATCCTAATGTCCAACTTCAACATGTTCTTTACATTCTAGATTTTTCTATCAACCTTATTTTGGTTAGTGCCTTAACTCAATCTTCTAGTCTACAACTAATTTTTTTTACGATTTTAAAAAAAATTCAAGATCCCCTACAGAAGAAAATTATTGGCAATGGTGATCTTTATCATGGTCTTTACATATATGATCCTGTTTCTAGTTTGGATTCTTCTATTCATCATGTTTCTTGTATTCTTGCACCTAAATCATGCACTGTATCCACTGTTTCTTTCGATTGTAACATGAATGCTTCTAGTAATAGTCATTTGTGGCATGCTCGTCTAGGCCACTTGTCTGACCCTGTATTCAAGGTTGTTGCTAATAAAATTGCTTTCACTATGCCTCAATCTTTTAATTCTTCTACTTGCAATATTTCATTTGGCTAAGTTTCATCGTTTTCCTTTTCAATATAACAATAACTTTGCTAAAAACAATTTTGATCTAATCCATTGTGATGTTTGGGGGCTTTTGCCCATCTCACTTACAATAATAAATCATATTTCTTAACTATTGTCGAAGATCGTAGTCATTTTACTTGGTTATATTTGTTGCATTCCAAATCTGAGGCGTATCAAAGAATAAAACAATTTTTTGCCTTTGTACGTACTCAATTTGATTGTGGCATTAAATGTATTCGCACTCATAATGCCAAGGAGTTGGCTCTTAATGACTTTCTACAGGAACTTAGTAGTCAACACCAATTTTCTTGCCCTTATCGAACACTAACAAAATTCAGTTGTGGGACGCAAGCATCAAAACCTTCTTAATGTAGCTCGTGCACTTTATTTTCACTCAAGAGTTCCTGTTAAATTATGGAGTGATTGTATCTCGACTGCAACTCATATTATCAATCGGACTCCTTCTCTCCACTTGGACAAGAAATCTTCGTTTGAGATCCTTTATTCTGCAAGGAGTTGGCTCTTAATGATTTTCTGTAAGAACTTGGTACTCAACACCAATTTTCTTGCCCTTATTGACCACAACAAAATTCAATTGTGGAACACATGCATCAACACCTTCTTAATGTAGCTCGTGCACTTTATTTTCACTCAAGAGTTCTTGTTAAATTCTGGAGTGATTGTGTCTCGACTACAACTCATATTATCAACCGGACTCCTTCTCTCCACTTGGACAAGCAATCTTCATTTGAGATCCTTTATTCAGCAGCTTTTACCTACGATTATCTTCATGTCTTTGGCTGGCTGTGTTATGCAGCCACCATTCCATACACCAGAAATAAATTTTCACCGTATGCAAATCCTTGTGTCTTTCTTGGATACCCATCTAGTTTTAAGGGATACAAACTTTACAACATTTCCTCTAGAAAGTTCATTATTTCAAGGGATGTTATTTTTAATGAAACTTCATTCCCCTTTCACACACTTTCTTATACAGATCCTGCTCCTGAATTTCTCCAACATATTGTCATTCCCAAGCTTGTACCTCATTTTCATCCATATCCCACTACTCTTATTGTTTCAGATGCCTCATCGATCTCTGACCCTCCTAATTTAGACCTTTATCATACTGACCAACTTCCACTTCATTCTTTACCAACTCCTGGTACTGATGTTCCCTCTGCTTTTAGACAATCAACCATACCACACAATCCACCATTCTATCTTAATGACTATATCTGCACCACTAAATATCCAATTCAAAAACACCTTTCCCACAATTATAAGCCTTTCATCCTTCAGGTATATTCTACCTATGAACCTCAATTCTATCACGAGGCAGTAAAATTTGATGATTGGAAACATGCAATGGTGTATGAACTGGCAGCTTTGGAAGCAAATAATACTTGGATTGTTATGCCTCTCCATCCTCACAAACGTGTCGTTGATTGTAGACGTGTTTATAAAATGAAATATGAAGCAAATGGCAGCATTAATAGACATAAGGCACGATTGGTTGCCAAAGGTTTTACGCAGCAGTCCGATATTGATTTTCTCCACACCTTTTCTCCCGTTGCTCGTCTCACCACAGTTTTGTATTGCTTGCTTTGGCTACCCAACAACATTGGCATCTTCTCTAACTTGATATCAATAATGCATTCTTAAATGACACCTTTGAGGAAGATGTCTACATGAAGTTACCAATGGGTTATCCCATTGAAGGGGAGACACATAACATGGTTTGTAAACTAAACAAATCTATTTATGGTTTGAGGCAATCATCTTGCAAATGGTTCACAAAGTTTTCTTCAATAATTGCTCAATTTGGGTTTAAACCTTGCACCAAGGATAATTATTTGTTCACCCAAGGTTCAAACAAGTCTCTATTAATCCTTTTAGTCTACGTGGACGATATTATATTGGCAGGTCCTAATCATGAGTTGTTGCATCATACTCAACATCAACTTGAGAAACACTTCAGATAGAAGGTGCTTGGAAATCCAAAACATTTTCTTGGTTTAAAGATAGCTAAATCAACCAAAGAAGTTAGGTTATAGAGCTCACCAGGGTCAGTGCAGACCTCAAGATTCAAAAAGCATTGACAAAGGTACTTACAAATTATCCACCAAAGAGGTCCTCAAGCTGGCAGCAGGAGTTGAACCCACACCTTTTTGAGGTATGAGTCAACTCCTTACCAACTTTATCAACCTTCACTAGCACTCTCTCTTATTAGTTGAAATTCAAACAGATCTCGGCAAATTTATGTGGAGCCAACATGATTTAGAAGAATTCATTCCCAAAATAGTGAAGCATATTTGAATTTTAACTAAGAAAAAGTATGTTGAAACTATAGTGTTTTGTTGGCACTCTTTGTAAGCGTAATAGTGTTTGGATTCCAAAATTGTGGTTGAGAATAAGTCATTTATTGACTGGTTATTTTGTAAATAATTTATTATATTATATAGGATAGCTGTAGAGAATATCAAGGGACTTTGTACAGTAAATCTCTCATATTTAATTCTGATTTATTTATTAGACTAGGAAATGTTGTATTTAAAAACCAGAATTGTAACCATTCTGATTCAAGAAATGAAAATATCATTTCCTCAATAATTCACATGGTATTAGAGCAAACCTGGTCAAAGTAAAAAAAAACACCATTATTCTATGGCTGAAGAAAGCAGTTTAGTCACAGACCCAAACCCTAAAAAGGCAGCTGGAACTTCCACAATTAACAGCCTGACTGAAAACACCACTATACCCATCACTGGCTACAAATTAAATGGCCAAAACTACACCCAATGGACAAGATCTGTCCGGATCTTCCTTCAAGGAAAAGGGAAGGAATATTACATCTCTGATGATGCTGAAGAGCAAGAGAAAAAGGACCCCGATTACCCAAAGTGGAAGCTAGAGAACAGTTTAGTCATGACATGGCTACTGAACTCAATGACCCCTGAAGCAGGCGAAAACTTCATGTATTACAGCACTGCAGCCGAGATCTGGAACACTGCCAAGGAGACATACTCAAATACTGATAATACTTCTGCCATATTCGAGATCAATAGTCTCTTTCCATGACCTGCGACAAGGAGACACAACATTCACTGATTACTACCATACCCTCACCCGTTACTGGAAGCAGCTGGATATCTTTGAGGATATAGTATAGAAATGCCCTGAAGACAGCAAACAATACAAAAAACTGGTGGAGAAAGACCGAATATACCAGTTCCACCTTGGCCTGAACAAGAATCTAGATGATGTAAGAGGAAGAATCCTTGGAACCAAACATCTGCCCAACATCAAAGAAGTATTTTCAGAAGTGAGAAGAGAAGAGAGCCGAAGGAAAGTCATGCTTGGAAGCATGGATCAGAGCTCCATTAATGAAGGTTCAGCCTTGGCTGTGAAAGGAAACTACAAAAAAATCTAGAGGTTGGTGTAATCATTGCAAAAAATCAGGCCACAATAAAGAAACATGTTGGGTCATTCATGGAAAACCAGCAGACTGGAAACCATCTAGGAACAGGGACATTCGCACCCATGCTGCCACATCAGAAAGAGGCAAAGTGTTGGCAGCCCCAGCACCTGAACCAAGTCCATTCAGCAAGGAACAAATGGAGATGTTGCAAAAATTGCTACAATAATCCCTTCAAAACACTAACACACATTCAACTGCTACCTTGGCCCAAAAAGGTAATTCTTCATGTGTTTATTTTGTTGACAATGGAATATCTAACTCATGGATTGTAGACTCTGGAGCCTCAGACCATATGACTGGGGATATCACTCTATTTGATGAATATTCCCCATGCAATGACAATTCTATGGTACGAATAGCAGATGGCACAAAAACAAAAGTGATTGGTAAAGGCTCAGTAATCATCTCCAAGGACATTACTCTTAACTCAATTCTTTATGTTCCAAAGTTGAATTGCAACCTTTTGTCCATAAGTAAATTGACTCAAGATTTAAATTGTTTCACTAAATTCTTGCCTCACCTATGTGAATTTCAGGATTTGGATTCGGGGAGGGAGATTGGCAATGCTGAGGAATGTGTAGGTCTCTACTTCCTTCAAGCTAGTGAGTTCAAGAAGAGAAGAAATAATTCAGTCTATGTTGCTGCATCAAGTGGTGAAAACCTAGAGGAAGCTGTCATGCTATGGAACTATCAATTAGGACATCCAAACTTTATGTACCTTGAAAAAATGTTTCCTTCTCTATTCAATAAAAATTCAAATTTGTTTCAATGTGAAATCTGTCAATTATCCAAACACTCACACAACCATTATCCTCCTCAATCTTATAAACCATCCCAACCTTTCTCATTAATCCATAGTGATGTTTGGAGACCTTCCCGTGTTAAGAACATAACTGATTCAAAATGGTTTGTGACCTTTATAGATGATCATACACGAGTTACTTGGGTGTTCCTTATGAAAGAAAAATCTGAAGTGGGAGAAATTTTTGAGAACTTCAACAATATGATCCAAACTCAATTCCAAACCAAAATCCAAGTCCTACGAACTGACAATGGTCGTGAATACTATCACCACCCCCTTAAATCTCACCTTCTCAATCATGGAATAATTCACCAAACCAGCTGTGTGAACACACCACAACAAAATGGTATTGCCGAGAGGAAAAATAGGCACCTCATGGAGGTTACTAGGTCTCTTATGTTATCAACTAAGGTACCAAATCATTTTTGGGGTGAAGCCATCCTTTCAGCATCATATTTAATAAACAAAATGCCTTCTAAAGCCCTCAAGTTCAAAACCCTTTGCCAAACACGTTTTCAAATTCTTTTCTTTGAAAAACCAACACAACACCAAAACATAATCACCATTTCTTTGAAACCACAAACTCAGAACATTTTTCATCAATAACAAATTTTCCAGAAAAACACTTCCACCCATTTTAAATCCTTTTCTTTTGAAAAAAAACCATCATCAACACAAGATTGTTATTAACACAACAGAAAACAGAATCACCAACACCGGAATAACCTCACAGTTTTCTTTAATCACCAAAACAAAAAGTCAACCACAAAACAGAACAACCATTTTCAAACACTTGCATTTTGATCATCCCCAAAACAACATGCAAAGCATTTTCCAGTATTCCCACACAAACAAAACAACATTGATGTATCAGTCAAAACAGCAAACATCATCGATCATCAAAAACACTAATAGCATGCATTTTAATCAGTTTTAACGACATGCAAAACAGTTTCACTTTTAAAACAACAACGAAAACATCATCAATGCCACAACAACATGCATTTACAGGCCTAATTCCCGTTCTTGTTCACTTTATCGCGATAAAAGTCGGTGAAATTCCCGTTCGCGTTCGCCGCTACAAAAGTTAGTTCCCTAGCTTCGTAACGATGAGAGGAACAACTTTTGTTCTGGACACTTGCTGGTTCGGCACTTGGATTTCCAAGTAATTTGACTTTTGAGCAACTCTTTGGTTACTACTAACACATAAAACAGAATAGGGAAGAAAGAAGGGTATTGTCGCATGCAGTGAGGAAAGAGGGAAAATGTGTTTTCTGCCTTTGCTCTTGCTTCTCACTCATATATATAGGCATATATATGTGCCACTTCACCCAAAAATAATATTATAATATTGCTTGACCCTCCAGTACTTAACCACTCTCGTCGTAATTAACAGATAACATCTTAATTAACTGTCAGATAGTTAATTACTTGTAATTTAATTTAATTTATCTTTCATCCAATAATTTTAATTCAACCTCCAAAATAAATATTTATATATATATATATATATATATATTTACACAAAATATACATATATTAAATATTTTACAAATATTCCCCAAAATACACTTAATATTAAATCCATAATTTTAATTTTAAATTTAAGGGTCTTACATTACTACCCCCTTAAATTTGTTTCGTCCTCGAAACTACATGTCGATAAACAACTGAGGATGTTGTTCCCTCATCTTACTCTCTAGTTCCCAAGTCGCGTCTCCAGTAGTCGGACTCCAAATCACTTTGACTAGTGGGACTTCCTTGTTCCTCAACTGTTTAATCTTCCTGTCCTCAATCCTTACAGGTAATACTTAAAATGACAGGTTATCCTTCAGTTGAATTGTGTCTGGTTCGATCACATGTGACGGATCCGAAATGTATTTCCTTAACTACGACACGTGAAATACGTCGTGAATATTGAACAGTATTGGAGGTAAAGCAATCTGATAAGCCACTAGTCCAATTCGTGCAGCAATCAGGTATGGTCCAATAAATTTCGGAGTCAACTTTCTTGATTTAATAGCTCTGCCAACTCCAGTTGTAGGCGTGACCTTTAGAAATACATGATCACCCTGCTCGAATTCCAAAGGTCTACTACGCTTGTCCGCATAACTCTTCTGACGATCCTGTGAAATCTTCATTTTCTCTTGTATCCTCTTGACTTTCTCTGTAGTCTGTTCCACCATCTCAGGTCCAACAATCATACTTTCTCCGTCCTTATACCAGCATAAAGGCGTCTGACACTTACGTCCATACAAAGCCTCATAGGGTGTCATTCCAATACTTGCGTGAAAACTATTGTTGTAAGTAAACTCAATCAATGGTAATACCTCATCCCAGTTTCCTCTATCATCCAACACACATGCTCTCAATAGATCTTCTAAGGACTGATTTGTTCTCTCTGTCTGTCCGTCTGTTTGCGGATGATAAGCTGAACTCAATTTCAGTTTCGTTCCCAACGCTTCATGCAACGCTCGCCAAATGTGAGATGCGAACTTTGGATCACGGTTCGATACAATACTCGATGGAACTCCGTGTAATCTCACAATCTCAGCAATGTAGATCTCCGTCAGCTTATCTACTTTATAAGTCATCCTTACCGGCAAGAAATGTGCGGATTTTGTCAATCGATCCACTATTACCCAAATCGAATCATTCTTTTTCCTTGTCTTGGGCAATCTGGTTATAAAATCCATGGAAATGTTATCCCACTTCCATTCCGGTATATCCAAAGGTTGCAACATTCCAGCAGGTCGTTGATGTTCCACTTTCGCTTTCTGACAAGTTAAACAAGCCGATACATACTCCGCTACGTCTCTTCATTCCTGGCCACCAGTAATTCTGTCTTAAGTCCTGGTACATCTTGGTCGCTCTAGGATGAATACTCAATTTGCTCTTATGAGCCTCTTCCAAAATCGTTCTTCTCATAGCTGCAACTTCCGGTACACAAATTCTTCCATTACATCTCAGAATATTATCTAGTCCGATCCTGAACTCAGTTGTCTTTCCTTGCACTATTAGGTTCCTCTTCTCTTGAATTAATGCGTCATCTTGCAAGTTCGCAATCTCCTCAAGTAGTCCACTCAAAATTTTTATCATTCCACACTTTAAAATTCCTGGTGCAAACTCTACGTCCAAGTGTAGATCTCTAAATGCTTCTCACAACTCTTGTTGTCTGGCCATTATCATTGAAGATACTGACACACTTTTCCTACTCAATGCATCAGCAACCACATTGGCTTTCCCAGGGTGGTACCGAAATGAAAAATCAAAATCCTTGAGGGTCTCCATCCATCTCCTCTGACGCATGTTCAATTCTTTCTAATCGAACAGATACTTCAGACTTTTATGGTCACTGAATACCGTGAACGTGCATCCATATAAGTAGTGCCTCCAGACCTTTAATGCAAACACTACAGTAGCAAGCTCTAAATCATGGGTAGGATAGTTTCGTTCGTGAGTTTTCAACTGCCTTGAGGCGTAGGCTACAACTTTCTTGTATTGCATCAAAACACATCCCAAACCTTGGTGAGATGCATCACAGTAGACCTCGTAGGGTTCCTCTGGTTGTGGCAAGACCAATATTGGTGAGGTTGTCAACTTTTCCTTAAGCAACCGAAAACTTTCCTCACACTTCTCTGTCCATGCAAACGGCTGATTCTTTCTGGTGAGTTGTGTCAAAGGAGCTACAATCTTAGCAAATCCTTCAATAAATCTCCTGTAGTATCCTGCCAGTCCGACTAAACTACGTATATCTATGATAGTCTGAGGCTGTTTCCAGGCAAGAATTGTCTCAATCTTTGTTGGATCTACAACGATTCCTTCTTTTGTTATCACATGTCCCAAGAAGTTCATTTTCTCTAGCCAAAACTCACACTTTGACAAATTGGCATAAAATTGTTTCTTGCGTAAGACTTCAAGAACTTGGCGCAGGTGCTCTCCATGTTCTTCTTCATCCTTTGAATAAATCAATATATCATCGATGAATATCACAACAAATTTATCCAGGAATGGGCTAAAGATTCTGTTCATATAATCCATAAAAATCGCTGGTGCATTCGTAACTCGAAATGGCATAACGAGATATTCATAATGTCCGTAACGGGTCCTGAAAGCAGTCTTTTGAATATCTCATTCTCTTACCCGAATCTGATGGTATCCTGACTTCAAATCGATCTTTGAAAACACCGCGGCTCTTCTCAATTGGTCCATCAAATCATCGATGTGTGGTAAAGGATAACGATTCTTAATAGTTACCTTGTTAAGTTGCCTATAATCCACACATAAGCGCGAACTTCCATCCTTCTTCTTAACCAACAACACCGGAGCTCCCCATGGCGACACACTTGGTCTGATAAATCTTTTCTCCAACAAACCTTCAATTTGACCCTTAAGCTCGCTTAATTCCAATGGCGACATCCGATATGGCGCAATTGAAATAGGTCTAGTTCCTGGATGTAGATCAATGAAGAATTCCACCTCTCTTACTGAAGGTAATCTTGGAATTTCTGTTGGAAATACGTCCGGATACTCTTTGACTAACACCACATCTTCTCTCAGTGACACTCCGAACTTGTTAGCAGCTAAATACCAAACGACTCCAGGTTCGAGAAAAAGAACTAATTTGCGAGCACAATCCAAGACTAAGTAATTATACGACATCAAATCCATGCTGAGAATGATCTCGAGTGATTGTAGGGGTAAACAGATTAAATTAACCAAGAAATCTCTATTATGAATAGTTACAGGACAGCGTAAACATGCATAATTTACGGTCAAAGTCTTAGTAGGTGTGGAAACAACCAAATGAAAAGGCAAAGCAGACACAGATAACTTCAAACGATTCACACAGTCCATAGCAATGAAAGAATGGGTTGCCCCCGAATCAAAAAGTGCAGTTAGTGTGTTACCTGCAATCTCACTAAATTAAATTAGAAGCTTGACCCCCGTCTTCAGCACCCATGTGATAGACGTGTCCCCTAGCAATAGGACGAGTAGCCCTAGTTGCGTTCACTGTTGGTTCCACCTTCGGAACCCGGCAATCCCTTGCAATGTGTCCTGGTTTCTGGCAATTGAAACATGTAGGATCCTTTGTGGTACAAGCAGTAGCAATATGTCCCTCTTTCCCACATCGGAAACATTGGACTCCTTGTCCCAATTGTCGTCCAAAATTCTGATTTCTCGGCCGATTCTGGCCTCTATTGTTGTTTTGTGGTCGGTTATATGGCTTAGCAACTTGCTTCCCTTTATTATTCTGATGGCTCGGCCCTCTTGAATTAAAGTTACCTCCTCGGTTGGCCCTCTTGTTCTTCATATCCTCAACTTCTCTGCATTTCTCCACTAATGCTTGGAAACGTTGAATTCCCAAGGGTAAAACTCAGTCTTGAATCTCATACTTCAGTCCACTTTGGAAACGATGACACATAAACTGTTCATCCACCTCTTCACGGAAAAATCTGAAATTCCTTGACAAAGATTCAAACTTGGCTGCATATTCACCCACTGTCATGTTTCCTTGGTGTAATTTCAGAAAATCATCACCCAGTTTAGTTCTAGTGCTCATCGGAAAGTACTTGTCCAAAAACTTCTTTTTGAACGATTCCCAGTTCACCTCCTCATGAGCTGACCCCATCAGTAGCCTTGTACTCCTCCACCAATACTCTGCATCCCCTAGCAGCAGATATGTAGCATAGTTGACCTTTACTGCTGCCTGACAATTAATCATCTCAAAGATTTTCTCCATTTCCTGAATCCATTGGTCCGCTCTTTCTGGACCCTCATCACCTTTGAACTTTAGAGGATTATGACGACAAAAATCCTCTAGTCCTCTTGATTCAGCCGCACGAATCTCTCTTTCTCTTTTCTCTAGATCCTGTTGAGTCTTCGCAGTCGTCTATGCAGCAACAGACGCAGCCATGTTATTCATCACTTCAGCCATCCTATGTTCCCAGCTGACGTTGGCTCTTGCGGTGTCGTCTCTCCTTGGAGGCATTGTTTCCTACAAAACCATCATCAAGCAGAAATCTCACACCACTTAGAAATAATCCCAAAATATAACTTAACAACATCATCACTTCAGCACACCACAGCTTATACAAGACTTGACACTCTAACTACTTGCTCCTATGCATGATCAGATAACGACTCAAAACCAATAATCTAACCAGAGCTTTAACCCAAAACTTTAACTAAATGCTCTGATACCAAACTGTAACACCCCGAGTTTTTACACAGCGCGAGTGTATTTTTTTTTAACCAAAATAAATAAATGAATTTTTCCCAATTTAATTCAGAATGATTAAAATCAATTCAAATTAAAAATCGTTCGACATCGTAATTCAAAATAGAAAAGTAATTAAGTAATTACATCACGATTAATCAAGTAAGATATTTTTGGGAATGTAATCTTCAAATATACCAAAATAAAAATAAATCCAAAAGCTGTATCCTGGACCCACCAAAATATTATTAGAGTGCGGAAAAGATATACAATAATTCCCAAAATAAATCATTACATCCCCGGAGCTCAAGACCCTATATAACAAGTCTAAATTGATCATGCACTAAAGCTACAGTAGCACGGTTTCCACCGTATCCTCTACAAGTCTCGGCTTCACCCAATTTTCCACAATAATAGTAAAGGGTCACCGACCGAAATTAACAAATACCACATAGCATTTATGTCAACAATAACAAGTATATTCATGGCATGATATATAACAACGATGATAAATAAGGATGCTAATTTTTGAAAATACATGACATTTGTATCTTTGCAAAACAACAACCAAATTAATGTAAGAATCATGTTGGAAGTACAAATATCAATTCAACAATCACAACAATTCATTAGAAACTCAAATCTCATAAGGTACTTACACACATCGATTTCCACCCGTCAACATCATATCCAGTCATAATCCACCGGTCGACCACCCCAATGCAATATGTATATGCCAATGTACACAACTTCTTGGAATTACCAAGGTACAGTCGCTCACAGACCAGCACGATTTATATATGTTAGACTTTAACGGCCAATATGACCATGGTGCAATCTCTCACAGATCAGCACCAGTGCAGTCGCTCACAGACCAGCACACGTGCAGTCGCTCACAGACCAACACGTTTTTTGTATACCAAGATGCAGTCGCTCACAGACCAGCACCAGTGCAGTCGCTCAAAGACCAGCACACGTGCAGTCGTTCATAGACCAGCACGTTTCACGTATGTTAGCCTTTCACAGGCCAGAACATATAGAAGTTAAATCCTCGCACGAATAGAATAGACCATCACGAACACGCGGCCATTACGTAGCCCATCACGGTGGTTACTACTTAACTTCGCGGACCATCACGGTTAACGCATCAACTCTGTGGCCCATCGCAGTCACCACCTGACTATGCAATGCATGGACATGTAATGTTTTCTGTTCACTGAAAACAGAATGCAAATGCCAGCTAAAAATTCAGCCACTCCATCACCTCAAAATCATCTCAAATCATCTCAACAATTTCATTATCACCACATCAACAAAAAGAATTCAAGAACTTCATCATCATCACCTCAAATCATCTCAAAAACTTCATTTTTAATTCATCACAAACCTTCCCAATGTTCCCCAACTCTTAAAGTTCATAACCCAATGTTTAAAACTGGAATTTCTGGAAATAAACCAATCTGTATTCGAATACAGTTTCCTTGTATTTGAATACAAAAGCTAAAAATAGTGAAAAATCAGCATTTATCACCACATCAACAAAAAATTCAAGAACCTCATCATCACCACAAGAAACCTTCTCAAAAAATCCATTTTAATTCATCACAAGCCTTCCCAATGTTTCCCCAACTCTTTAAGTTTAGAAACCAATGTTTGAAACTGAAATTTTTGAAAAAAATCAATCTGTATTCGAATACAGCTTCCTTGTATTCAAATACAGAGGCAAAAACAGTGAAAAATCTTTATTCGGTATTCAAATACGAAGTTGTCGTAGCCGAATACAGATGCGAAGTCAGTCGCAAAAATTGCAATCCTGTATTCGAATACGACAGGGTCGTAGCCGAATACAGATGCTAAGTCAGAAGCAAAAATCACTCATCTGTATTCGAATACAAGTTCAAAACTTTGAATAAAAACAGAAACTTTGCAGGCATGTATTCGAATACACCAATGCTGTATTCGAATACACTTCGAATGCAGTGATATTTTCCAGAAAGTTCAACACATTTTGAAATTCTTTTCTTTGAAAAACCAACACAACACCAAAACATAATCAACATTTCTTTGAAACCACAAACTCAGAATATTCTTCATCAATAACAGATTTTCTAGTAAAACACTTCCACCCATTTTAAATCCTTTTCTTTTGAAAAAAACCATCATCAACACCAGATTGTTATTAACACAACAGAAAACAGAATCACCAACACCAGAATAACCTCACAGTTTTCTTTAAACACCAAAACAGAAAGTCAACCACAAAACAGAACAGCCATTTTGAAACACTTTCATTTTGATCATCCCCAAAACAACATGCAAAGCATTTTCCAGTATTCCCACACAAACAAAACAACATTGATGTATCAGTCAAAACAGCAAACATCACCGATCATCAAAAACACCAACAACATGCATTTTAATCAGTTTTAACGACATGCAAAACAATTTCACTTTAAAACAACAACGAAAACATCATCAATGCCACAACAGCATGCATTTACAGCCCTTAATGCAATCTAGAAAGTGGAAGGTGCCTCTTACCTCTGTTTTGTTTTCTGCTCTTGTTCACTTTATCGCGACAAAAGTCGGCGAAATTCTCGTTCGCGTTCGCCCCTACAAAAGTTAGTTCCCTAGCTCCGTAACGATGAGAGGAACAACTTTTGTTCTGGACACTTGCTGGTTCGGCGCTTGGATTTCCAAGTAATTTGACTTTTGAGCAACTCTTTGGTTACTACTAACACATAAAACAGAATGGGGAAGATAGAAGGGTACTATCGCATGTAGTGAGGAAGGAGGGAAAATGTGTTTTCTGCCTTTGCTCTTGCTTCTCACTCATATATATAGGCATATATATGTGCCACCTCACCCAACAATAATATTATAATATTGTTTAACCCTCCAGTACTTAACCACTCTCGTCGTAATTAACAGATAACATCTTAATTAACTGTCCGATAGTTAATTACTCGTAATTAAATTTAATTTATCTTTCATCCAATAATTTTTATTCAACCTCAAAAATAAATATTTATATATATATATATATTTACACAAAATATACATATATTAAATATTTTACAAATATTCCCCAAAATACACTTAATATTAAATCCATAATTTTAATTTTAAATTTAAGGGTCTTACAACTTCGGTGGCAGAACCAATCTTCCCTTGTAATACAACCTTCCATTTTCCAAAGTATAGTTGCCATGTGACTCTGGCCTCTCCTTCAATTCTTCACATATTTTATTTAGCATAAGATCCTGCTTAACCTCTTCACCTATGAGGTTTATATCCTGCTAAAGGGGTCTAGTCACCACTTTTAACTCTAACTCTTAAGATTTTCTCGACAAGGCATCGATAACTCTATTGGCGCTTCCCTTTTTGTAGATAATATGAAACTCATAACCCAATAATTTGGTTAACCAATTTTGTTGATTTTGTGTGGTGATTTTTTGTTCAAGGAGGTATCGTAGACTTTTCTTATCTGAGTAGACTATAAACTTCCTTCCAATCAGGTATGGCCTCCAATGGTGAATCGATAAGACTGATGCCATCAACTACTTTCATAGACAGATTTGTTAAGCGAAGAACAATGATTTGCTGAAAAAAGTAATTGGCCTCTTGTTTTGAGTAAGCACAACGCCAATCCCTCGCCCGGAAGCATCGCACTTAATGCTGAAAGTTTGATCAAAATCTGGCATAGCCAACACCAGAGTTGTTGTGACCGCCTCTTTAAGCTTTCTGAAGGCTTCCGTACTATCTAAATTCCATTGGAAATTCCCTTTTTTCAACAAATCAGTTAAGGGACGCGTTATATTCCCAAAAACCCTCGCAAAGCTTGGATTGTCTTGGGAATAGGCCAATCTAAAACTGCTTCCACCTTTTTGGGATCCATAGACACTCCTTTTTCATAAATGAGGTGCCCCAAGTATCCTACTGTGGTCTGCCCAAATTCACACTTCTTTAAATTGGCATTGAACTGTTGTTGCTGCAGAATGTGTAATATGCGCTTCAGGTGGCTCAAATGATCCTTCCATGACTTAGTGTAAATGAGGATGTCGTCAAAGAAAACTAACACAAACTTTCGGAGATACGGCTAAAAAGTATCGTTCATGGCGCATAGAAATTGAAGGGTGGTTAGGGCGTTGGTTAAACCAAACGGCATCACTAAAAATTCACAGTGACCTTGGTGGGTTCGGAAGGCTATTTTGTGGACGTCTGCTTCGTGCATCCCGACCTCAAATCTATTTTTGAAAAATACATTCCCCATTCAATTCATCCAACAGCTCTTCGATAACCAGAATGGGAAATTTATCAGCACAATAGTCTTGTTTAAAGTGCGATAATCTATACAAAATCTCCAATTGCCGCCTTTCTTTTTAACCAAGATAACTGGACTTGAATAAGGACTGTTACTTGGTCTGATAATTCCAGACTTAAGCATATCACCAACCTGTTTTTTGATCTCGTTCTTCTGTAAATGAGGGTACCGGTAAGGCATAACATTAATTGGATCAACATCCGTTCTGATGGGTATTTTATAATCTGCCTCACAATTAGGGGGCAGCCATGTAGGTTCAGCATAGACACCCTGAAAATCATCCATAATCAGTTGTAACTACTTCCTCTATTATTCTGGAAGTTGCACTTTAACCTCCTGACATGTGTTTTTTGTTTCCAAACCCCACAATAATGAAACTGCTTGAATTTCAGTCATTTTCATGAGGGCTTCAGGTGAAACCAGCGCCTTGGATAACGTAGGATCACCCTTAATTTCTACCACAGCTCCTTGTGCCATAAATTTCATAGTGAGGGTTCTCCAATTTACCTTGACATCACCCAAGGTTGCCAACCACGCCACACCCAATATTAAATCCACTCCTCCTAATTCGAACAAAAAAGAAATCTTCAATAGCCATGTAGCTTCCCATCTAAATTTGAATTCCTTTGCAACATCCCTCAGTATCCTTTCCCTGTCCATCCCCCAATCTAACGGTGTATGCGATCGTCGGTTCAACGGACAATCCCAAACCTCTCACCAATTTAGTTGATATGAAGTTGTGACTTGCTCCGCTGTCTATCAATATCAACATCGTCGTACCTTGAACAACCCCTTGCAACTTCATAGTGTGAGGTTGTGTCATACCCCCTGTAGAGCATCTAGACAGGTCCATAACTTTGCATTCCAGTCCCTCATTTAATTCCTCCTCTTTTTCAGAGTCCTTCTTCATCTCAACATGTACCAACTCCCCCTCTTCATTGATTTCCTCATCTTCTATTAGCAGAATTTGTTGAGGAAAAAACCTTTTTGATATATGTTTAAATGACAACAAACCTTTTAAATTAAATGATTAAGTTTTATGAATGGTGGTCTACTAATGATTTCACTTAAGTTTGTTTAAGGAACATAAATGCATAAGTGAACAAAGCAAGAATCAAAGAAAACAGCAGCAGAAAACATTCTCCACATATTCTGGCAAATGGAGAATGTTCGCCAGTCGATGACAGCCTAAAAACCTAACTTTCTCCATCACTTAATCGAAGTTGTTGGCTCTGGAAGTTACATGGATATGATCACTACATGGCAGAGAACACATAGGATCAATTCAAATCAAGACGACATTCGAATTGAGAAAGATAAAGAATCTCAAACAAGCCTGTCCAGACAATTCTGGAAACAGTAATTATCAGACTCCAGAAGATACCTCATGAAGTCAATTACCAGAAGATACATTCTGGAAATTACCAGAGGATACATTCTGGAAATTAACAGAGGATACGTCTTGAATTTATCAGAGGATAAATTCTGGAAAAAAACCAGGAAGTCGAAAAACATCATCAGATGATAACTTTGGAGGCCCAGATCAAACGGAAACAATATCAAAAGAACATCTAAAATACACCAGAGGGAAGCCTGCCATAAGGACAATTGCTTCATACCATAAGAATTCAAATATCAGAAGCAATCAAGAAGTTATGCTGTTCAAAACATAGCCTGGCAGTGAAATATCAAAATTGTCCAGACTTGATCTAGAATGGATCAAAGGATATGTTTGCTGGCCCAAATCAGAAGGAAAAAATATCAGATGAAAACCTAGACCATACCAGGATGAAGACTTCCATGAGGAGTTGTTCCAGCTCAGAAGTAATCAAATGTAATAAGTATTACAGAAGATAATCTGACCAGAACATAGCATGACAGTCAAATTTTACTTCATCTAGAAAACGATATCAAAGGATATCTCCATAAAAGATCAGGAAGACATCCAGAATGATCAAAACTGAACCTCCAGATTGATTATCAATCTCCAGAACGTTCAAATACTAGGACTCCAGATTGATTATCAATCTCCAGAATTTTCATTAATATTATGCAGAAGTTCATCATCATTCTCCAAGCTATTTTGACATAATCAAAAACTCCAGTTCTGTTGTCAAGATTGATAAACAATCTTAACAATATACAATGCATCAAGACAGCTTCCAGTATGTTCAGAAATCAGTCCAGATTGATTATCAATCTCCAGGATATCCAAAAGCTAAAGCTCCAGATTGATCATCAATCTCCAGCAACTATAGTTTTCTGCAACAACATTATGTGATCATTTTCAATCTGTTTTAAATGATCCAAAGCTCCAGTTCAGACCAGCAATATTATCACTTATCAGAAGTGTTAAAGGATCAGTAAATCACTCAAGTGAATTTGATCCAAAACGCAACACACAGCCCAGTCTGAACAGAAAATAAAAATAGTCAAAAGTTTGATTATTTTTATTCAGAAATAATGCTTTTGGTAAAGCTTGACAAAAGCACTCCAACGGCTCTATTTTTAAATGCTCTCACGCCTATAAAAGGAAGGCAAAAGTTCAGGAAGAAATACAGCTTCAAGTACAGAGAAAAATATCACTCACATACATCTTCATACTTGAAAGCTTCTCAATCATAAACAAAAGATTCAGTTCTGTTTTTTCTTCTTCATATAAGAATCATCTACTGAATTCTTTTGTCAAGAATCTAATCTCAAACACGAGTTGAGCATACTCTGTCCAAAAATCAAAGACATTCAAGTGCCAAGATATATCATCAATCACTCACATATATACTTGAAAATCTCTCATCACTTACAAGAATCAGTTTGATTAAATTCGTTTTACTCTGATACATTTATAATGAGTTCTTTGTAAAGAATCGAATCTCAAACAAGAGTTGAGACATCTCAGATTCTAACAAAACAATCATTATTATTGTAAAACTCAAACTATAAGAGTTTAATATAGTTTGAGGTAGATTGTAAGAAATCCTATCAAGACAGATAGGTGATTTGATTAATCTGATACCAGGTGGAATTAGATTAAGTTCTGTAAACAAAGATCAAGGTTGATCTAAGCTAGGTGCTGTAAAACCAAGAAGGTTCTTGTTTTAAACACTTAGTGGAAAATCTCACCGTGGTGAGGACTGGACGTAGCCCGGGTTGGGTGAACCAGGATATATCTGTGTGTGATATCTCTTCCCTTATCTCTATTTACTTTCAGTCTGTTAATTATCAAGTTAAATAGATAAACTGAACTGTTGATTTCAACTAACCAAGAACGTTCTCTGTTTTCTGGTGAAAACCAAGAACGTTCTCTGTTATCTGTTTTCACAACCAAGATCAATCTTGAGTTATTTTCTTAAGTTTTTAACAGAAATTTTAAAAGGGCGGATTTACAATTCAAACCCCCTTCCTTGTAAATCGATATTGCTACTTCAGAATTACACGCAAATTACGCTCTGTGCAACAATGACCAGGCCCAAACGATTGATTACAGCGAAAACACTTTCGTTCCTCAAGTCTTTTCAAATATTCTAGATAAGGAATGTGTATAACGCCTATATTTCGACTCTCCCTGGTACCTCCAGCCTGATTTGAGCCACTGCGCGATGCCCCATAACCATTCTGACCAGATTCCGTAAATGCAACGTTTTTTCCAGCAGTCGGGTTAGCCCAAACCACACTCGACCCGATTCCTTGGTAGTGCGACCCAATTTTCTTGCTACGATTCACATCGTACTCCATAGAGCACAATTCCCTATGCGATTCTTCCACATCTCTTGCCACCTCCATCACTCGAACCAGAGTTCTTGGGTCATGGGGTCGAACAAGGCCACGAAGCCTTTTTCACAACCCATTCATGAAATAACCCAACAATTGTTCTTCGGGAACCGATTTCGCTTGCGCCGTGAGTAACTCGAACTCGCGAAAGAATTCATCCACACTTCCACGTTGTTTCAAACCCGCAAGACGTTCAAAAATAGACGCGCACATTTCCACTCCAAAACAACGCAAAAGTGCCTTGGAGAATCCCTCCCAAGTCACGTTCTTGTTCATGTCTAACCATGACTGGAGCCAATGCAAGGTGTCGCCCTCCTTGCTAATATGTGCAAGATTTAATCTTTCTTCAGTTTTTATTTTCTGAACCGTAAAGAAATTTCCATCTCTGTTCAACCAACCAAAATGATCAATTCCTTCAAAAATGGGTAATTCCAACCTTTTTTAACCACAAACATGAGGCTGGCTTTTCTCCCTCTTCTGATTCCCCCTCATCGAATCTTGCTCGGAATTTTTCACACTCTTCTCCGATTATGATATCTCGGACGATTCTTGGGTCTTTCTTTTTGTTGCTATGATCAATTCTTGCATTGCACTTCTCAATTCTGCCACACCCTCCTTCAATTGTTCCATATCTGTTCGCATTCCAAGAAAGGTTGTTTCATGCTCCCTGGTCCATTTTTCCATTGTTGTCATACGTGATTCCATGGTGCTTCCCATAGTTGTTGATGATCCGGCAGGTCGGACCAATTGTTAGGTTCCTTGGTAGAAATTAATAGCGAAAGGGAATTATTCATCCCTGATTTTTATTGATTGAAAGAAAATAATACACAAGAGCGGATATGCTCTTACAATGGTATAAATCACTCAATTTCTATATTTGTTGAAGATCCTTTTAAATGGGTGGGAGCCTATACGACAATTCCATTTAACAACTTCAGTTTATACTTTTTGAGATAATTGGTTCATATACCAAGACTGAAATTGATCACTCTAAAATCAAAATAAATTAGCATTTCCAATACAAAGAACTAAGTGGTGATTCTTACTCACCTTTAAGTAGCAGATTGTCAATAACATTGTTGTACAACATTAACCCATATGGATTTATGTCCCTATATATCCATCCTGTTACAATTCAAGAGCATGAACTTTAGAAGCTAATTTAAAAGATAAGATTGTGGAAACTAGTTAAATAAATTAAAACATATGTAGCACCAACGCTTAAGTTTGACGACATGTCTAATTAATGTTCTGACATATCTAATATGTTACCTCCACTTTTGCAAAATATTATCAATTTCTGCGTCAATGTTTTTCATAGAGAAGACTTACTGGGCAAAATCCTAGTCCATGAAATTGAAAATCGGTATATATTTATCCCAACAGATCAAAAGGACAATTGTTGGAACAAATGTGTGAATTTAAAAATTGTTGAAGTCCCACATTGGTAAACTCTCATTTTGAATAGTTTGAAGCACTATATAAATATTCTCAAAATTTTGTTGAAGTCCCACATTGGTTAGAAAACATATGTGGTTTTGCTTCCATAACTATATAAAGAATGTCAATTTATTGTGAAAAGTACACCAAAGTTGGATGCAGTTCCCAACTTTTTCTTTTCTCCCTCATATATTCTGCTCGGCTAATTTACGAGCCACTTCTCCCCTTTCTTTCTGTCCCTTCGATTTTTAAAGTGATTGTTATACCGTAGTCCCTTCATTATTTTAGAGCGGTTGTTATGCCGTAGTTCCGTGCATGCTGCAGTCCTTTAGAGTGTAGTAATTTTGAGTTATGAGTGGTTATAGTACCATATTGCGAGACTTTAATCGCCTTATTAAGAGTGACTTTAACCGTCATATTGAGAGTGACTTGGGCTGTTTTATCCTGGGGACATCGTGGTTGATAGTCTGTCTTACACAATTTGGGCTTAAAGAGAGCGACCTAGTCCGCGACTCAACCCAGTAATATCTTCGGTGACAGAAATTATAATTTTTAAACAGTTTTTTCAAACTCAAAAACAACACAATGATTTAGACTTTAGAGAGTGAACTAACTATATTAATAAAAGTGTAGTGAAAACAAGTAAAATATAATAATAATAATAATAATAATAATAATTTATTATTGCTTACCAAAGAGCGATGATAATGATCATCAGCTATATCACCATTCTCATCATTGTTTATCTTTCCTGAAAATTAATCAAATTGTATTTATAATTATTCAATTTCAACATTAAAGTTCTATAACTATATGCACAACAAACAAACAACAAAGACAAAAATGAGATGATTAGTAAACAAATTACCTGGTGTATGACTGAATACATCCCAATTATGACTGAATACATCCCAATTGCTTAAACCTTTGCCATCTTCAAAAGGTGCTCCTTCAATCTGTTTTTATTTATTTAAAAATAAATAAAATTTCTATTAATTAAATTAGGAGTGTACAAAATATATGGTTAATTAGATTATATAGATAAATTGGATTGGATTGTAAAAAAAAAACCAATTTAACAATTTTAAAAAAAATTTAACCTCAATTAAAGATTTTTTTCTTAAAAAATTTTCGAAATTTGTTTTTCTCAGAAAAAATTATAGAAATTATCCAAACTTTTTTTTGGAAAATTTTTGAGAAAAAAATAGAAAATATTTTTTTTTCTGAAATTTTTTCTATTTTTCTCCAAAAATTTTTGCCAAAAGAATTTCGAAAAATTTTTATTGAAAAATGTTTTACATTTATTTTTCTTGAAAAAAATTAAAAAATGTTTTCACGATAAAAGTCGATATTTTTTGTCAAAAAAATTTCAAAATTCTTTTTATGAAAAATTAGTTCGAAATAGATTTTAACAAAAAAAATTTGTTCAAAATATTAAATCGGTTTATATTTATAAACCAGTTTTAAACCGATTCAGAACTGAACTTGACTCGAAAGTGATTTTCAATAAATAAACTAAACCATTAATTAATGCGGTCTAATGCAGTTCAAATTTTGTATATTGAACACCTCTAAATAAACACAACAAAATTTAAATATTTTAAAAGAAATTTAAAAAAAGAAATGAACTTGAAGGAGTACCTGGTAAGAGGAAAAGTGCTTGCTCCAAAGAGGAAGTCCTTTGGGAATTGAGATCTACTGATTTCATCTTCAACTTCATGAGAACTTTGGACATGAAAAAGGAAATAGCAAAAAAGTGTAAACACACACAAAAGCCGTTTAGGCATTTTTTTCATTCAAGTGTAATGCAACAAAAACATTATCATAGGGAAATATATCAGTCTCTCAATTATATTGATATAGGGCCCATAGTGTAAATCTTCGGTTCAAGTTAATGGTCTATATTAGGGTAAAATTTGAAAACTGAATTGATTTTTAGTTCAAAAAATTGAAATTTAATTGGTTTTAATTTATTTATTTTTTCTTATAAGCCAAATTTTATATAATTACCCCTAATTATTTCTATAAAAAAAATTCGATTCCAGTTTTTTAACCAAAAACCAGTTCGGTTCAGTTTTTTGAACTGAAAACCGGTTCGATTTGGTTTTTTAAAATTGAAAATTAATTCGGTTCAATTTTAAAAAATCAGTTCAAAAACCGATTCAGTTTAATTCAAATTTTGATTTTTTTAAACACCCTTAATATATATGATGCCACGTTGAACTCGAGGTAAATTGATGGATAGAATTATTACAAAATTATATATGAAAAGGATTTCATCTTCAATAATGGTTGTCCCTTCTTTTGCAGCTCTCGTCTTATTGGTTGATGCTTATGGAAGCTCCGTGCCTATGTTTGGGATCATTGGAGATACCAAAATCACTATGAGCCCCCTCATTTTATAGTATCTTTTCAAAACTATATATTAAGTTATCATTTTTTTTACATAGGAAGTCGTTATTTATAAAAGAGGTTGAAGTCTACTTTTGTAAAAAAGACTAGTATTGATTTACTTTTTTTATTTATTTTTTAAATATAGAAGTCATCTTTTAAAAAATGACTTCATATATTCATTTTTTTTAACTTAAGGAAAAATAAATAAATAATATAGTTATATAAGTCATTAAAACTTATTCATAAAAAACAATAACAAAAGTTTTACAAAAATTATATAGATCGACTATAATTGTCTATAACATTTGGATAATATTTTTGAGTATAAATAATTTATCGACATAGTCTGTATTTTCTTGACACTTTTTCTCTAACGTTTATTTCAGTTCTAATATGAGTACTATTTAGACGACATTTTGTAATTCTCCGCATATGTATATAGAGGAAAACTCTTCTTTATAGATTTTGAATCGTTAACAACCTTGTACACATCATACAGATGCACTAAATAGATTTAAAGAGCGTAAGAATATGAAACTATGACATGTGAACAAAGCACGTGTATAGCTGAAATTTTTCCACAATCACACCATTTTCTTTGAAGGTTGACTTCAAAATGACCAATTGGTTACACCTCTATTTGGTTTATTGTTTCATGCACCACGAAAAGAATAACAATTTCAATCGAATCGCATGATTTGACTAGTGTTAGGCTTGCCAATTTCATATTTAATACAGTTGGAGTTCAACGTGATTGACAACACTTTATAGAGAATTGTGTTGTGCATCTGAACTCGGTGTTATGTCAATCGGTGGATGTACACGTCTACTTTAAACTTGAGCATGGTACTGTCATTTATTGCACCAATAAGTAATTTTGATCCACATTTTCTATTCGCAAAAAGGTAAATATCAAAAAAAGTAAATATTGTATATAAAACTATTAATTAATTCACTGACGTTCAAATTTATTTCCGTAGATACATTGGAAAGGGTATGAAATTTGGCGACACGTCTCATTAGCATACAATTGGATATCGATCAAAAATTGATCACGTAGACGCTAACGATGTAATATATCAAAACATTAATTTATTTATATTATTTAGTTTCTTCTTATGCATATGTTATTAACAAATCTCTTATATATCAGTTTATCTGGAAACCCTACCTTTGTCAAACATACGATAATCCACATTGGCTATAAAATGCATTAAACAGATAGAATAAAACTCCAATTTGGACTACTGCAAGAAATACAACATCCACCAAGGAACATGAAAAAATATCATAAGATAGATTTGCATAAACAAGTTAACTATAGTTGGACATTATTTTGCGAAAAAGAGAACACATAGTGGAATGAATGCGATAATCATATTCTTTATAGTCAGTCTCTAAATATTGAATTTAAACCAAATTATGAATACATGGTTTGTTTTTGCAAAGATTCTAAACAATTTATCTTTGTAAAAAATCAATTGGTTGATCATCGTGTCATCTACCTTAACCTCCAACACAATCTACCAACATATTTTTTTCCAGGAACTAATGTCCAACACAACAAAATAATATTATATACTAACACCGCCTGACACTCAACCGCCTCCTCATAATAATACACCTGAGTCAACTACATAGTTACTTAATAATATGTATCAACAAAGCTTTCATATTCCAAGCTTTGGAAATACATATACTCTGTTAAATCAAATATCCAAGAACTCAGGGTGGAAGTAGTTCTTCCATAACACTTACCTCTCAACATCCTCAAGAACAAACAAAGAAAGATGAAGAACAAATTAATGATGTATTAAGACGTTGTCTAAATCCCATACATGTGAAAAAATCTCGGCAACGTAGTAAAATTTGTGTTGTTTTTTATGAATAAATTTTGACGAATCATATTATTATTTTTGTTATGTTTTTCTAAAAAATGGATGTATGAAGTTTGCTTTTTTTTCAAAAGGTGACTTCTATATTTAAACAAAAAAAAACCCCACTAAATAACCATTTGTTTTTACTTATTCACCTTTCTTTTCTTTCACTGTGATCCAAACAAAGAGGTGTAGTTTGGTTTCATAAAAAAAAAGAAAGGTTTTAATTTGGTGAGAAAAAAGAAAAAGAAAATGATGTTGCACGAACATAGAGAGGAATTGATGAAACACCTTGACTCCGGTCTGAAATGATATTGCACCAAATCCGAAAATAGTAGTGCTACTATACTCTAATGAATTAAACAATCTAGCGTCAATGATTTTATCATATATTCTTCAATCACATAATTTGAAATTTGGATTCCAAATCGGCAATCCTTCTCAGTCCTAACCTCTCAATCTCCATTGACGACATCAGATCTGATCCAAATACGTTGCTTCCATTTTCATGGATCGTCTTCTCAAAGCGGCGAGAGCATCCGGTTCTCTAAACCTCTCTAACCGTTCCCTCAGGTAACACAAAACTCTTCACTATCGCTCCTTTCATCTCTATATATTCTCTTCACCTACTTACGCATTGTTGTTGTTATTATTGTGTTGCTATTTTGACTTGCAGTGAAGTTCCCGATGAGGTTTATCGGAATCTGGAAGGGGTCGGTGGTACTGATGATAAGTGGTGGGAGGTACTGTACTTGTTATTTCCTTCTTTGGTTCAATAAGGGATTAATTATTTGAGCGTATATAAACAATTATGAACCTGTTTCACAGTTTATGATAACAACTTATCAAATGTGAGAATAACCTTTTTTTTGGCTGAAAGTAGCTTATAGTTTATAGGAATATAATTTGACTTTATTTTTATTTTATTTTTTGTTATAGAAATATCTTTTACACAAATCTTGTTTGTTTCAAGTAATAAAAAAGTGATTTTGGGTTTCAATTACCATGTCAAATTCATTTTTATTTGTATTTTATTCAAAATGATTTTCAGGTAAAGCTACTCAAAACAACTTGTCATTTGAGGCAATTTTTTAAAATCTAGAACAAAAGTATGAAAACTCCTAAAATTGACTTTTTTTAAAATGTGATTTTTTTTGAAAAATAAGATGTAATAAACAGGCCCACAAGCACTTAATGAAACTGTTTATCCAAATAGTGCCTCTGAAGATTTGAACGAAACTTTGAAACAAAATGTGAAATGTAAAATGCTATTTGTGTTATGTTGTTTTATAGGCTGCAGAGCTTCAGAAACTCATTTTGGCTCACAATAGTATTGAATTGTTAAAGGAAGATATCAGAAATTTACCTTTTCTTACTGTGTTGAATCTTAGTCACAATAGCCTTTCTCAGCTTCCTGCCGCTATAGGAGAGTGAGTTTTCTTTCTTTTATACCTGGTGAATTTTGTTTATGTTAGTTTTGTTTGGTTTCAATTTTGTTTATATCAGAAATTTACCTTTTCTTAATGAATGTTGTTTCTAACTTTTGCAGGCTACCTCAGTTGAAGATGTTGGATATTTCGTATAATTCGATACTGAGAATACCGGAGGCGATTGGATCAGCTGCTTCGCTTGTGAAGTATGCCGAATTCCATGTTCATTTTCTTCCATAGATCGATGATATGGGAAAATTGACATCTATTTACACTGTTTGCATGTGGCGTCTTGCACAAATCACTGAGGTTTTGCATTTGTTCATTTAGGTTCGATTGTTCAAATAATCAGCTCACAGAACTTACTAGCTCACTAGGAAGATGCTTGGAGTTGTCGGACTTAAAGGTAATGGTTGTAATGGTCTTGTCTTGCCAAAACTATCGGTGTTGATGTTAGCTGTATGGTTGGCATGCTGCTTAGCTGGCATTGAAGTGGTTTTCTTAAATTATGCCTGTAGTTAACATGAATTCAACCTTGGAATGTTGTCAAGTACTAGCGTTTTTCTTTTTTGATGAGTATAAATGGAATTTAGTTGTTAGACCCTACTTTTGTCTCTACAATAGTGTTATAATAAGGCACATACTTATTGGTACCAATGAGATACTTATAATGCCAGTATCCAAACTGTAAGTCTGTAGTTCAAGGAATGAATGAAGAGTGATGCGTTTTTTTGGGTGCTTCATTATGGAAGGAGTTTCCCTTGTGGTAACAACACTAGTGTACCACAATTTGTTGGCCAAATTATTTTCTTGTTCCAAAAGGATTTTTTCAATTCCTGTTACTCCCTAAGAACCTTCCTTGTTAATTAACTGTACATGCATATCACATTTCCCTTTATTAGTCTGTTGCTTTCTTTTGACATATGAATTACTTTTCCATCTATGAAGTTTACTCTCTCTCTCTCTCTCTCCTCATCATAATATGCAATCTATTACTGCTATAGATCACAAAATGTGGTGGATTTCTTAAAAAGAAAAGCAAGCATGGAATCGGTTTTTGTAACATCACGTGTATGAACAAAAGCTGATGATGTGTAGACTTTCAATAATTTTTTTTGTTTCAGATACAGTTTTCTGTCACCCCTTGGTTTTTAAATTCTTTGACTTTGTTGGATGACTTTGATAGTCACCACAGAACATTTATTACATCCCTGAAAACCCAATGTTAAACAGCTGTGGGAGGATTTCATCAAATAGATTGATTGCATTTTACCTTTTTGATTTCCTTGGGCCTTCCGTTAGGTTATACTGCATACATAGATCTATTGATGAAGATCGTGTTTACTTTAAATGGGGGCCGTGGAATTTCCTTGTAGATTCTACTTGCCTTTGCTATTTAACTGATGAAATCTGTTAAAAAAGTTTTCTATTTGTTGGTCTGTATCCATATGGTCACATATGCTGAAATGGGGTTTTGATACTCTCTTTGCAGGGATCAAACAATCTTATTGCAAGCTTGCCAGAAGATTTGGCAAATTGTTCCAAATTGTCTAAGCTAGACATGGAGGTAGTAACTAGTGGCAAAATCTAGTATGTTAATTGATGACAAAATCTCCATAAATCTTTAAGAATTATGGTTTTATTAAGCCGTGGTCTCTCATTATATCATCGTTTTGCCTTTTCCAGGGAAACAAGCTTACAGAGATATCTGAAAATATCATTTCATCGTGGACAAGGCTTACTGAATTAAATGCATGTTAGGGCCTTGGTTCTCTAAATGCTCAACGACAGCAGTTATTTCTTTGATTTTTATATGTAGGTTCTTTGTGTTGTTAAACTTGTTTCCATTGTTTACACTATTACAGCAAAAAATATGCTGAATGGCATACCAGTCGGCATTGGAGGCCTTTCACGTTTAATTCGTCTTGATCTCCATCAGAACAGTGAGTTCTTTAAATAAAGGGTCAATTTTTTTTGGTTCTCCCCTTTTCATCTTGATGTGGAATTTGTATGAATGTGTCTTTGCAGGAATCTCATCAATCCCTTCATCAATCATTGGTTGTCATTCACTTGCAGAGTTTTATTTGGGGTCAAATTCTAACCTATTATGATGCAAGTCTTCATATTGTTAAAAGCATATTATGCATTTGGTTTTCTTATACTTATGACTTCTACACAGTTCTGATATTATATTGCACTTTTTTAACACAATTTAGGAATAATAATATTTCTACAATACCAGTGGAGATAGGGGAACTTTCTCAGCTCGGGACATTAGATCTTCACTCTAACCAGGTATCAAAGACTGAAATTATATTTGTTTGTTATTACATTTATTGTGAAGGAAAGGAACTCATATTTTGTTGAAATACTGGCAATTGACAATTATAGATATGTTGCCATTTTTGCTTCTGATGCTTTTGCTCTCTTCTCCCTTAACAGTAGATTATTTGTTCTATTGCTTATTGATTTTGCATCTTCACAGCTGAAGGAGTATCCTGTGGAGGCATGCAAATTGAGTCTGTTAGTCTTGAATCTTTCAAATAACTCATTGAGTGGGTTACCCCCTGAAATGGGTAAGGTCAGCAAGTTTTAGTATTATGATAGGTCTTGTTTGCCTTATTTTGGAAACATAGCAGTTGCTTTGCATGTAATTAATGAAAACAGTTTATGAGTTTGCACAAAAAATATAGAGGAACAAAATTTTTTTTACCTCGACTTAATTAGTGGGGACCCCTCTTTATATTAATTTAGTGGGGACCCTTCTTAATAAGAACAATATATGTCTTGGCCTGAATCATTCTTCAAAATATATAAACAATCACGCTCACCTCAAGAGGAATTTGTTACCTGGGATTCACACAATTCTCAAGGGAGTTGTTCATTCTGCATCCTCACCAATTTTATGGTCTCTTTAGGTGTCATTATGTCATAGACTCACTGGTTAATAATACAAGCTATTTCATCTAGTAAGTGGACACCATTCTGCATCCTCACCAATTCTATGGTCTCTTTAGGTGTCATAGACTCATCGGAAATAGTAAGTGGACATCATTACCTGGAAGGGTCTGGCTTGATGTCCTGTTATATGTGATACCTGAACATTTAGTTAGACAGCCATAGTGCATCTCAACTTCCTTACAGTATGATGTTATTTTGTGGATGGAGTTGGATCATTACAGAGCTATAAAAGCCAAGTGTTCAGCAGATGTGGCATTACTCAAGGAGTATATTGAACAGGATAGAGTCTATGATTTCCTGGTGGGACTCAACTCTGATTTTGATCAAGTTAGAGTGCATATCCTTGGTAAGGAGAAAGTACCAGGAATTAATGAGGTAGTGGCTATAGTGAGAAGTGAAGAAAGTAGAAGGGGACTAATGCTGACAGTCCCACCTGTAGAAAGCTCAGCAATGATGGTTGATCAAAAGAAAAGAGGTGGAGCCTATGTGGAGAAGAAAGGTGAGGGAGTTTGGTGTACCTATTGCAACAAGCCTCGCCACACTTGTGAAAAATGCTGGAAATTGAACGGGAAGCCACCTAATAATGAGTGGGGCTCTCAAAACCGAGACAAGGAGTGGGGAAGAAAGGGAGGTCAAGCACACATAGCTACAGGTTCTAGTGAAGAAAGTCAAGAAAGTATGATACAATTGAACCAAGATGAGGTAGAAAAGTTGAGATCTTTACTCACTAGTTTGGAGAAACCCACAGGTACTTGCTCTTTGGCTCATTCAGGTACGTTTCCATTTTCTTTTGGACTTAATGCTTCAGATATACCCTTTAACCAATATTGGATACTGGATTTTGGAGCCACAGACCACATGACACCCTTACCCACACATTTCTCTACTTATTCACCTTGCCCTAGCAACAAGAAAATATCAATAGCAGATGGTACCCTTATAACTGCAGTAGGTCAAGGAGATGTCCAAATAAATCCATCCATTACTCTACGGGATGTTCTCCATATCCCTAAATTATCCACTAGTCTCATTTCCATACACAAACTCACAAAAGACCTATCATGTAATGTTATCTTCTATAACAACTCTTGTGTTTTTCAGGACAAAAATTCGGGGAGGACGATTGGACATGCTAGAGAATGGAATGGTCTTTATTGTTTGGATAACCAAGACTCAGCTTCGAAGTTATTCAACAACAATAACTCATTTTTTTCAGAATCAATAAAAACCATTAGGGATAAGGTTCTTTTGTACCACTGCCGCCTTGGTCACCCTTCATTTCGAGTCATTAAGCAAATATTTCCTTTGTTTTTTAAGAATTTAGATGTAGAGAGTCTTCACTGTGAGGTGTGTGAGCTTGCTAAACACAAGCGTATACCTTTTCCAATTAATAATACAATAAGTACTTTTCCATTTTATTTAATTCATACAGATATGTGGGGTCCTTCAAATGTCCCAAATATATCAGGTGCACGTTGGTTTGTAACCTTTATTGATGATTGTACTTGAGTTACTTGGGTGTATTTACTAAAACAAAAATCTGAAGTCACGTATGTGTTTCTACAGTTCTTCTCCATGATAAAAAATCAGTTTGGAGTAAGTATTAAGAGAATTAGGTCTAATAATGCCAAAGATTACTTTAATCATGGTCTTAATTCTTTATGTAAAGAAGAGGGCATTATTCATGAGTCCTCATGTTTAAAACACCCCAACAAAATGGGATTACTGAAAGGAAAAATGGCCACTTATTAGATCAAACCCGAGCTATGTTATTTCAAACTAAGGTTCCTAAATTTTTTTGGGGAGAAGCAGTATTAACTGCTACGTACCTCATAAATCGTTTACCTTCTAGTGTCCTTACCTTTAAAACTCCTATGGAGGCCCTGTCCTCGCTCTACCCTAATGTGTCCACCTCTAGTAATCTTACTCCTAGAGTATTTGGATGTGCGTCGTTTGTCCATATCCATGGTGATAATAGAGGGAAACTTGATCCTAGAGTCTTAAAATGTATCTTTATCGGGTACTCTTCAACCCAAAAGGGTTACAAATGCTATCATCCACCATCCCAGAAATTCTTTGTCTCCCGCGATGTCACCTTCCATAAACAAGAAAGTTACTTTGGTCAAACTCATTTTCAGGGGGAGAGTACAAGTAAGGAAGATGAGTCTCTTCTACTTCCTGAATTGACTCTTGAACCAGAAATTGAGATTGAAATTGATTATGAGAAAGATGGAAATCATAACGCTAATGTAAGATATGGGAAAAATCTAGTATATACAAGAAGAACAAAGGCCATTCCTGAATCTATTCACACCCAAAAGTCCACTCCGACTTTACATGAGGTAACTTCCCTTGATGCTTCACATTCTAGTGATCCAATTTATGAATCTTCCCATGCACTAGAATTAGAGTCCGACACACCAACAACTTATGATGACCACACACGAACAACTAATGATGACCTACATATCCCAATTGCCCTTAGAAAGAATACTAGGACATGTACCAACAAGCCACTCTACCCACTATCCAACTACTTATGCTTTGAACAATTCTCACCTACCCATAAAACCTTCCTCACAAGCCTGAACGCTACCACTATACCTACCTCTCTATCTGAAGCATTGTTTGATAGTAAATGGAAACAAGTTATGGACTTGGAAATGGAAGCACTAGACAAGAACGGTACTTGGGATTTTGTCCCTCTACCAAATGGAAAGAAACCTGTAGGATGTAAGTGGGTATACACTATAAAGTACAAGGTTGATGGATCTATTGAGAGGTACAAAGAAAGGTTGGTAGCTAAAGGATTTACTCAAACGTATGGAGTGGATTACTTAGAAACATTTGCTCCAGTTGCAAAAATGAATACTGTCCGAGTGATATTATCTCTACCAGCTAATTACAGTTGGAACTTGCACCAATTTGATGTAAAAAATGCCTTCCTCCATTGAGATCTAGAAGAAGAAATTTATATGGACTTACCCCCTGGATATAGTGAGCATATTGCTTCCAACACCGTTTGTAAGCTAAAGAAGGCTCTATATGGGCTTAAACAATCACCACGAGCATGGTTTGGGAGGTTTGCTAGAGTCATGGTGGGTCTAGGCTTCAAACAAAGTCAAGGAGATCATACCCTCATTATCAAACACTCTGAGTCAGGGGGAGTAACAGTGTTATTGGTATACGTGGATGACATTATAGTGATCGGTGATGATGAAAAGGAGCAACAACTGTTAGGACAACACCTAGCCAAAGAATTTGAGATTAAAACCTTGGGAAAATTGAAGTATTTCTTGGGAATTGAAGTGGCTCACTCTAAGGAAGGGATTTTCATATCCCAACAAAAATACGTCGCAGATCTTCTGCAGGAAACGGGCAAGACAGCATGCAAGCTAGCAAGTACACCAATCGATCCAAATTTAAAATTGGAAAATGCAGAAGAAGACATTACAGTTGACAAGGAAATGTACCAAAGATTAGTTGGAAGACTCATATATCTGTCACATACTAGACCCGATATTGCCTTTGCTGTTAGCTTAATCAGTCAATTCATGCACCAACCAAAGGAGGTACACTTGCAAGCTGCACTCAGAATTGTGCAATATTTGAAAGGAACCCCAGGAAGAGGAATTTTGTCCAGACGAAATGGAAATGTGGGTCTTGAAGCATATACTGATGCTGACTATGCAGGGTCAATTATAGATAGAAGGTCAACCACGGGATATTGCACTTTTCTATGTGGGAATCTTGTGACTTAGAAGAGTAAGAAACAAAGTGTGGTATCCAGATCCAGTGCTGAAGCAGAATTTAGGGCAATGGCACAAGGAATATGTGAGTTACTGTGGTTGAAGATTATTTTGGAGGATCTGAAGATAAAGTGGGATGAATCAATGAAACTCTATTGTGATAATAACTCTGCTATTAGCATAGCACATAATCCAGTGCAACATGATAGAACCAAGCATATTGAAGTTGATAGACATTTCATCAAAGAAAAACTTGACAGTGGCCTAATTTGCACTCCATATGTCTCCTCCGAAGGCAACCTTGCAGATCTACTAACTAAAGGGCTAAACAGCAGCAACTTTGAAAAAATTGTATCCAAGCTGGGAATAGAGAACATCTATTCACCAGCTTGAGAGGGAGTGTTAAAATATGTTTCTGTTTTATATCCCTCAATTATAGGGATTCAGTTAAATAGGAGTACTAATAGGGATTTAGTTATATATGAGTACTAATAGGGATTTAGTTATATATGAGTAATAATAAGATTTGATTGTTTAGTAATCTAGTATATATATATTTGATGTATTGCCAAAATAATTCAATTCAATAAATATATTTTTACTCTAATTCTTGATAAAAAGTAATATAGAAATAATGTGACATGAATGAAGAGATATTTATCTTAGTATTGTATCTTGTTTAGGCAAGATGACTAACTTGAGGAAACTTCTGCTTAGTGGAAATCCACTGCGTACTCTTCGAAGGTATAGTGAATGGTTTGGTTTATGCAGTCAATATAAGTATTTATATGTTTTCGATTAATGTCTTTTCTCATCAGCTCATTAGTCACTGGACCTACACCAGCATTATTGAAATTTCTCCGGAGTAGACTTTCTGAAGGTGAAGGTATGCTACAGTGATAGATGCATTAGCATCATGCTCACAATTTAAGCTTGAGCCCTTTTACTTAGTCTTGATATAACACTTTCTTCTGCAGATTCTGAAGCTATAACCACATCAAAAAAGGACATAATTGCAATGGCTACCCGACTATCTATCACTTCAAAGGTATTGCATTTTTGGAAGAGGAAAACATACATTCCATAGATTGCATAGCTTTCTTTTTTATCGTTAACTGTTTGTAGTATGTGTCAGTGCATGAGTAATGGAGAGAACAACTGTACTGAATGGAAAGGAGAGTTTTATCAACTTGAAATAGCAAATTGTTTAAGAACAGGTTCAAGAGCCAAGGTTCCCATAGACAGTATTTCTTTGCTCTAACTAGCATACAATACGATAAGCTTCACACACAGCTCTTACTTTCCTGTACTACAAGTACAGCATACGCTTGGATAATGTTGATTGTGATCATAATTAGTATTTAATTTATTCCTTCTTCCTGTTATTACACAACATATAATTAGATAATATTGATTGTAAGTGTAACCATAGATAGCTTTGGTTGATTGATTTGATTTCAAAATTTTGGGATCTTATTTTTTCTTGTATGTATATTTGTCCGATCCCTCGTCAAGATAGGGGATATAATTTAGATCCAATCAAGTTGGTACCAAAGCTTTATGATTCAATCGTCTTTCAGTTTGTTTTGGGTTTTAGCTGCTGTCATCACTAGCCCACTATCTATAGTTGTTTGGTGTCCAATGTATCACCACTGTTAACTTTAGAAGTTGTTGACTAGCCATCATCCCAAGCACAGTCACAGATATTCCATCACAACCAAATGATTGCGGAAACCGAATGATAAACATGGTTTCCAAAACAATGTCGCTGGAGGAATTTGGTCCACTGGGTACTGGTAGGCACAGTTCTTAAGAGAAACTCGAGGCATGAGATGCTGAAACCATGTGTTTCAACAGAGACTAAAGGGAAGCCAATGCACGAGTCTCCCACCAAGTGGAGTATCTGAATAGGGTAGATGTATGCAACCTTACCCCTTGCAAGTGGAAAGGTTGTTTTCAAGATTTCACACGGCAAGCAACCTTACCGTTGCACCATGGCTCACCCTCAATGCTCATTATTGACTAATGACTAAAGAACAAAATCAAGTCGATTAAGGATCTTTTTATAACAAATTTTGAGTATCTTTTTGTCTATCAGTTGTGGTGTTGACATCTAAGTTGATTATAGTGAGGATGACAGCAGGTTCATTAATGATATAATTACATGATAGACTAACTAGTGAACCCATATACCTTTGATAGCTTGCCGTTTCCAATTGATTGAATTGGTGGAGACAATTCTGTTCTATATTGTGTCTGTCTTTCCTATTCAATTTATTTAGCCTGAAATTTGTTTCCTTGCTAATTGCAGTTCTATTTATAATTGTGTTCAGGAACTTTCTATGGGAGGGCTGGGGTTGAGTGCTATTCCATCAGAAGTATGGGAATCAGAGGAGGTCATAAAACTTGATCTTTCCAGAAACTCAATCCAGGAGTTGCCAGTTGAACTCTCTTCTTGTGTTTCCCTACAGGTTAAACTTCTCTTCTGGTTTTAATTCCTGAAAGATGCTTTACAAGTTAATACAATTATCTTCTGGTACTGATGGGCATTGTCATCATCTTAATATGAGTTCCTCACTAACAAGAATCAATATGAGCTCTTAAAACTGACCAGTTGTGCATCTTAAACTTTTGTAGTAATTCATTTGTATGTTTTACACTTTCCAGACATTGATTTTATCAAAAAATCAAATTAAAGACTGGCCAGGTTCAATTCTTAAATCACTTTCAAGTCTTTCATGTTTGAAGCTGGACAACAATCCCCTCAGACAGGTAATGACTAATCATTTGGGAGTTTCTCTCTGCTCTTTGCTTGTAAATTAAATTATGGTATCAATATGTCTATAGAACCATTGCAAGGCATATTGCTTTTAGTATAACTTAAAGAGTTATATTTAGATAATCTGAACAAAATAGACAGTGCATGTTTAATTCCTTTGTCGATGTATCTGTCTTTCTTTTTTTTTTTTTGTACTCTACTCCATTGCTATTGGCAGTGTGTCTCAACTCTCATCCCTCTCCAGAGAAAGGAAAAATAAGAGAAATTGAAAGGTAACCAATGCCTAAAATGTTAGTTGTTAGTACATCTCAAAACTTCATTAGGTTAGTTTTCCTATAAAAGCCACATACTCTGCTGTATACGATGAAATATTTCCAGAAACATCTCTCTTATCTTGTAAATATACCTGAAATTATTGTGCAGAAATTCTAATGGTAATATAAAATATGTATCAATATGCTTTATTCTCTGTTATAAATTCAAATAAAAAAAGTGTGGTATTACTGACTTAATCTGCCCCTTCAATGATAGATACCTTCATATGGTTTTGAAGTGGTGCCTAAGCTTCAGATCCTGGATCTAAGTGGAAATGCAGCTTCATTAGTAGACGGTCCTGCATTTTCTAGTTTACCAAACCTGCAAGAGCTTTACCTGAGGTTGGTTAGTTGAAAGCTGCAGGATGTGCAATAAGACTCCATCACAAACACACACACACACACACACACTTAATTCATATACTTTAACCTCTTGAGAGCCTGTGATTAACTTTCATGTCACAATTCCACAGAAAAATGCGTCTCACTGAAGTTCCGTCAGATATATTGGGGTTGCATCAACTGCGGATCCTTGACTTGAGTCAGAATTCTCTTCAATCAGTTCCAGAGGTAACTTTTTTTAGAGGGTATAAAACAGGGATTAGGCTTGTGTATGTATATACCTCTTGGGTTCAGGTCCCGTGAAATATTGTGATAATATGCTTGAACTTCATTATAATTTGACAGTATAGTTTGGGTCCAGCAATTTGTATTTATGCCACTAAAAATTCAGATCTTATCAAAGCACATATTGGCTTGAAAGTAATTTGAGTCCACTATTTTTTCTCTCAAGTCTCAAGTCAAAATGATGTTCATGTCTTGTTATTCTCTATGATAGGCAGTGTATTTTTACAGTTGCGTGTTCATGAAATCAGAATTCTGTTTGCTATAGAATGATGATTGAAGAAAGATGTCACAGCTTAATCTCTATCTAGGTTGAATTCGTAACCATATTTTCTTAAATTATTAATGATTAGTAAGAAGACTTAGAGCCTGTCTGTTACAACTTTTGTCCACTGAGGGCTAAATTACTCACATGCAGAGGCAACCTCAGTTCATAAAACCTGTTTTTATAGATCATTGATCTATTTTTTAATTAGTTTATTCTCCTATTTCTCCTTTTTGTTTTTGTTTTGCTATGCTGAGCTTTCAATTTTTTTCAGGGGTTAAAAAATATCACTTCTCTCGTGGAGCTTGATCTATCTGATAACAACATCTCAGCCCTTCCACCTGAGCTGGTCAGAAACAAAAACTGCTGTTTCTCATTTTGTTAACTTTCTGTTTTTTCATTTCTTACTAAACGTTTCATACAAATTTATTGTAAAATTTGTGGTGCTATATTATACGTCTCAATGATGTTTGGCATGTAAAACTGTAAAAAGAAGAGAAAAAAACAGATGATAGTTATTTTGGCCTACATCATCTGTCATTTTGATCATCTGCATTAGTTGTGGTTCGTTTGTCATTTTGATTCAACACATTTACTTTGATCAGGGTTTGCTGGAACCAAGCCTTCAGGCATTGAGACTTGATGGGAACCCACTTAGAAGGTAACTTCCTCATGCCCAACCTTTGTACGTGTTTTTTCTCAAAATGTAGGAATTTTTGTGACTATAGTATGGATTCTACGAGTGTAAGAAGGTTTTTGCATCTCTAATATATTTGCAATTTAGAGCTTATAATTTGCTAATCCGGAAAGATTGACACAGATATCATCGTCAAGAAGTAAATTTTTAAATATTATGCCCCTCTCTTGGAACTCAAGCATTGTCAATTTTGTACTCCTTAATTTACTTCTCTAACAACACAGAAACTAAGCAATATAGATCAGCTATTTCTTCTGGAAAGCTTGGTTGATGAAATCATCACAATTTTGTCCTATTTATTTCAGCATTCGGAGGACTGTCTTGGATAAAGGAACTAAAGCTGTTCTGAAATATTTGAAGGACAAATTGCCTGAGCAATAGATTACTATTTATACTGGACATGAACAACAAAATTCGAAGTGTTAAATACTTTTTTAGGAAGAGTGCTTTTCCACAAGTGTATGTGGGCTTCATGTTATTTTATCCTTTGAGGTGCCTATGCTTTTAATTTGATGAGTGCCATCTTATGGTTGACCTTTTGTATTTTTTGGTGCCTAAATATGCATGACTTGATTATTATGTATATAAAAGGGGATGAAGGGTGTTGGTTAATGTTATGAGTTCAACTTATTTATTTAATTATCATATCGAGTCTCAAACTAGTTTAGATGCCAACCTTACATCATTCAGATTGCATTATGGATACTATCCCAATCTGCTTTCTTATTCTATGAATTGCATTCGGCAGGTTTGATGCCATAAATTCATTGTGTATGGTAAAAAAGTGATTATAAAAAATTGCTCAGTTTCAATTCAACTTTTTGTTTCCATTCAAAATCTCAATTTAAATTTTCAAGACTCATTTTCATTAATTTTCAAGAGCCATTTAAATTTTTGCTCATCATTCACATACATTTTCAATACAAATTAATTATGTATTGTCCAGCACTTATTAATCAAACTTTTGTTTGAGGTAAATCAAAACTTGGTTAAGGGTTCATTTGTTATAATTTTTTAGCTATATTATTATTTTAGTCCCTTCACTTATTTTCACATTTTATTTTGATCTCTTAATTATTTTTTGTTCAATTTTGCTCCTTTAATTATTGTTCTATTAGTCAATTTAATCATCTCTACCAATTTTAAACTGAAACAGTAGGTGTCGTGATCTAGTAACTAGATGTCTAAGTCACTATGCAAGTGACTCAAACTGGCCTTCCCATCGATTGTTGGTTTGACCGGCCAGTCTGAACATTGTTTTAAAACATTAATTGTAAAGTGTATCATGTTTATTGGAAGATAAAACCAGTGTTGATAATTGGACAAATACAATGAGGAGTTTGGGTTCATTGAGTTACCAAATCATTCACATTCTCATTTTTTTATTTATTAAATTCACATTCTCATTGTATAAAAAAAAAAAAAATCAAATTCATATAATTTTAATTTTATTATAATAATGTTTTGAAAAAAATATTACCATAACAGTGGTTTTTTTACCGGCATTATAGTGATTTAATAGTGGTGTCAATTAAAAGAGTTTATTTTTTTATTTTTTTTATTGGTCTATTCAATTAGAAGAGTTTAACCTTGGGTAAAAAAAATTATATTATCAATAGATCACAGTTGCAACTAATTTTGTGTTGACTTTAAAAATAATTTGTCAAAAGTTAAATATTTATAATAATATAAAAGTAATGAAAATGTAAAAACTCTTTACTCTTTAGTTAAAAATATTTTTTTATTTTATTGGGTATAAATTAAATCTTAATTTTTTAAGTTTAATTACTACTTTGATTATTTTATTTTCACTTATTTTTAAAATTGGTTATCTATTTTAAAATTCTTCAGTTTTTATATTTCTTTTAAATTTTAACTTAAAAAAAATAGTAATATAACATATTTTAAATGACATGACATATGATATAATACTCTTTAAAATCTCAAAAACATGCCTTGAATTTTGCTTTTATATAATAAATGAAAGGTAAAAAAAATTAAATTAATCTAAATTTATTATTTATTAATATCTGTGTGTAAGTTTAAAAGAACAAAAATTCAAAGACGGAATGAATAATATAAAATGATCAATACTTATAATAGTGAAAAAAAACTCTAAAAACTTTATTTTTAATTTAAAAAATTATCTTTATTAATATTAAGTAAACAATTAATCTATCAGAATGATTCTACATTATTAAATTATACGTCAAATTAAATGTATCACATCACTATTTGTGTCCATAAATTTAAAAAAAAAACTAAAACTACATAATTTTAAAATTAAGCGATCAATACCGATAATAGATTATACAAGAGCTAAAATTGCAATTATATATATATATATATATATATATATATTAAATTTAAATCCTAATTTTAAATAGCGAATAAAACACCGTAATCGCGAACAGGTTGGGAAGGGCAGTGGTGCGTGGTGTAGCAAGGGCCGTCGCGGCTGCCACAAGCAGTTGTATTTCAAACAAAAGAAGAAAAAAAAAACCCTTTAACAGGGGAAGGAAATTTTGGGAATTCCGAAATTGAAAAAACACGAGAAGAGAGGTTTTCTCCTCTCTCAACCGGAAGAAGCTCCGGCGGTCACGTCGTCTCCGGTGGTCGCACTCTCTCTTTCTTTGCTTCGTCTCAAACTCTCATTCACTGGTTTGTCTCATTCCTGTTACCAGTTTAGATTTTGCAATTTTCAAGCTCCGGCTGTTAATTTTCACTCTGAAATTCCAATTTACGCATAGGAATATGGAAGCAAATGCAACACCACCACGTGATGATGAAGATCAAGATGAATATGTTTTGCTTGACTTGGACGCTGTTATTGACCTAATTAGTTTTCCACCAAATGCAAACTATGTTCTTACTGTAAGTTCCCAATCTGCTCTTAATTGAAGCTGTTTAACACTTGACATTGAATGCGATTTTTTATTTTTTTTCTATGTTACTTGCATTTTCCTCTAATCGTCTATTCATAAGTTGCTTTCGTGGTCAATGAGTTTCAAGTTAAGAAGTTAAGGACGAATTGTTCATGAGAACCCGACTTTGAAACCTGTTGGAACAATTCTTGATAAGGCTATACTTACCGGCCGAACTCTAAGTCCGTATTACCAGGATCCCATTCCCCTGGAAACTAGAGGTTTCATATTGATTTTTTATATTGTGAGTAAACATTAATTTTGGTGCTTAAATATGTGAGACCGTGTCATTCTAATTCCTGAATCAAAACTTCAAAAATACCCCTGGGTGGGTGTGTCTTCGATTAGTAGTTTTGTACACCAAATTAACAGAAGACATATTCGAGGACCCAACTATCTAACAAAAGACACATTTGCGGAACAAATTGACTAGTAAAAGACACATTCTAGAATGTTTTTATAATTTTAATGTATTTAGGGGCTAAACTGACACTGCCTCATATATTAAAGGATTCAAATGTGTGTTTAATCATATATTCTATATTGCAAGTATGCTTATATTACATTATTTTTAATTATAGGGCCTTGACACTTTAAACCCGGTATTGATCATTGATGACAAATTTAAGCTGGTAAGTTACCTACTTTGAAATTTCATGGTCTTTTAGAATATGATGATTGGGAATCTTTGGTTAAGTGATATTTTGATGCTCTTATCTGATATGAATCTGTTGGAAGTTATTTAAATACAGTGATGAAATCTGTTTATTTGTTTAGATGTATGTTTGTATTAATGTGTGTGTATATAGGACTAGGCAGATAATTATGATGCTGTATTTCAGCTAGAAATTCCAGCAAGCTAAAATGACTTTTAATACTTTTGGTTATTCTTCCATTGATAATTTAGTCAAAGCTGGGGACTCAAATGATTTCTTCTGTGTTTTTTTCCCTTCTCTGAATGGATGATATGACCATTTAAGGATTGTTATGCTATATTGTTGTCTGTAGATTGGGGAATATGAGGAGACAATTGGAACATGTATCGCCTTCGAAGAACAAGGTGAGTTACAGTTCATGGATGCAGAATCCTTCCGAAGAAGAGAATTAGATCTTGGAAATTATGTTGTATTTGTCAGGATACTCTGAGCTCTTAGTTGTTAAAGAGTCAATGTTTTTTATACTACTAGTTTCCTTCACATTGATAACTGATTTGAGTGATATCCACACTTCCTTAAAATGATTGATATACTATATCTGTGTTCTTGTTTTCATTGAGAATGGAGTATCATAGTTTTCTACTTAAATATTGTTATTGGATATAGTTAAGAATTTGCACAACTTAATAATGCATTTACTTCATTGTAATGATTTAATACACGTGTAATAGTAGTTTATACAACTTTAGTCCACTTGAATTGCTGCTCCTCCACCCCTGCTGTTGTAGAGTTTTAAACAGACCCAAAAAAATGTAAACTTGTATTAGATTAGTTTCAGCCTATGATGAACATGTTATGCTTCTAATTTTTTCTAGCTGCCATCCAAATGGTAAATTAGATGTTAGTAGAAGCATAGCCAAATGTTAATCACTTTCAATAATGATGTCTTTCCAATTTTACATTTAAGATGATCATATTTTGTGGAAGACATGCTTGTAAGCATTGTAGGAAACTTCTTTAATTTCTTGGCTTTCTACTCATTAGGACTGCCCAAAATACATTGTTTGATCAATCAGCCTCATTGTGCAGATACCCCAGTGGTTCATGAAGAGACAGGACCATCTGAAGCGAACCTATTTTCCGGAACAAGACTAATCGATTCAAGTCAACCTCCAACAAAGCAAGTCAGACCTGTTTGTCAGCTTCATAAGGTTCTCAAGTTTAAATTATCACCTGATTCTGAAATTCTAAGTCGCACAGCTGAGGAGGCCAATTGAATTTTCAAAGCTGATATAATATGCAGTTTCTGCCAACTTTTTTGATCAATTCTTTGGTGGTGGATGACATTTATGTTCTAGATATTAGTTATGTACAAAAGAATTTCTTTTTCTCAGTTCTAATGTGAATTCACATTATGCCCGCTTTTAAATGAATTGTGATGACAATTTCAGAACAATGATAACGAAAATGTAATTTTACATAGTAGATATACTTTTCTTTTATACATTTCTAAATTAAAAATGTGTGAGTTTTGGTGAAGTATATCAAAAGTGTCAATGTATATATACAAAATATACCGCGTAGTATTTTAAGTTACACGAAAATATTAAATTAATTTTTTAATTTTTTTTTAATCAAGTTAGTCCTTTATGTTTGCAATAGCTATGATATTGAACTATTTTTAGTCATAATTACATTTCAACCATTTTTAGTTAGAGATTTTAAAAATGATATTATGAGTTTTGTTATCAATTATATAAAGAACAACATAATTAATTTTTATTTTTATGACATAAATTGAAAGAATTTTGTATTTAATTTTCAGAACCCTCAAATCTATTTCACTCGAACTCTCTCTTGTTTAGTTAGTTTTATAAAATTTAATTGAAGGTTTTATGTTCTTATAATTATCGTAATCAAAATTCCTTAAGAATTACACAAGGTTATTGAAAATTTTGAGAGAACTTTAGATTTCAATTTTGTTCATTTGAAATTAGTATCATTGATATAAAAATTTACAAATATAAATGATGAACTTGACTCTAAAAGAAAGATAAATGACTAACTTGTTATAAAAAAAAAAGAAGATAAAAGACTTATTTGTTATTTTTGTGAAACTTAAAAGATATTGGGATCAAGATGTATTTTTTCATATATTTATTTTTGAATGTAGGATTGTATAGTTGTTATATGTCTCTTTTCCGTGGATGAGATTTGTTACATTTCTTTCTAATTTCATGTTAACTTTACATGAATGATACTCACTAAGAATTAATTTGTCGTTAAAATTTATGTTATCTTAATGATAAATTTGTCGGTAATTGCAATTGTAAATGAATGAATTACCGACAAAGATTTGATTGGTTAAATAAAGAGGAGAAAAATAGATTTTAATAAAAGGGAGAAGAGAAAACAAGGAGAATAGGTATATGTTTAGTTTAAAAAACAAGATATTTTATCTAAACTTATAGTTAGTTCAAACGGAGGAGATAAGTTTTGAATAATTTATAAGTAATTTTGGTTTAATCTTATTTCATCTAAATTCTCCCAAATAAAGGGAGAGCTAAAAACAAGTATAGGAGGAGTTTCATTCCTCTCATCGCCTCTTAAAAATAAACCAAACAAATATAATTTAAAACATTTCTTCCTCTTTACTCCAACCAAACAAAATAAAAGAGATTTAAATTTTCCAACCAAATTAATTTGTTTTGTGTTGACACTAATGTACTATCAACATAAAAAATATTCATATTTAGTAAATATACTACGTCATAATTTTTATGATAAAATTTTAAAAAGAAAAATTAGTTTGACTAACATGTATAATTTTAAAAATGTATTTAAAAATGAGAAAAACTATTTTAATATTTTAATATATGGTCATAATTTGGATAACTAATTTTCTTATTCACTCAAAATAGAATTCTTGATATATGTTTGTAACATATAGTTTAACTGCCATTTTTATTTTTACGATAACTTGATCAAATCTAATATTTATTTTGTGTATTTGAAATTATTAGTAGTATTTTCTACTTGCTTAGAGGTAAAAAATTTGTTGTTGATTTATTTAGTACTTTACACAATAGAGTATATCACGAACATGAGGGAAAAGTAGCGGCTAAAAAGCGAGCTTTAGTGAGTTAAAAAAAAAAAAAAGCTAGCTTTCAATTCTGCGCGACTACAGAAACATACCAGAAGCGAAGTGCATAATAACCTAACATCAGCTGACGTGGCTCAGTCATAGAGCGCCACGTGTGTACAACTTCAACAACAAAGAATCTACCTAGGTATCACCGACCAACGCCACCCTGTTACTTTCCTTCTCTTTCCTTCTCTCTCTCTCTCTAATGCTCCACACAAAATCACAAATGTTCATCCACACAAAACCTCCAAAATTTCATCATAGAAAAAAAAAAGACCTAATAAGAAACACACACGAAAATGCCCCATACACAAACACACTTCTCAAAACCCTAATTTCTTTCTTATTTCCTTCAACACCCACCAAACCCTCTCTTAATTTAATTTCTTCCCAATCCTCATACTTTCCTTTTTTCTTCGATTTCTCTTCAAAAGTTTCCACTTTTCTTCACTCAGCTACTTGATTCAATTCACGCTCTTTAATTATTCTCATCTCAAATTTCAACTTTTCAATATTTCAGATCAGATCAGTGTTTGATTTCAATTCGATTGATCTAATTTCAAGTTGTAATTTTTTGAATGCTCGCAAAAATTCAATTTTTGAGGGTTAAAAGGTCTTGTAGCTGAAGAAGGTCTTTAATTGATCTTCTATTTTTCAAGGTGATTTTGTGGGGGGTGTGATTAGTTATCTTCTGATGTTTTATTTCCAATCACTTTTTCAATCATCTCCTTTTTCCTATTCAATTTCCCATATTTTTCTCCCTTCTGATGTTTTCTTCATATGCTGCTTCAATTGCCTAAGATTTCGTCTCAAAATTTGATACGTTATCCCAAAGGGTTGTTCCTAGTTGCAACTTCTTTGAATCACGTTTTGTTTTCTCTGTTGAAAAAGTGATTTCAACTTTCTCAAACATGGTAGACCGTTATAGACCTGTTTCAATTGAGGAATTGCCTTCACATTTGATTTTGGAGATTCTGTGCTCAGGGAAGCTAAGTGCAATAGACCTTGTTTGTTTGGAGTTTACTTCAAAAAATTTTGGTGCTAGTAATCATGGCTTTTATCCTTTCAAGTTTAAGTCATTGATAGACTTTGCTGCATTTCAATTGTGTGCTTCGAATGCCATATATACCATGATGGGTTTGAATTCTCAGAGAGAGTTGTATGATCGATGTGGCGTAAATTGGAAGCGAGTTTTGAGGTTCTTGCAGTCTGTTGAACAATCCTCTGACATGGTTGATACATCATCAGGCAATGTACTATTTTGTTCATTGTATAAAGCATTGTCTTTTTTGTTTATTTTCTTTTGAATTAAGAGTTTCCATTTTTTGCACTTTGATTCTATAATAAGTAAGTTTCTTAAGAGTGATGTTTTAACTTTTATGTTTTTTACTTTGTTTTTCAACCCCAAGTTATTTAAACTTTAAACAGAACAGTTTGTATTGTCGCCATTGTACATTTGAAATTAGTGATGTAACATTGCATTTGTGCAATTATCAGAACAGAAAAAAAGAAATGGAAATGGATTTGGAATTGTAAATGTAGAATAAGATAGTTTAAGAACAACTCTCATAATTTGGATAATTTTTTAATGTTCATTTTTCACTTGGTTGTCTTTAATATTCTTACTGTCCTTTTATAAGAAGAGTTGTGGAGTTGTAAATAATGGTGAAGACATTTTATTGGCAGATGCAAATTACAACAGGAAAGTATCACACATTGGCGATCAGCGACTCCTCGGTCTATTCTTGTGGTTCTAGTTTGTGTGGTGTACTTGGTCAAGGGCCTGAAACAACACAGCGTACATCGTTTACCCAAATTGATTTCCCACCTTTGGCGCGTGTGGTGCATGTTTCGGCCTCCTATAACCATGCAGCTTTTGTTATGCAATCTGGAGAGGTTTGTAGCAGCTTCACCTTTATTCAATTAGTAATGACTGGAGAGCAAAGAATCATTATTGCTTGATAAATTTCAATCATCGTATACCTAGGGGATTTAGCTGCAAATTTATTATGATTGATTAAAGCTCTGTATATACTGCTTGATCTATTAATTATTCTGCAGGTTCCATTATTGCTTTATTTTCTTGGAATTGAAACCGATGGATTTAGATTTTAAAATTATTTATACTTGTTTCCACCGTGAACCTGCAACTTCCCCTTGCAGGTATTCACATGTGGAGATAATTCATCTTCGTGCTGTGGTCATAGAGATACAAGTCGACCAATTTTCAGGCCACGTCTTGTTGAATCCTTAAAGGGGATTCCTTGCAAGCAGGTAAACTGAAGATCGCCTTTCATCATCGCCATATTATATATAGATGACAATTGTTGGTCCCTATTAACATGTGTTAATATTAACCTGATGGAATGGCTAATCTCACATCTGTCCAAGGAGTGAAATCGTAACACCACATATGAAAGCTAACTTCGCTTCTATTATTTTACTCTGTTATCTTTTGCTAGAAGTTTTGATCTTAAACTGATATATTTTAAAGTTGGCTATTAAGTCTTCCCATGTAGTCTGCAATTAAATGTGTTTTGTAGTTCCAATTTCTTTCTAAGTTATTTTGAAGGGGGTTCTTCTCTCTTTGATAAAAGTGTTAATAGTTGTGTCATACATTTGAAACACTATGCGTTGTTTCAAGCTACATAATAACAAATCTTGAAACTGTCCATTTTCAATTGGCATAAGATGTTCCACCAGTTTGCTATGATGCACTCTAAACTATTTTGAATATCATCATAAAAGATATTAAATACAAGAATCTCTCTCAGGTTGCAGCTGGGCTAAACTTCACAGTCTTCCTCACTAGACAAGGTCATGTTTATACATGCGGAGCCAACTCACATGGCCAACTTGGTCACGGCGACACTCAGGACAGACCGACCCCCAAAATGATTGAAATCCTTGGTGATGTAGGCCCTGTTGTTCAGGTTGCCGCTGGACTAAACTATATCTTATCTGTCACACAAGATGGAGCAGTATACTCCTTTGGATCAGGTTCTAATTTCTGTCTCGGCCATGGTGAGCAACACGATGAATTTCTGCCACGTTCCATACAAAAATTTAGAAGGAAAAGAATTCATGTTGTCCGTGTATCTGCCGGGGATGAGCATGCAGTCGCACTTGATTCAAATGGATTTGTAAGTGTCAATTATACTTGTCACACTTGGTTTTGGACTATTGAAGTACTTGTGGGAATGGCTTTTAAAGTTTCTGTTATTGATGGTGCAGGTATATACATGGGGCAAGGGATATTGTGGTGCTTTAGGTCATGGAGATGAGATTGAGAAGACAACACCAGAGATGTTGTCTAGTCTCAAGAATCACTTGGCTGTTCAGGTATTATATTATATCCATAATAAATGCTCTCAATCTTTGTTTAGTTCTAATGGTTTACAATGAATTCTTTGAATTATAGGGTCTGTATGGTTTGAGAATTGGTCTGTTTGGTTTGAGAAAGCATTTTATGTTCTCATTTTCTGCTTCACTTTTAATTGCAAAACTGTCACCTGTTCTCAAATATATGTATAAGAAACAATGAAAACAAAAAATAATATTATATTCACTGTTTTCTACAGAAAACTTTTAAATAAGGAAACAGTGAAAATAGGGGTGCAATCAGGTCCATGTTTTCATTTCTTGTTTTCACTTTAAGTGACAAAACTGCCACCTTGTTTTCAATTCTATTTACCATTATTAAAACAATGATTTAGTGAGACACTGTAATTTTGTTTTCCTGCCGAATACCTTTTTTGCTATTACCATTGTTTCATGCTTCAAAAATTTGTAGGGAAACAAAGGGTGTGTTTATTTTGTGAAAATGAAAACATTTGTTTTTATTTTTTAAAATATGTATTCATTTTAACTTGTTAAGATGAAGATGAGAGACTCTTGAAGTGAATCATGGTTTATAGAGATGAGATGAAGGGCTAGTCAGAGATGATGCATTTCCAGAAATAATGAAAATAATTCTTTTGACATTTTCATTGTTTTCGGAAATGCGGAAAATTGTTTACTTCAAGAGTCTCTTACCTCCTTGTTAGCAAGTTAAATGAACGCTAATTTTGAAAAATGAAAACAGAAAACTGTTTTCACAAATTAACAAACCCTACAAACAAATCTTTAAAAATAGAAAATAGAAAACAAAGGAAAAAAATGGCCAACTAAGGTTGGTCTAGTTGGCAAAGGAGTTTACTCATACAGGACAAGGGCATGAGTTCAACTTCTGTTGCTAGCATAAAGATTCCATTGGTGGGTGGGTAATCTGTAAGTACCTCTGTTAGTAATCTCTGAGCTTTGAGGTTGTCTTGATCCTGTGGAATCCAACTTATCTAAACTTTTTCTTAATAAAAAAATTTAAAACAAAATGACACTTGTAATTTAAAGTGAAAGAAGAAACAAACCACAAAACGATTTCTGAAACCAAATAATTTTTTTTTCTTTCTGAAACTCAAGTCTTTTTTCATCCTTATATTATGATTCACGATGAGACTACTCAGTCCTATTCTATTCACATTATTATTATTACATGTAGGTGTGTGCAAGAAAGAGAAAAACCTTTGTTCTAGTTGATTCAGGTTTGGTCTATGGTTTTGGCTCAATGGGATTTGGCAGCCTAGGATTTTTGGACAGAAGGGTATCTGATAAAGTCTTGAAGCCTAGAATCTTAAACACATTAAGATCTCACCATGTTTCTCAAATTAGCACTGGCCTTTACCACACTGTTGTAGTCACTAACCGTGGACAAATATTTGGCTTTGGAGACAATGAAAGAGCTCAACTTGGTCATGACACATTAAGAGAATGCCTTGAACCTACAGAAATTTTCATAGAAAATAATACATCTGAAGATGTTGATCCTATGTTATAAAGCACCATCTAATGACACATCAAAAGCAATCATATATTTACCTGAATTTTCTAGTGTGATTAATTTCTAATGTATAAGTTTAATGTTTTATATTATATTTTATAGATGTGAACAAATAATAATAATGATATTAACACGCATGATTGTGAGTGTAACCATTTTTTTATAAGTTGAAGGGTGTGTTTTATTTTTGCTTAGCTCTTATTGTTATTTCTCCCAACCATTTTATTAATGAGACTTTGGCAGTAGTCCTCCAAATTGATTCAATGTTGTATTGGATTTAAGTTAATTTTTCTTCTTTCTAATCTGATGATATATTTTTATAGTCTTCTCTCAATTTGTCACTATCGGTGTATACACATGGATTCAATAATAAGTTGTTATTGCTGTCAAAAAATATAAGTTGTTGTTTTATTTAATGAGATTTAAAATACATGATTTTTTATACTCTTTCAATAAATATGACAATACATCTTTTTGATAGAAGGCTTAAAGTTGACCTAACCCATGAATTATTAATTAACATATTTTATTTAGTATTTTAATATATTAGTTGTTACTTTAATTTCTTATAATTTTAGTATTTTTTTGAAAAATGAATCAAATGAATGAAGAAAATGTTGAAAGACAAACAAATAAATTTAAATAATAATTAAAACACAAAAAATAACGTAAAAATTTCAAAAGTGTAGAAAAAATTACGACCGTCGTCTAATGACAATTGTAGAATAATACTATGTGAAAATTATTGCAACACGTAGACTTTTTTCATATTTTCCATGGTCCCCTAGTACATCTACACTCTCTAAAGTAAATACTTGAACTACATATCACAATATTCTAACACAAAAATAAAAGAAAAAATAAAAGAATTATATACAAGTTTAAATTATTTCTAAGTGACATAATTTGTAATAAAAAACTAGAATCATTTAGCTTTGAGACTCATCCTCCTTTACAATTTCAAACGATATAAAACTTTTTAAAATCTTTAATTTCAACCAAACTTAACAGAAAAATATTTTAATTTCCAGCCAGTTTCTCTCTTTCTTCTTCTTCTTCTTCTTAATATAGTTTATGTAGTTTTCGTAGTCTTAGTAAAAAAAGGCCTAATATTTTTGGGTGGTTAGTTTTTTTGTACTCTGAATTAATGTCTTTGCTTCTTTAATGGCATATGTCTTTTGTGTTTGGATTCTCTATTGCTACTTTATAGTGCAACGCTTGCAGAGACTATTGGATTAAGAGAAAAAACTTTTACTCTCTAGATTTAATTGTTCTTATAGTTATTGCACTATAAAACAAATGTAGATGACTCATGTTCATGTCTTTTGTCTCACCGGTGTCAGAAAAAAATGCAAAAACTTGTAAAAATATAGGAGTTTACAGAAATAGAGATTTAAGTGTTCTGTTCACCTAAAATTACAGAAAATAATCATTTATTCTTAGGAAACTCTTTTAGGATAAAACAAAAGTTGATCTAAAATTGCACCTGCCTACATCAATATATATTATATGCATTATTATTATTTTGTCATTAATATTGATGTATTTCTTTTCTTTTTTATATGTTGATTTTATAGTTAAATTTTGTTTTTATTAATTAGTCGTTTTTAAAATTCAATGTATCATTAACTGTTGTTTTGTCGGTAATATTTTTAACTATTTATTCTAAAGAGAAAAATAGTTGAAATGAAATATTAGTTAAAAGTATTATAAAAAAATAAATAAATAATTTTATTAAAAATAAAAATACCTATTAGCTTTATTAGTTTGTGTAAATGTCATTAAAACAACAAAAAATATTTTTGCACGAAATTTTTATCAGCAAAACTAAGTTTTTTTTGTGGTTGAAATATTTCTGTTAAACTATTGAAGTACTGACAACACGGATTGATACATGCATGTAATTTATGTTTTCTTTTAAAAAACGTACTTTTCCTTGTGTCTCATATGTTTCAAGATTTACAACATCTTGATATATGTCATTTTCCTAATATCTAAAAATGATGATGAATGTGCATTCGTTTTTATTGACATTTTCCTAACATTCCTACATGAACTTGTCTTAGTATAGTGTAAAATGTCTTATAGTCGATAAATGTCTTAAATCACTCTAGCTCTAGCAAAAAAAGATCTGCAATCTTGCATTTTGTTTCTTGTTCCAAGCTTAAATTCTTCAAGGAAACGTGTCATGTGTATAAACCATCACTTTTTTATTGGTAAAATGTTGGCATCTAAATTTCGGCTAAGGCTTAATTTAGCCAGGCACATAAATTTCAATGATAAATAAAGTGACTCAAAAATCCAAATCACAGTTGGTACCAGAATGGTGATAATATTCAAACACAATAAATAACATACCAAGTTTGGTAACAGACTTAAATACGAGTCCCTACCACATTTTTTTACTATTTTTATTACTTACTTTGGTGTTTGTTTTGAGATACGTTCATTTATTATCTAAAAGAGTGTAATAAATGGATTTTAATGTATGAAAATGAAAGTAAAAATATTAGTGCTTGTGAAATAATAAATGAGAGTATGAAAGTATTAGTGCTTGATTGAGAAGGATGTTTTGTCTGGATTATGGATTTTAATCGTCCTTTCTTTGTGAATGCTTCATGATAAAGATGAAATAAAGAGGAGGAGGACAAATGGGAGAGTGAATTGAGAGAAAAGGAGAGTGGAGGAGGAGGGTGAGGTGGAAAATGAGTGTTTCAAGGAAAAATATTTGAGTGGTGACAAAATTTTAGACACAAGATTAAGACATATATACATAAAAATTTATATCATTTAATTATTTGAAGTATACATATTATTTGATTTTTATTTTTGTAGATGTGCCTAAATTTTGTGTCTAAAATCTTGTGACTACACAAAAATTTTTGGTGTTTCAAGGGAAAACTCATAGAACAGTAGATGAAAGAGGGAAAAAAGAGAAAATGGAAAGTGTAATTTTTTTGTGATTGCAATGTTCACGCAGTAGCTCATTTCAACTATTGATTTCATATTAGACATTTCAAATCACACAATCAAATTTTATTGTGTGATATCTTAGCCGTCGATTTAAATTGGACGACTGAGAGTTGTAACTCTGTTATGCAGTTATAGTAAAAAATTTGATTCCATTTGTTTGGGATAAAATTTAATGTGATGAAAATTAATTTTTATATATAAAAAGAGTTACACATAAAAAAATTTGATTTTTGTGGAGTCTTGTTAGAAAAGTTTGAATCTATTTTTTTTTACATGCTACTTTTAATGAATTTGTGAATTGATTTGAGAGCTTGAATCAATTTTAAAGTTGAAAGCTAAATATAACTAATTTGTGATCAAACTATATTAGACCAACCCAAACATGGTTTTTAAGGTGTATGGTCTTGTAACCAAACATAGAGTTAAGGGTTGCATGAGTTGAGGTGAAATGGTTGAATATTTAAAATTGAGATAGCACGAAAGAGCTTATTAACAAAATAACAATAAGTTAAACATTTGATGAGAGATTTGATTTATACGCATTAAAAACATATATTAAAAGAAGTCAATTCTTTAAATAGATAATAACTTTTGTAGTTAAATGTAGAAGATACATTAAATTTTTTTTTTTTTTAAAAAGTTAATAAACTTGAATTATGTTCACCTTAGGTTTTTTTTTCTTTTATATCTCTTTTTTTTTTTAATTTTTCAAAATACTCTACATTAAAATTTATATATCAAAATGTCCTTTTTTTTTTTATCTTCAGGAAGCCGCATCCCCGTCCTGCGACCACATGAAGGATGATTTTTTACTATCTAATAGAAGACCGCATCCCCGAAATGCGACTATCGATGATCGCATCCTAGAGATTCAACCTCCTACTGAATGAAAAAAATCATCTTTCAAATAGTTGTAGAATAAAGATGCGACCTCCTAAAAATGTTAAAGAGTATATTGGTTAGTTATTTTAAAAAAAAATAGATATAATAATAAAAAAAAATCTCCAAGTTGAGTCACAATGCTTCAACAATATTTCAAAATGGACCATTATTTTAACTTTGAAGGTGATATAATATGTCTTTTTCTATTTTTTTTTAATAAGTTTCAGTCAAAGAAAAAAACAACCGGTACAATTTGCTTAACTAGTTGCTATCAAAGCAAAAACAAATAAAATGCTCTTTTCATGTCTTCTGACACACTTAGAAACAATGAACCTTCCTATCAACAGCCGTAAAATTTTGAATTCTCATAATCGAATATTTCTCTTCTTCTACAGATGGTAGTGTTCAACTAACAACCATTTTATAGACAAAGTGGTAAAAGATTCAATCCTTATGAGGGCTCCAATATGTAGGTGGATGACCCAAATTGATTAAGAATATATCCTAAAATATTCAATTTTTAGATTTAACTCATTTAAAATAAACAACTCACTTAAAAGAATAAAGTGAATAATATCAAACATTCATAATTTAATGAATATTTGATATTATGTGCACGTACATAACTAATCATAAATAATTATAATATCAACTATTAATTCACTTATTTTATTAATTTCTCACTTTAGACGATCTAAAATCTCAACTTTTATATTGAGTATTACTTATCCTTATAAAATCAAAATCAACTTGTAAAACATTTGAAGCCAAGACGATGGAGAAATCTAGTTGTTTTCTTACAATGTATCCAATTTCATGGAGAAAAACATTTTAAGTATCTGTACCCAAAAAAAAAAAAAACATAAAACCTGGTTCTTAACAAAGAAAATGTATCAAAGAGAAATTTATTAGAATTGAAGCACACTTGAATAAAGAAAAACAAAGATCGGGCCTCATTAGCCACACTGAAATTATTCACAACAGAAGGGCCATGTTCACAGGCCAAGGTTCATGTTCCACTATCCACATCCAAAGCAAAAACATTGTCCCAATTATCCTAACATCTAAATAATTTCTAAATGATCTCTGAACACCTTCAAGATATTAGAAAAAGTAACAATACCAACTAAGCTGCAATCATCTTCAATAACCCACAAGTAGTTCACTCTATGAGCAATTGCTTGAATCATCACAGCAATCAAAGAGCTCTTGGGATGACACACTATAGCCTCTGCCTTCCTCACAAACCTAGCCGAGTAGCTCGATGACCTCGAGTACTTTCCCGACCGCATCGCATTTCTTGTTGGAGTCTCCTCATCAGACGAAGAGGATGCCGACACCTCACCAGTCAAGGAGGTCAAAATCGTAAACTCCTCTAGCATTTTCTCCAAATTCTTCTCCTTCAGCCTTGCCTTTACAATCCTAATTAGATCCTCTGGTGGTCCACCGCAGTCAATGTAGGACATCAAGTCCCCTGCAGACAAAGTTGTGATCACGGCCGCGACCGTCTCATCACAACAAGCAAGTGTGAAAGGCGATATCTCACCGATGAAAGTCCCATCGCTGTCAACAATCGCAACAGAAGTTTGTTCTGTGAGGGATTTTGAGATGGCCTCAACAGCAGAAGATGCAGGGGAATAGTAATCGATGGCGAGGACATCGGAGCTGATGATATCAAGAGCATCAAGGGAGAGTGCTGGGAGCGGTGTGAAGTGGCCAATGGAACCGAGCAAGAACCTTATCACATCCTCTTGAGTTAACCAACAGAATTCAACACCATTGTGGCTATTGATTGGTAGTGATTTTTGTTGCTGTTTTCTCCTTGAATTGCCACCTCTTTTTGTGGGTAAAATTGGCACCACAAGATTCTGTGCTCCCTTGAGTATGAGATCAATAGCTTCCAATAAGCTGAAACATCAAAATAATTAACAAGGAGGAGGGTTGATTAACCACAACTCTTAATCTTGATTATACTAAAAAACACACATTAAAACATAACTTAAAAAACTTCAACAAGAACCTATAGATAAATAATTACCCTCCCCTTTCCTTGTAAATTTCACACTTCAAAAAATAAACCCCCCAAAAAAACCAGATTCAGCTATTTCATGGCATATTTTGATAAAAAATAAAAAGTAGAATTTCAAGTTTCATCTAGAAACTTCTAATTGTTGTAGTTTCAATACTCTCTTTTGAATCTAGATTCGCTGTTTTAATTGCATCACACAGTAAATAATTTCAGTCATTAATTTGATATCAACTTTAAATAATCCCATACCATTAATTCCACGAAATCAACTTCAAATAATCTATGCCATTAATTTAAATCAGACGGTCGAGATCCATAACTATGTTGATTCCCCCTCTTTTCCATCTTAATTAAACACTCCCAAATCCAAAACTCAACAATTATCAAACCCCTAGAAGCCAAATTTCAGATTCACCTAACTCACCACATTATAATTAACCAAAAAAATAAAAAATAAAAAAACTCAACAACTTAAATAAAGTATTAAAAAAATAATAATAATCAACCATAGCATTATAAAATAATCCACAATTATAATAATTAAATAAAAAGTACCTAGAAGAAGGTTCTAGATGCACAACAAGATCATGAACCCTAGGCAAAACCTGAGAAATCGAAGTCTTAAGAGCAGAAGAAGGACACAAAAGACTTTCCTCTTTACAAAGGAAACAAATAACATCAACCATACAAACTTTCCCCACACATTCACATCGACCAAATTCCGAATGGTCACACTTCCAAACACTCAAGAAACTCTCGCCGGAGCTTCTCAAAACTTCAATTGCCTCCGCGATGGTCGCCGACGTCGATACCGACCTCAACGGCGGCTTACCGAGACAGAGTTCAGATAACTCATATGCCAGAAAGGATACTGCCATGCAATGAATGGTGCTCCGGTGAACGCGGCGGCGTAGAGAGTTTGAAAGAAAAAAAAAATGAAAACTCTGTTTTTTGGGAGAATGAAAACTGTGAAATCGAAAGCGTGTATTTATAACAACAATTTCAGTTTTAAGTGAGAGAAGGGTACGTACTATGGTACAAGATAGTTGTGGGACCTACATTTTTTTTTATTAAATAAGAAAAAATAATATACACTTTTTTCTTTTGAGGCAAGTGGGGCTCAGTGATTTTACTTTTACTTGGCTAAAAGATAATTAATATTTATTCTTTCTTTTTAGCTTTGTACCAAACTTTTAAATTTTTCTAGATATCTATAAGATAAAAAAGTACAGCTATTCTGTACCTAAAAAATAAAATACAGCTACGCTTTATATATAAAAAAGTATAGCTACTTTTTTTATTTAGAATTAGTACACTTTTGTTATCTTTAATATAAATTACATGTTCTATTTTTTTTTTTGTTTTTTTTATAAATTTGTGTTTTTCTTCTTCTTTATCTTTAAATTATGCGTTGGTTTGATTCTTTAATTTTTTTTCGAGGAAATCAAATATATTGTTGGTTTTCTTTAAGAAAAAGTCCTTAATTTTTTGGATAAATTAATTTGTTAAATTTTTTTAACTTAGAGGTAGGTAGTTACACTTTTGTTACAGTAAATTACGCTATCTATTTATAGGAGAGAAATTTTGAGTTCTATATTTATTAACTTTTGTTTAGTAAAATTTTGTATTTCAATTAGAAAGAGTCATCGTTGTTAATAATAATTATCTCGTTTTTAAATTAAAAAAATTAGTTTTTTTAATAGAAAAAAGGTATAATATTTGAAAAATAGAAAAAGGTGTAAAACATTATAATTTTAATTTGTTTTTAAATACTTCTTAATTTAGATTGCAAACAATACAAAACATTTTATTAAAATACATGTTAAATACTAAAATATGACTATATATGTGAAAATAGCAAACTCATTTTTTTTCTAGTTATATACGGAGAAGTATTTTACAAACTTGATTCATAACATTCTCCTTCCTTTTTTAGGCGCATCAAATTCTTCAAATCTTAGTTGCCTAACACTATGCAATTTGGCTCTTTTATGTGGGGGCATAAAATGCATTAGACATTTAGTGTTACATGCTTAAAAATAGATGGGGATTGATTCATTTTCATAGTCATAGTTTGCAAATAAGAAGACATTTGGCTCAAAATTATGGAAGGTAAAATCCATTCTCAAACATATACACCTTATGTGGGGAATTGCATGAAAGACTCCCTGTTAGACATACTTTGTTCAATAAGGGTGCTAGACGTTTGCCTATATGCGCTCTTTGTAACCAAAACATTAGAACAAATACTAAAATTCAAATTGGTTGTTATTAGTATTTGAAAAAATTCTCACAAATTAAAAATATTTTTTTTGGTTGATTGTAATATTTGTGGCGGTAAAAACGGTCACAATTGTTGAAGGAAAAAATTATTTGAATTTGTGATGGCCAATACCCTTACATCGGGATTGATTAATTGAAAATGTTAGCAGGATAATGTGGCGGCATATACCCTTACAAAATCAGAATGTTCGAACATTGTGAGGGTTTAGACCGCCACAAAGTATGACCGTGCAACATTTTTAAAGGTTTAGACCGCCACAAATGCAGCATTTTCTGATGGCTCGGGCAACCACCAAGGTAATAGAGTCATTGACATTTTGTGGCCGCTTTTGCGCCACAAATACCTTCTTGTTCTCTCTCTCTCTCTCTCTCTATATATATATATATATATATATATATATATATATATATATATATATATATATATATATATATCACTAGAAGTGGGAATAAGTTAGGTCAGACTTTGAAATGTTTGAGTCTGACATATGATTAATTTTTTAGGCATGAGCTTGAGCTACGTCCTATCATAGACTTTTTTTTCAGTCTGATCTGGCCTTTTTTAAAAGTCTTGTCTGACCTGGCCTTTTTTAAAAGTCTTGTCTGACCTGAAAAGCCTATTTAAAAGCCTTATTCACATTAAAATATTTAAATAGTATATTTAATATATATTTTTTAAATAGGCTAAACTAGTTCTTTATATATAAGAAAAACATATAAAATAATAAACATAAGGAAAACTAATAAAACTATAACTAACCTTTCAAAAAACCAAAGAAACAAAATGAACCCATAATTAACAAACTCCAAAAAGTCCTTAAAAAAATTACAAATAAAACAAAATGAATCTCATAATTAACAATAAACAAAAGACAATGTCATCCTCTAAAATGAAATTTGAACAATTCATTGTACAATATACACATATCAACCAACAAAACACATTCAGAGCCCAAGGAAGGAAAAAAATGATATCAAATCTTCAAGCTGATTTGTATCTCTTGTTTATCAACCTTCAAAATTCAAAATCAGAAGAAAAAATACATATATGTTAGACATTAGACTAAAAAATACTAAATGAATAAATAAATAAATTCTTAAACAAATAAATAAATACTACTAGATAAAATATCATATCAAATAAGAAATATTAAGAGTGATATGAAAAGAGTGATAGCCTCGTAGGCTTTAAAATAAAAAATAATAATATTAATAATAATAATAAAATAATAATTTTAATAAATTATATATATATATATATATATATATATATATATATATATATATATATCGATCTATTAGGTCTAATAGACTTTTTAATGAGCACGAGTCTGACCTATTTAAATTAATAGACTTTAAAAAAAGCCTGAGTCTAGCATTTTTATTAAATAGGCCAAACCAAACCATAAGTAGGCCAGATTATAGGCCCTTAACGAACGACCTAACTTATTCTCACCCTATTAATATCGCTTTTTATCTCATTTCTTATTTATAATTTCTCTTTACTTTCTCTCTAAATTTTCTCTTATTACTTTCTCTCTTGAGTTTCGATAATACCTTCTCTCTTGACTTTCAATAAGTCTTTATTTTATATTTTATTTTTTATTTGAAGTTATCTATTTAATGAGTATTATTTAAGTTTCATTTCGACAATGGTGTTATTGTGTTGATTGCTAAGATTGTTATTTGTTCATAAACTTCTAGTTAGACATTACTCTGCATCAAGTTAGTATGAAATACATTTTAAATATACATTAGTAATTTATATAATTATTATTAAAAAAAATTATATGGTTATAAATTATTTTTAGGGAATTAATTTTTTATTTTAGAATGTAGAATATATTATTTTTAAATTTTAATGTTAGTAAGATTAGTTAAACTAAGTAATTGTAAAATATTTAAATTGCAAAATTTTTACTCAAATTAAAATGTAGTTATTTTGGAATATTTTATTTTGTGTGTTAGTAATAATTTAATTAATATTAAAATTATATTTTTGTTATTTATATTTATTTTTCATTTTTTAAATTATATGAATGTTAATTTTTTATATATAATATATTTTTAATATTAATTTTATAAATTTTTTTGACTTGATTGCAGTTTTATTTTCCCTATTTTTACTTATTCACAAAATTGATCCTCCTATTTTAAAAGTTGACAATTTTGGTCTATTCATTTGATTTTTAACTAAAAAATAATTGCGTGATATGCTTTAATAACGTGACATATGATATTGTTGAATGATTAACACCCATAAAATTAGAATAAAACGAAGTAAAAACTTAGATTTCAGCTTTGGAAATTTTTCGTATTTTTAATTTAATTAATGATATATGAGTAATTAATGCATCTAGATGATTCTATAACATATACTTGTATGACACATTAATTAAAATATGTCAAATCTTCATTTTTTAGTTCAAAAATTTGAGGGAAGAATAAAAAAATGTCGATTTTTAAAATAGATGGACTGATTATGTGAATTGATAATAATAGAGGGACCAAAACTACAATTAAGTCAATTTTTTTAATAAATTTACCCATTTGCGGCGGTCTAAGTCTTTACAAACGGAACAGTTTGTGGTAGTCTTAGTCCTCACAAACTGTGATTTTTTTTTCATGCTTTATCATTTTTGGCGGCGTAAATCCTCACAAATTTGTGGCTGACATTTCCTCCACAAATTGGTGACTGCTTAAGTTCTCACAAATGATAACTAAAAAACTAATGTGGCCGTGTTGACTGCCACAAAACTTTGTGATTGAGTTATTTGTGACTGCCACAAATTTGCCTATTGTGGCTGTTTTTTTTTTCCACTATGGAGGCTTTTGACCGCCACAAACGAAGGATTTTCTTGTAGTGTACCACATCGACTATGAATGAGTTAAGTATTGAATATATAAGAGTAATGACTCATATATTTAATACCTTAAAGTTTTAAGTAAAAATATAATATCAAAATCTTTTAAGAATCATAAATGTTTAGGTCATTGTTGCTCCAGTCCCCATTCTCCCTAACTCAGGGATGCAGACATAGTGTTAGTTGATATTGGTAGTTGAGTTGTTCATTCATTGCCTGATTCAAATGTGGCAAATATAGGGTCTAGAGTTTGCAAATATTTTTAGATCTTGTGGCTAAGTCAAACTCTTTATATGTTATTTTGGGTTTGACATATCATCATTACTGGACATGTTATGTGGATTCTATCATTGAGGATTGTTTGTAGTTGTCTTCTAGTTTTATTAGTTTCCGATTTTGTTGTGTTACACGTGCTGTTTAGCTAAATTTACTTTTCATAATTTCAATCATGTAAAAATTGAATAGACAACCAAATTATATTTATGTAGTCTTCTACCTAAACTGCATGAATATTATCATTATATTTCACTATCAACAATTAATTTAATGAGGCTTTTTAAAATAGTATGCTAATTCCTTTCCAAAAAATAGTACACCAATTATATTTTGTCATCTAATTAATAGATAATTTACTTTAAGAAGTATTTGAATTCATAGTTTATAATATACTTTTTTTCCTTTTATTTTTACTCACATAATTTTAATTAAATTTTTATTCTTTTTAAATAATTTTATTTTGCAAAAAAAGTAAAGAAAATATTGTTATAACCTTTTATTAATGGATTCTTAATTCTCACCCTAACATTATGACGATTTGAATAGAATTGGAAAATCTCTTAAGTGGGATCTCTCGTAAGTATATGTTTTGCAAACTTATTTTTTTATAATTCATTTACTTCTGTAAAGCATAAAAAATAATTGAAATAACATTTTAAACAATAAGTACATAATTAATGAATAATTCATATATTTCTTTAAAGCATAATAATTAATTGGAATAACAATTTAAATAATATATAAATAATTAATGAATGGTTCCTAAATTTCTTTAAAGCTTAAAAAATAATTGAAATAGTATTAAATAGTAAATAAAAAAAAATTAATGAAAATTTATTAACATTTTAAATTAATGACAAAAAATGAACAATTTATTAAATGTTAAATTCCATTTAAACTTGTGAACATTTTAAATTATTATAATTAATATTTTAACTAACATAAATTTATTTTATTAATTAAAAAATATTATGTAATGTTTATTTTTAATTGATTTGTATAAAAGTATCAATTGAAGAAATTAAGTAATATCTAAATATAATTTTTTTATGTCATTTTATGTTTATCAATTTGTTCAATTACAAAAATTTAAAACATTTCATATTTAGGTTGTTTTTAACAAGAAGAAACCATTGGTTAATAATATACTCCTTATGGAATAAATGAAAAAAGAATAATTAAAAAGTTTGTGTAACTGGTCTTATAAAATGGTAATTGAAAAATAATGTATTTGATCTATAAGATCTTATATCACATTTTTAATTAATATTTTACTCATATTTCACTTTATATATAGAGAATATAAACGTAGAATCAAAGTAGATTTATTTGATAGACTATATTCTCATACTAACTTACCACATATTTTCACTTTTAATAAACATTTGTCAATCACATCTCAAGTATCATTTGAGAATATAGTATATCATTTTTCACGTTTTTAACCTTGTTTAAATGATTCCTAAACTAAAAAAAAAATATATGCTCAAACTTCTTTATTAATTAATAATTTTTTTTTAATTAGGTCATTCCCTTTAATGTTGTTTGTTAACGGAGATATATCATTAATTTAATAGTTAAAAGGAGAAGATCTAGAGAGTGAAGTATAAAGGAGGTCACATATTTGATGTGCGCCTTCAACAAAATACTAATAATATTAATAATACTGATTACTAACATTGACTATTACAAACAAAAAATTATTGTTTGTTAATGATCGCTCAACTAAAATAGAAGGATCTAATTGCACAAAAAAAAAAATTAATCCAAGAACATAATTACAATCTATTCTAATTTAGGGGCCAATTTAAAAATTTCTAAATAGTTTAAGAATCTACATACTAGTTAAACTTTTAAAAGATATGTTTAATTAATTAAATATGTATTTTATTTATTTATACAAAATTAATCTTGTAAAAATGGTATTTTTACAAATTATCTGACTAAAATAGTAATATAACAGAGTTAATTTTGTTATAATTTTTATGAGTGTTTAATATAACAATCACTAGTGTCGCCTTAATGATTTTGGAAGTCATGTTCAAATCTAAAATTGAGCCCTTAAAATCAAAAAATCCTAACATTTGATGGTGGGCGGTGGCTTCTGATATGCTGCAGCCGCTGTCATAGACTCGGGAAACTAGCTATTTATTCCAGGCGTAAGGTGTAAATGTAAATTTTAGAGTGTTGAATGTACAAAATTAAGGATATCAATATAATTTTTCAAAGGTTATGATATATTATAAAAAAAATTGAGGTCGTGTACCAATGTTTTGGTTGCACGGATTGATCGACGGCCCTGATAATCACATAATGCAAATTGTTCTAAAGATAGACAATTATGTTTAATTTGGTTATGATTTTTACTGGCCAATTTCAATCACATTTAGCTTGAGTATTGGTTGATTTGAACATGACACAAGAGATGATAGATGATAGATCACAATCTTGTTGAACAGTAAAATGTATACATTTTTTGTTTATATTGATTATGAAAAATTGTTATCATTTTGTGAATCTTATGGAGTTGGATGACATTCTATAGATAAATGTTAGAAATATTATATTGGCATGAACATGGAATTATATCTTATTGGAGATGTGGAGTGCAAAAGAACTTGGTAAAAAAATATAACCTTAAAAACATTGTTGTTTGGAAAAATGTCAGAAACTGAAAATACAAACAAAAATATAAAGATAATAGTATACATTGAGTAGTTATCTCTATTTTTATTGATCATAAATCTCAATATTAAATTAAAAAATCTCAATATTATTCAAAAACAATCTCCCTGTAATCAGAAAGAATTGAGAAACAACAACATTTGTGAATCCTTAATTGAAACGAATAATATGAATATAAAACTTGAACATTCTTAAAAACTTTTTGATATAACAACATTTGTAGTTGAAGCACAAACTGCAACTTCATCATTAAGTAAAAGCAACTTGAGACCCTTTCTAAACATATGTACCTCAACTTTAGAATATTTGGCCTTGAATTTCTCAAGAATTTCAGCATTGTTAGTATATAAATTTTTTTTTCTCTACAAAACTTTTCAAACTTTGTTTGCTCACCGATATTGATTGTGAAAAAAAAATCAATTAAAGAGATAACTTTGTTTGACAATTATAAAAATATGTTATAATTAACGATCTCATTATGTTATAACTAACGAACTCAATCAACTCATATATTTAAACTCTCTTAATTTTGTTAGACTCATTTGATACTTCATGTTCTTCCTATCTCACTATATTTATATCATGTCAAATATATTACATCTATCATATTATTCCGATTAGTTTTATCTCTCTTAAGGTGTAAGATGGGTGTATGGTGAACACCAAATATTTTTCTATTGACTAAATTAATTTTTTAATCTCTTAACTTATTTTTTGGTTTCATTTCAGTCTCGTAATTATTTTGAGTTTTTAACTATACTTATGTTAGTTAAGTTGATCATTTCCATTAATTTCTACCAAAAACGTTAACTTTTGTCATCTCACTCATCTTCAAACCCAAAAATCTACGATATTTTTCAATCTAAAAACCTAAAAAAATTATCAAACTTATGACCTTCAAACATAACCTTTCAAATCAATAACTCAAAGTCAAATCCATAACATTCACTACAAGAAAAAAAATTGTTTTGCGGCGGTTTTGAAGGATGTTTGCGGCGGTTACAACTGCCTCAAATGGAAGATTGCGAATGTTCGTCAACTGTCGCAGATTCGTGTGTTGCGAGACGTTTTTGCGACGGTTCTGAAAACCCTCGTTTCAACCGTCGCCAAATTTGCGATGGTTTCTAACCGCCTCAATATACCTTTTTTTGTGACGGTTCGAACCGTCGCAAAACACGTTCATTTTTTTGAAGCATTGCGGCAGTTATCAACTGTCGCTATATTCATTTTGGACAATTTGATCCGAAACATTGCGACTGTTATCAATCGTCGCTAAATTCATTTTGAGAAAATTTGAACCGTCGCAATCCTAATAATTTAAATTAAAAAATTATGATACATTTTTTTTCTGATTTTTTATTAATTAAAATAAAAAATATTTATAAATTAATATCATCCACATAATTTAAATACACAATTAAATAACTATTGTAGCTAAATTCAATTTATATAATTTTTTCAAAATAAATAACATCAATTAATACATTGAACTTAACTAAAATAATAAATAAAGTAGTTTAAATATTCAAATCATTAGTGGAGTGGCTAAACATACAAAACAACTCCATGAAACATAAAAGTTCATCAAAATATCTAATCAGTCCCTAATGATGTTGCTCCACGATCATTAGGTTGGTGGCTAGAAACAGATGAATGTCTACCATCTATTAGCGATTCTATGTCTATTGCCTGAAAAAAATTACATCAACCTCAATGAATCTAGATAAACATTGTCAAATACTAATTAACTAAATTTCTCATATAACAACCATTAATAATACTAATAATAATAGTAAAACATTGTAACATCGTCACCTGAAAATAGTCTATCAATATTTGTGACTGCACACCAAGCTTTCCCCCATATATTACTCGTCCTCGATGTTTCATAAGTAGTAACTGGGTAGCAAAAATGGACGTTTAGATTCATTGATAAAAGCAAGTGCACCATTAGCTATCGAAACAATCAACTGACATAAGACATAATTGAACTAACGTCGTCAAATGCTTCAAAAATATCAATACTTGGTTGATGTATGGTGCAAACCACATTTCTTCCAGTATCAACAGTGTTGCGAACAGTTCTCATAACGATAGCTGCTGCACGTGCATCAAGTCCATATGTAGGCTCGTCCATACAAATAATGGAAGGGTTTGCTACAAGCTCCACAACAATTGTTAATCTCTTCTTTGCTCTATTGATAAGCCAGAACTACCCAGCATACCAACCAAAGCGTGTCTCAAAGAATCAAGCTCAACTAGTTTCATTACTTGTTCAACAAATTCCTGTAAAATATTTCAGCGAGTTAAAGTTTGTAAAATTCAATAATCAATAAATCTAATATACAATGCAATGCAAAGCAAATTACACGTCTTTTATCAACACTGATTTCCTTTGGAAGGCGAAGAGATGCAGAAAACCACAATGATTCCTCAATTGTTACTTGAGGAGAATGTATATCATTTTGTTCAACATATCCTGATATTCTGGCAAATGTCCGTTGCTCTTTTGGGTAACCAGATATTTTGATATCCCCTTCAATATACCCTCCGGTTTTCCTGCCAGCAAGTACATTGATTAGTGTGGTCTTCCCGACCCCACTAGACCCCACTAATGTTGTAAGGACACCAGGTGAGAAAACTCCGCTCACATCTGATAAGAGTTGCAACTTTGATTCGACTATGCCTTGCTTTTTTATTGCCTGTACAAAAAATCCTTTAGAATAAGTTAATGGGAAAGATATCTCCTAATTTTTCTGGTGCATAATATAGACAGTATTTTATAGAATTAGAAATTATAAATCCCCCCACCTTTGGCATATCAACATAATAATTGACATTATGGAATGTCATTGTCAACGGTTCAAATGGAAGAATCATTCCATTCACATTGTTGTTTTCTCTTGCAGACCTGGAATTGGTACTAACTGCAAAGCCAATTCATGTATCGGGTGACATTTTTTGTCAACACATTATCCATCTTTAAATATGTATGGTCCGACAAAGTGAATTAGATAATTGATATTTATTCATGCTAATTATGGCTAGCTCATTACCATCTCCAATAGAACTCTTTTCTGAGCCATCATCAATAACTGCCCGTGCCTTTCGAAGTGCTATATTAAAAATAAGAAAAAAAGGAGAATATTATCATAAGGATATATAACATAATACAAAAATGTATGACTAGAAATTCATTGCCCATAGAAAATGATAATTATATATTAGGAGAGAGTGCATGTTCTAAAATGGAAAAAACAGGAAAATATTATTCATAACTTACGATCCAAATAGGCCAAGGCCATAGTGACCATGGCATTGAATAAAATTGCATAGACTATTAAAATTGCAACACCAGCCCAATACTAATAATCATCAACTGGTAGGCTGTGTGAACAGAGGATGTTGTAACCAACTGTGTTGTTCCCAACTACTGATTGCTGCAGACAATAATTAATATTATAATTAATAAATATTCTGTAAAGCCATTCAAAATTAAGATTACTTATGATGATTCATTCCTTCATCATAAGATTTCAATTAGTTGATTGTTGGCATGGTAATGAAGTCTCTATAATCAGGTTGTCAAAATTTTAATCCATGTCAAACTAAATATTCTTTATAATACTTAAATCAAGTTTTAGCACAAGTTATAGTAGGCCTAAGGTTTGGCCAAGCTCAGCGCCTAAAAGGCAATCATATGAAAAGGTATTGGAAATCACTCACAAAATTTTCTATGTAGACTGTAGAGTTGTTCCTTGACAGTATATTAACACTTGAACTCATTGGCAGACAAATTGTTTTATGCATGAATATTTCCTGTTTTCATTTCCTAAAATCTGTGTTAGTTTTATCTTGACAAGAAACTCATGAAGTAAACCATTGCCATGGAGATAATATGAACTGATAGTTAATCAAGATGCATTTCTTAAAATAATGAAAACAATTTTATGACATTTCCCTGAAATACATATCTCAACAGTCAAAACACAAATCTCAACAACCCTTAGCACATTTCCTTTAGCAAACACATCTAAAAAAACTCAAACAAACAGCATGTAATGCATGTCATCCCCTGAAATACAACATTGTTAAGGAGGTGTTCTGAAACCTTGACCTAAGAACCACACCTAAACAAGAATGTAAAATCCAAACAAGGCCCAAGATAACCCTTGGGGGACCAAAATAAAGCAGCACTAAATTAGATTTCTCGGGAGGGATTCAACCTCAAGATAAGCCTTGGGGGCCAAGACAATGGAAAATCCAACTCAAACCAGGCAGAAACAGAGGCAAAAACAAAGCAATAGAGGATGTTAAAAAAATACCTAAGCAAACCAAAGCAATAGAGGATGTTAAAAAAATACCTAAGCAAACCAGAGTTTAGCAAACAAAAATAAGAAGGTTGGAAAGCTCGAGAGTAATTACCACTGTGAACTCAACAAATGCAATTCGAGTAGAATGATGGTAATCCCTAAGAAGCCTCAGACGTTGGACCTAGATAAACATCAAAACAACGAAAAATGTTATACTAAACCCTTAAAATTCATTATGGGTTCAAATCAACCCGAGCACAATAGATTCTATGGGATACAATAAATTTTAGGTTTTTGAGTTCTGAAATTTTATGGGAAAGAAATTTGAATACTAAGATTTTTATACAAGTTTCAACCTTTACGTCGCAACGAGAGATTTGAACATGTGCGTAACAATACAAGTTAAAAGGGCTCAAAATCATCATTGTAGAGGAAGATTCAAAACACTCAACTTAATCATTGTACAATACAAGTTAAAAGGGCTCAAAACAAAAGAACAATCAGAACATTGAAATCATAACGGTGAAAAATAAAAAACGTGAGCATGAAAAACTGTTGCCAGAAAAGAGAAATTAACCTGAGGCACTAGAAAATGTGTGTGGAACAGCTGCTGGGAAAAGAAGCAGGATCGTTGCCGGAAAACGCGAGCAAAACGGAGGCTGAAAAATGCGAGCAGAACGGAGGCTGGAAAATGAGAGCAGAACGGAGGCCGGATAACGCGAGCAGAAAGGAGGCCGGAAACGCGAGCAAAACGGAGGCTGGAAAACGCAAGCAAAACGGTATGGCACAAAAGGGTTTTTAGTTTTGAGTAAAAGGGTTTTTAGTTTTGAGACCTGAGAGAGAGATTTGAGGGGAAAAAGAAGTAATGTGGGATGTCAAAATGGGTAGCGCCTTTCTAATTTCCAACAAAATGTGGCGACGATTGCGAAAAACGCCGCAAGAACCGTCGCAGTGTATGAATGCAGGTAGTTTTATAAAAACCGTCGCAGAACATGTGACGCAATATTTCAAATTTTTTGTAGTGATTTCAAACTCATAAAAAATGAAAAATCTCAGTTTGTATTAATTCACAAGGGATTCTAAACAAGAAGATTCACTGCTCTTCACCAATCTCAAATATGTTTCTTAGTTACTCGATTATACTGCTTTAAAATTGTGTTAAGATTTTCTTTCAATTTTACGGATTCAAGGCATTTGGATTTGAGTTTTTTGATTTTTTATTGGTGTTTAGTTTAGGTAAATTTTTGTTTTTGTATGTGTAATGCAGTTATCACACAAAGTTGTGTTTCAAATCTATTTTATGTGTGTGTGTTTGATTTACATATTCTTTTTTGTTTTAAGGCCGTGTTTGTATTTCTTGTCCAACATTGATCTAATGTCATCGTAATCTGTTTTAGATTTGAAAGGTTTGAGTTTGCTGAGTTTTTTTCTTTCTGGATTTGAGGTTGAGTTCAAAGATCTAACCCATGTTGTAAATAAATACATAAGTTAGGTGATTAATTAATTTAAAACTAGGATATTACCCGTGCTTTACATGGGTTTTAAATTTTTATAATGCAGTATATATAATTTATTAATGTATTAATTTTATAAATAGGTAAGATTATAAGAAGAATAACTGAGATATAAGAAATTGTAGAGTTTGTAATTAAATAAGTATTTTTACTCGTGAAATAGTATAATAAAAACAATATTTTGCAAAAGTTTAATAATAAAAAATTTACAATTTTTATAGGGATGGAAAAATTATTATTAATTAAAGTAGAACTAATCATCATTTTACAACCGTTTTGAGTTGAATTTAAACTCTGTCTATAATATCAAAATCTTACCATTTAATTGACACCTCATGGATATAAAATATTAACCATGATTTAAGTGAAAATTTATATAATTGATAATCGCATATTGTGTTTTAATTAAAATATATAAGTTACCTCAGTAAAAAAAATATAAATTATGTAGAACATTTTTTCCAGCACATTTTAAAATGTTTCAAAAATGATCTAAATACATGCATGAATAAATATTAAGAGAAAAAGACACTAAAATCATTTATTAGATTGACTAATTGTTATTTATGCATTACGTACATGGTAAATATATGTGTCGATACAATAATAATAATAATAATAATAATAATAATAATAATAATAATAATAATAATAATAATAATAATAATAATAATAATAATAATCAAAAGGTACAAAAGTTGTATATTGATTATTTTTAATATATAAATAAGCATTTAAAATTATTTAAATGTTTTATCACTTATATTGTTAATTTTTATACAAATATTTTTGTCTCAATACTATTTATTTATTTATTTTTGTTTAAAAGATTGTCTGTTTGTAATTGATTTTTGGTTTTTAAGTTGTCATGATTTTGTTTTTATATACTTTTTGGTCATTTAAGATGACATGTTATAATTATTTAAATATAATTAAAATATTATAATCTATTTATATGTAATGAATTACCAATAGTAACCTAATATGAAATAAAGTTTGTTATAAGAGTTTTGTTTTTTATTGCTAGTTTTAATCATAGAGTTATGAAATTAAATTGTAATGATTATGTTTTAATTATATACTTTATGTTCATTTAACATAGTTGTTACATTTTAATTATTAAAATATAATTAAAATATTGTGATGTATTTAAATATAATGAATTATCAATAATAACTTAATATGAAATTAAATTTGTAATAATAGTTATGTTTTCTATTGTTAGTTATTTAGTTATAGAGATGTATGCAAAGTTATGATATAAAATTATAGAGAATGATTATTGTTTAGAGATAAGGTTAGTTTTTAAGGTTTATCTTTTTTCACCAAATTCATCTTATTCAAAACACGTTGGATTATAAGCATGAATAAATTGTATTTTCTTAATTGTTTGTCTTTTCTTCTTCTTTGTGGTACTAAGATGGTTGTTACATTTTAATTATTAAAATTTAATTAAAATATTCTGATATATTTAAATGCAATGAATTATTAATAGTAACATAATTTGAAATTAAGTTTGTAATAATAATTATGTTTTTATTGTTAGTCTTTTAATCGTAGAGATGCATGAGTTAGTGCTTATGGCCCAGTGGCTACCAAAACAAATTTGTTATGCTATTTGACATTGTAATCTTTTGGCTAAAGTGAACCATAGTAGTTGGTTATATTCAATTATCTATTATATATAGTTGAACTAAAAATCTAAAAAAATAAAGGAATTGAAAATGTTATTTTGAGGCTTAAGTATTCAAAAATGTTCAATGGACTCTTAATTCAAGAAAAACAAAAACATAAACAAATGATTTGTATAAAAAAAAAATGTGTTGTCCATATTAAAATAGAACTCAAAGACATATATAAAAAAAGAAAAAATAGTAGATGAGTAAAATTAAATGGAGAAAGAAAATGACATAAGGATAAGTCGTTGAAAAGGTTACACAATGTCATATTTCCTATTGATATTTGGGATAAGAATTGAGAAACCATATTAGATTAGAACAGTATAGATTAAAAAAAAGAGGAAAAACAGAAGATGGATAAAATTTGAGTAGAGAAAGAAAATGACCTAATATGACCCAACCGAGGGAGTCACCAAGAGGTTACACAATCTCACATTTTTCATTGATACTCGGGTGAAAATTGAGAAGTCATTAAAGCTTTAATGTTGTGTAAACAACAAAACTTTGTATCTAAAGTGTGCTCTCCACTAATATTTAAGAATGAATCCAAATGATGATTCTCGAGATAATATAAGATAGGACGTATTTGGTTACCAACTAATTTGAATATACAAAGTTAGAAATGGAGGAACACTGAAAGTTGATTAAAGTGAGAAAATAGTAAAACATCAAGAGCTTTGATAGTAAAATTATTTTCATGAAGAGCTTTTGTGTGTGGGTTCTCAAGTATATGATGATGTGTGAGATGTAAAAGCTAAATTGAGAAATAAAAGGTGTAAGATGAATTGTCGAAGCATTTAAAAGGTGTCACATAAGAATATAAGTGAAGTAAAACAAATGTTATGATGTGACACATAAGTATGTGATGTGTCAATCAATAGATTTGAGAGTTTATTTTAATATATTACAATAGATGTTTGTAAAAAATTTCAATCGAATTATTTTACATTGTGTTTAATCTTTCATAAGTATTTTCAAGATGTTTGTAAAAAATTTCAATCAAATTATTTTACGTTGTGTTTCATCTTTCATAAGTCTTTTCAACTCCTACTGCAGCTTGCATACTCATTACATCTATAATGAAAATAATAAATAATTAGTGTTAAAATAATGATTGGGATCTGAAACAATGAATACCCAACAAAAGCAAAAAACAGAAAAACAAAAAACGCAGAAAACGGAGAACGTTATTAGTAAAACAGAACTGCAGTTTTCAATATCAATGTTAAATCAAATTAAAGAAAGATAAAGGCAAGGTAACACGAGTATATACGTGTTCGATCTCAATTAGACCTACATCAAGGGCAAGGAAACAAGATGATCCACTATGATTAATTGAATTGTTACAAGATTAAGGTCTCTTCAATTGTAATCTCCTAGTATCTTCATGTTGAGAAAAAATCTCTTTTAATGATAACAAAATTATCTTAAGATTATGATTACACTAATGCGTGCATTTAAGTATTGTACTAAGATAGGAACATGATCCAAAGATCGCAACCTCCTGTCCAGAAGAATGAACGTATGTAGGAAACAAAGTCGTTAATTCCTGAAGCAGAAAATCTGAAGTTAAAACCCCAGAAGCAGAACATCTGGAACATAAAAACAGAAGCAAAACATCTTGAACAGAAAACCAGAAGCAGAACATCTGGAACAGAAAACCAGAAGAAAAACATCTGGAACAGAACACCAAAAGCAGAAAACCTGAAAGTTGAACACCAGAAGCAGAACATCTGAAACAGAAAACCAGAAGCATAACATTAGAATGTTAAAAACAGAAGCAGAATACTAGAATACTAAAATCAAAAGCAAAACACCAGAAGTAGAAAACCAGAAGCAGAAATCCAAAAGCAGAAAACCAGAAGTAGAAAACTAGAAATATAAAAGCCTGAAGTCGAACACTAGAAGCAAAAGTTGAACACCAGAAGCAGAACTTCAGAAGATGAACATCAGAAGATATACATCAGAAGTTATATATCAGAAGATGAACAACAAAGGATAAGAAATGAACATCAGAAGATATACATCAGAAGATGAACATCAGAAGATGATCATAAGAAGATATATATCAGAAGATGAACAACAAAGGATAAAAAATGAACATCAGAAGATATACATCAGAAGATGAACATCAAAAGATATACATCAGAAGATGAACACCAGAAGGTAAACATCAGAAGATGAACACTAGAAGGTAAACATCAGAAGATGAACACCAGAAAGTAAACATCTGAAGATAAAGCACCAGAACGTAAATATCCGAAGATGAATACCATAAGGTGATCACCAGAGGATGAACTCTAGCTACTTCTTCATCCTCCTACAAAACAACTAACAGTTCCAAAGTATCAAAAGCTGCATCATTCGCGAACAGAGAAGGGTCATGTCTTGGAACTAGAAAAGAGCACTTGCTAGTTGTTAAAAACGTATGGAATGATTTAACCTCCTGGTAAGCTATGTAAAGAAGTAACCTCCCAAGTGCCAGGCTGTAAAAGGACTGAATTCAATGGCAAGGCTGTAAAATCAAAACAAAACTCAGGATCATTATAACTTGGAAAAACGGTCAGAAAAGAAAATTTTCTTGAAGAGAAAGTTTCCTTCTCTCTATAAAAGGAAGGCTGCTCTTCTTCAGATTAAGACACAACTACACGAGCAAAAAGAAAATATCAAGAGGCCATCAAGAGCATTTTCAATCTCCCCTCAAGCTTTCTATAAACTTACACTAGGTCTTTGATTCATCTTTGTAGAAAGTAATACCAATGAAAGTACTTCATATCATCTTTAGAACTTCAAGTGAGTTACACTTGAGAGAAATCAGAAAGAAGGAATTGTAAGTTTGGTGAAGCTATAGAATACACGATTTGTAATCAACCTCAGTAAGAGTCTGATAGCTTTTGATACTTAGTAAAAACTCACAAGTGTGTGAGGACTGGACGTAGCCTTTATTGGGTGAACCAGTGTAAAAATTCGTGTGCCTTTATTTTCTCTCTTCATTTCAACGTCTGATAATCATCCTCTAAAAGAGGACAGTGGTTTAAAACTAAAACAGAATTTTTAAAACCTCGAATATCTCTATTCAACCCCCTTCTTGTGATATTCTTGCCACTTCAATTGGCATCAGAGCAAGGTTCTCTAAAAAACTTTACCGAACAGTGTAAGAGAAAAAGATCCAAAAAGAAAAATGTGAAAAGCTAAGTATATCCCAGAAGGAGGATCATCCAACAGACCTCCCTACTTCGATGAAACTAACTACTACCACTGGAAAGGCAAGATGAGATTTATTCTCATATCTTAAGATAACAACATGTGGCCAGTGGTAGAAAAAGGAAATCATGTTATTAGAATCAACAACGCAGATCCAACCTCTGACGAAAAACCTCAAACACAATGGACAGCTGAAGAAAATGCCAAGGTACTTCTAAACTCTAAAGCTCATTTATTTCCAACGTGTGCTTTGAGCAGGGAAGAGTATGATAGAGTTGAAGAATGCCAAAGTGCTAAGGAACTATGGGACACCTTGAAGATCCATCATGAAGGTTCAAGTCACGTTAAAAAGGCCAGAATTGACATGGGAGTAAGAGAGTTCGAGTTGATTGAAATGAAGGAAGAAGAAACAATTGATGAAATGTTCTCAAGACTAACAATCATCTTGAACAACTTAAGGTCTATGGGAAAAGAATACTCCGTCCAAGAGAGAATAAGGAAGATATTAAGAAGTTTACCAAAGGAATTGAGACCCATGGTGACTACCATCACAGAAGCAAGAAATTTAGCCACCATGAGGTTAGAAGATCTGGTTGGAACTCTTAGAGCTTATGAACCTCTATTGCTTGCTGATAAACCAAGCAAAAAGGAAAAAATGATTGCGTTGAAATCCAGTCAAACTGAAAGTCCATCCTCCAAAAACTCTGAATGTATCACAAAAAGGGATAACACAAAATATCCTCTTTCTGAAGAGGACGATGAACTGGCTCTAATTTCCAGAAGAATCCAAAGAATAATCAACAAAAGAGGACAAGACAAAAGATCCTCTCAGAAAGAAAAAATTGACAAAAGCCAGATAACTTGTTACGGATGCAATAAAATGGGACACTACAAAACTGAGTGTCCTCTAAACAAAAGGAACATAAGAAGATTTCAAAACAAGAACAAATCTATGATGGCAACTTGGGATGACAGCGATGAATCATCCTCCAAGCAAGAAAAGGAAGAAGAAGCCATCCTTTGTCTCATGGCAAACTCAGAAACAGATGAGGTAAGCATCACTGATTTATGTCCTTCTTGTGAAAAGTTAGAAATAGAGTTTGACAATCTATTAAATGACTCAAACACTTTATCTCAAAAATGTGGTTTTCTTAAAAACCAAAATTATGAAATAAAAAACCTGAATAAGGAACTTCAAGCTAAGAATGAAGAATTTCAAAAAATCATTTTAGACTTGCAGCAATCAAATAGAAAATTGTTTGAGTAACAAAACACTTTAAACAAAGAGGATGTCAAAATCCATCCTCCTGAAGAGGACACAGAAAAGAAGGACTTAAAAATCAAAGTTGAAGAACTAAAAAATGACATTACCAACTTTGTCAAATCCACAGAAACATTCAAAAAAACAATGGGATCTCAATTTGGTATATTTGACAAAGCTGGTATTGGTTTTAAAAGTTCTCAAAAACAAAAATTATATGAAAATTTTTTTTCTTCCAAAGAACCTAGAGGATAAACCTAAGTGCACCTTTTGCAGAAAGCATGGACATACTATCGAAGTATGTCTTGCTAAGAAAAAAGCTGAAAGTAACAAAAGGAAATGTTCATTTTGTAATAAGCATGGACATCATGATTCCATTTGCTATCACAAAAAGAAAATCCTTACAAAAGGACGGACTAACCACCAAGGACCCAATTCTATATGGGTACCTAAGTCTCTTCTAAATTCTAACACAGTACATCCTCTGATCAACAAAAGAAAGCCGTGGTTCTTGGACAGTGGCTGCTCAAGACATATGACAGGAGATAAGCATTGCTTTATCTCTTTGGAATCAAAAGATGGAGGATCAGTTACATTTGACAACAATGATAAAGCTCAAATCAAAGGAACAAGTATTATTGGTAAAAACAATTCTGCCAAAATCGAAAATGTTACGTATGTTGATGGTTTAAAACATAACTTGCTAAGCATTAGCCAACTTTGTGATAGTGGATTTGAAGTAATCTTTAAACCCACTCTATGCGAGGTCAAGCATTCATCCTCGGGTAGAGTTTTATTCTCAGGTATAAGGAAAAAGAACTTATATGTCTTATATTTAGATGATTTACCTACTGAATATTGTTTTATGGCTATTCAAAAGGAAAAATGGATTTGGCACAAACGGACTGGTCACACTAGCCTGAATACTATGTCTAAATTATCAAAATTAGAATTAGTTAAAGGTCTTCCAAAAATAAATTTTGAAAAAGACAAAGTATGTGAGGCTTGTGCCAAATTAAAACAAGTTAAAAGTAACTTTCACTCCAAAAATATTGTTTCAACAAATCAACCTCTTGAACTCTTTCATGAAGGTGCAAACACGAGAAGGGGGGTTGAATTGTGTTTGACTAACTTGAATACTTTTCTGTTTTTGCAGTTTTATAACAAAACTTGATGTATGAATAAAACAGAGTAAGCAGCGGATATACAGTAAAATAAAAACACATAATTTTATACTGGTTCACCGTTAACAAGGCTACGTCTAGTCTCTTCACCTTGAAGGATTTCACTAATTCAAACCTTGAATTACAACAATACCACTGACCCTCCAATTTAGTCTTCTCAAATAGTCTAACAATCCTAGACTTTTTAGGAATGCAGCACCTTGACTTCTTAAGTCAAGTCTTCTCCTACCAATCTGACAACCCCAGATTGTAGAAGGAATTACAACGCCTTGAATCTAATTTCCAAGTAATCTGCTACCCCTTCTGACTCCCTCAGATTATAGACTCTACTTCAACAACTTAGATCTAACACAAGGGAAAGAAAATAATACGAGTGCTTGCTTCTGGAAAGCTGGAACTCACAATTAACTTCACTGAAAACTCGAGTGTTTGCTTTTGGAAGTGTATGACTCTTTTGTGATTTTCGATGCTAAGTATTCTGCCTTGAGCCTCCTTTTATAGATGCGAATTAGGGTCGCTTCCAAGCTTAATTTCGAGCTGTATCTTGCTGGATTCTCTTGCAAAAATATCTTGACCAATCGGGCTTCACTTAAATAAAAAACATATCTTTTTAAGCTTCAGATTTGCTTTAAAAAATAACTAGTCAATCATGTCTTTAGTTTCTTCCCGCCAACAGCTTCTGAATTCCACAAGATTTCACTTTATTTTTGAATCAAATCATTTTAATACTTTGATCAAATTTAATTAAATCTCCACCGTTAATCCTAATGATTAAATCTGGACCGTTTGATCTTCTGCGCTAGTCCACATCTGGACCATACTAAGTGATCTGCTGTGATCCTCTGATTTCGGCCAACCATGGACCACACTTTATGATCTTCTTATCTTCTGATCTCGGCCAACCTGGTCTAGCAAACTGATCTGCTGTGATCCTCTGATCTCGGCCAATGCTGGACCACATATTCTGACCTTCTGATTTCGGCCAACACTGGGCCATGGTCTGATCTTCTGATCTCGGCCAACACTGGGCCAAATACTTAAATCTGAACCATTAATCTGAATATCTTCCCTCTGATCTAGACCAATTCTGGACTTGGTCTAGATTGAACTGAAATTAACTCTGGACAAATAATATTTCAGTCTAGACATTTTACCTTCTGTTTTGGATCAGGTCTAGATCAATTCTAGACATCATTTCTTCTGGTCTGGACTTAGTTTCATACCTTAAACCATGCTATCTTCTGGTCTGGGTCAAATCTGGATTGAATCTCTTGTTCTGGACCGATTAACTTATCTTCTGATTAAGTCTGGATCAAGTCTGGGCTGTTTATCATTTCACTGCCAGTCCATCTTCTGGTCAGAATAACTTCTGGACTAAGTTTGACTTATGATTCCTTTTGGTCTGGATCAAGTCTCTCTCTGGCAGGCTTCCTTCTGGTCTGGTCCAGGTCTCCTTCTGACTTTGCTTCCTTCTGATCTGGGCCAGCAAAGATATCCTCTGGTAATTCCAAGATGCATCCTCTGGTACCTTCTGGATGCATTATCTGGTGTCTTCATCTTCTGCCTCTGCAAACTTCATCTTCTGGTGGTATTTAATGTAATAATTCAAGGTACAAAATAAGATTACATGGAGTGCTTTTGTAAACATCAAAATCCTAAGTACTTAGAATCAACTTGGTTCCAACACTTCATATTGACCTCTTTGGTCCTATCAAAACTCCAAGTCTTAGTGGAAAAAGATATGGATTTGTTATTGTTGATGACTTTTCACGATTTACTTGGGTCTTGTTTTTAAAACACAAAAATGAAGCCTTTGAGGCTTTTCAATATTTTTGTAAGAAGATACAAAATGAAAAAGGATCAAAGATTATCTCAGTAAGAAGTGATCATGGGGGAAAATTTTAAAATGAGTCTTTCGAAACCTTTTTTGATGAAAATGGTATTTCTCATAATTTTTCTTGTCCAATAACTCCTCAACAAAATGGAGTTGTTGAAAGGAAAAATAGAACTTTACAAGAAATGGCTAGAACTATTCTAAGTGAAGCCAACATTGAAAAATATTTTTGGACTGAAGCTATCAACACAGCTTGCTATGTTTCAAACCGAGTTTCAAGTAGAAAAATTTTAAACAAAACTCCATACGAACTTTGGAAAGATAGAAAACCAAATATTTCTTATTTTCATATATTTGGATGTTACTGCTACATCCTAAATAATAAAGAAAATTTGGGAATGTTTGGATACTCCACATCATCAAAAGGTTATAGAATATATAATCTTAGAACACAAACTGTGGAGGAATCCATGCATGTTATTGTTGATGAATTTGATGACTTGTGTTTAGAAAACATGGATAAAATTGAAGAAGATGACAATTCATCCTCTAAAGTTCACAATCCAAATAAGGAGAACATTTCTGATCCAACCTCTCAGCAGCCTCCAAGAGGATGGAAAACTATAACGTATCATCCTCTAGATCTGATCATAAGTGATACTGCTGATGGAGTTAGGACAAGGCAATCATTGAAAGGAGATTCAATCAACATGGCCATGATATCTCAGGTTGAACCAAAGAACATTGATCAAGCCATAAGTGATCAATCATGGATGAATGCCATGATGGAGGAACTGTCTCAGTTTGAAAGAAATAAAGTGTGGAATCTTGTGCCCCATCCTCTGGAAAAATCCATCATTGGAACCAAATGGATCTTCAGAAACAAACTAAATGAGGATGGAGAGGTTATTCGAAATAAAGCAAGATTAGTGGCACAAGGTTACAACCAACAAGAAGGAATTGATTATGATGAAACATTTGCACCAGTTGCAAGACTTGAAGCAATCAGAATCCTCTTAGCCTATGCCACACATAAAGGAATAAAACTATATCAAATGGATATCAAAAGTGCCTTCTTGAATGGATTCTTAAATGAAGAAGTGTATGTTCACCAACCTCCTGGATTCAAGGATAAAAAGAAACCAGATCATGTGTACAAGCTCTCAAAAGCTCTTTATGGATTAAAGCAAGCTCTTAGAGCTTGGTATGAAATGTTGAGTTGCTTTCTAAAAGAAAATGGCTTCTCAAGAGGTCAGATTGATACAACTTTATTTAAAATGATTCATAATGAGGATATGTTGATTGTTCAAATTTATGTGGATGACATAATCTTTGGATCCACAAATGAGAAAATGTGCAAAGAATTCTCCAACCTCATGCAAAGCGAGTTTGAAATGAGCATGATGGGAGACTGAAAATTCTTTCTTGGATTACAAATAAAACAATTAGAATCAGGAATCTTCATTTCTCAAGAAAAATATACCAAGGATCTCCTGAAAAAATTTAACATGAATCTCGCAAAATCAATGAGCACTCATATGCATCCATCATTCTCCCTACATTAAGATGATGAAAGAACCTCTATTTCTGAAAAGGAGTACAGAGGAATTATTGGATCTTTTCTATACTTAACAATTAGCAAACCTGACATTGTGTTTTTAGTAGGTATGTGTGCAAGGTTTCAATCATCCCCTAAAGAATCTCACCTCACTGCAGTAAAAAGGATATTCAGGTATCTAGTTGGAACCACAAATCTGGGAATTTGGTACAAAAAGGATTCAAATCTTGATCTTCTGGCATATTGTGATGCTGATAATGCGGGTGAAAAAATTGAGAGGAAAAGCACAAGTGGAGCATGTCAATTTCTTGGCTCATCTCTCATTAGTTGGTCATGTAAAAAACAAAATACCATAGCTCTCTCCACTACAGAAGCTGAATACGTTTCTGTTGCTCAATGTTGCTCTCAAATTCTCTGGGTAAAAAATCAAATGGAAGACTACTCTTTAAGGTACACAAAAATTCCCATCCTTTGTGACAACACAAGTGCTATTAATCTTTCCAAAAACCCTATTCAACACTTTAGATCTAAACATATTGAGATTAAACATCATTTCTTAAGAGATCATGTTCAAAAAGGAGATGTTGAATTAATTTTCATTGAAACTGAAAATCAGCTTGCTGACATTTTCACCAAACCTCTCCAGGAGGATCGTTTCAAAAAAAGTTTAGAAAAACTTTCCATTATAAATCTTTCAAAAATTGTCTAAAAAATAAGATTTACAAAACTTTAATCATAATGTTATTTTTATTTTTTACTCTAAAGAAAAATAAATCTGAGGATGGACAACTCAGATAAATCTCTATCCTCCTCCAAAATTTGAAAATTTGCAAAAGTCAGAAGGAGGCAAGTCTAATCACTGGTGATTACACTCCTCTCTGCAAAAAGGTTCCTCGATTTCCGCTGCCTACTCACTGCCCAATGGATAAGTCACCTGTGCTCCTCCCTATCCTGACATGATTAAACCTATGCCTCCATACTTCTTCCTTCCAACGGTAACAAATAATTACACTATAAATTAACTCATGTGTAAACATTCAAAATCTCTAAAAAATCCTAAGGTATCCAAAAATGGCTCGCACCAAATCTGCTGGAAAAGGAAAACTTTCCTCAAACTCATCTGAAAATCAATCTGAAAACTACTCAAGTGACTCCTCTCAAAATGATCCAAACCCTACCATTTCCTCATACAAACTGTAACACCCCGAGTTTAAAACACAGCGCGAGTGTATTTTTTTTTTTAAATAATTAATTAAAATAATTTTCCAATTCATCACTTCAAAAGAATCGAAATAAAAAGTTTCTTTTAATCCGTTTCTTAAAAATAGTACGTCATGAGTTAATCGATCAACGTAATTAAATAACTTAATCGTAATATCACTAAGTACTTAATTCTGGAAATTTAACACTAAACATTAATATATTTTCAAAAGATAACAATGTTATAATCATCCCAACAGAAAATATCAGAGTGCATAGATTAGCGGAAAGTAGTACAATAATTTCCAAAATAAACAAATTACATTTCCAGCTCAAATCTTATACATCAAGTTTAACTGATCATGCACTAAAGCTACAATAGCACGGATTTCCTCCGCATCCCAAACAAGTCTCATTCGACTCCGCCGCTCGCCTCGATGTGATCTCTTCCTCCTCATCATACAGAGAGGGGTCAGTCTCCTCCAAAGTCAGATCAATGCACAGTCTCGGTCGCTTCGGCGGTGCCGGAATCTCATAACAATCATCGGAGATCCTAGACGGACCTGGAATATCAACTGCTACTGGCTTCGGCTCTTCGTTCTTCTCTTCCGCCTCAGAATCACATGCATCTCCTCCAATCACCGGGTTAGGAGTCACCACTCCTACGGTGGCCTCCGCCTCAACCCCTCTAGCTGGTTCCTCCGCATCCTCAAAAATCCTGTGCGCCTCCAATACCAAACGAGAAGGCACAGGAAAGTCAATCATCGCATAGTTGTGCTCCACGTTGTGCACCACTCCATTGGTCCTACAGGTCCTCGTCAATCTCCCCGTGTATGTAGCCCTGCTTGAGGTGGGGTCGTATACCCAAGCAATAGGCACGGAACGATCAATGAAGTCGAGCGACGTTTCCGTCGTCTCGGGTCCCACGGGTGTCATGGGTTTGGGAGGCATCTGAGGGCAAAACCCGAATTCCACATATAATAGTAAAGGGTCACCGACCGAAATTAACAAATAATCACATAGCATATATCTCACAGCAACAAATATATCTATGGCATATCATACAACAATGATGGAAAATAATTATGCTCATTTTGAAATTTCATGACATATATACCTTTTCAAAACAGCAACCTATTATTATGAAAAATATGTGGTAAGTACAACCAACACTTCAGCAATCACAAACATTTATCAGAAAATCAGATTTCATCAAGTACTCACACACATCAATGTCCAACCATCATCACATAACCAAATCGTGACCCACCGGTCAATCCCCCAATGCAATATGTATATGCTCATGTATACAATTTCTTGGAATTACCAAGGTGCAGTCGCTCAACAGACCAGCACAATATGTTGACTTTAACGGCCCTCAAGACCAGGGTGCAATCGCTCAACAGATCAGCACCAGTGCAGTCGCTCAATAGACCAGCACTCGTGCAGTCGCTCAACAGACCAGCACGTTTGACATATACTCAGGTACAATCGCTCAACAGATCAGCACCAGTGCAGTTGCTCAACAGATCAATACCAGTGCAGTCGCTCAACAGACCAGCACTCGTGCAATCGCTCAACAGATCAGCATGTTTTTGCGCATTTCAGGGTACAATCGCTCAACAGATCAGTACCAGTGCAGTCGCTCAACAGACCAGCACTCGTGCAATCGCTCAACAGATCAGCACGTTTACGCATTACTCTGTGGCCCATCGCGGGTACCACTTGACTATGCAATGTATGAATATGCAGTGTTTTCTCTCCACTGAACCAGTATGCATTATCAGGAAAATTCAACCTTTCCATCATTTTTCAAAACATCTCAACACAATTAATATCATCATCATCACAACCATGATTAAATAGTCAAGTAATCATTAACACTTCACATTATCTCACAAATTCCATACTTAATTATCTTAAGTCTTTCCCATGTTTCCCAAACTCTTAAAATTCATAAAACAATGTTTAAAACTGAGTTTTCTAGAAAATACGAATCTGTATTCGATTACAGCTCCTCTGTATTCGAATACATAAGCCAAAAATAGTGCTGCATTATACTCTGTATTCGAATACAGCCTTCTTGTATTCAAATACAGAGGCTGTCACAGTGTAAAAATCAGTATCTTTCACTATATCAGTAGAGTCTCAAAAATTCATCACCCTCACTTCAAACTGTCACAAAAATTCCATTTTAAATCATCACAAACCTTCCCAAATGATCCCCAACACTTAAGGTTTATAAAACAATGTTTAAAACTCTGGATTTTTGAAAAACACGAATCTGTATTCGAATACGACCCCTTGTATTCGAATACATAAGCTGAAACTGTAATTTCAACATTCTGTATTCGAATACAGCATGCCTGTAGTCGAATACATAAGCCAAAAACAGCGTATATTCAGCATTTTTCCACCATCATTGAAGTTTTTATTAAACTCATCATATCTTCTTCAAAACTATTCGAAAACTTCATTTTAATTTGTTTCACATGACAGTGCTTAAAACTTGATTTTCTGAAAAACACGAATCTGTATTCGAATACAGCTTCTTTGTATTCGAATACAGAAGCTAAAAACTTGAGTTTTTGGAAAAACCCGAATCTGTATTCGAATACAGCTCCCTTGTATTTGAATACAGAAGCAAAATTTGTGAAAGTCAGCATCCTATATTCGAATACGAGACTGTCGTAGTCGAATACAGATGCGAATACAGTGTTAAAATCTCACTTCTGTATTCGAATACGATAGAGTTGTAGTCGAATACAGATGCTAAGTCAGAAGCAAAAATCCTTCCTCTGTATTCGAATACAGGGGCCCGTATTCGAATACAAGTTTGAAAACTTTGAGTAAAATAGAAGCTTGGCAGGTTGTATTCGAATACACTCATATTATATTCGAATACACCTTCAAATTCAGTGAACTTTTCCTGAAAAACTACAACACATTTTCAATCTTTTTCCTTTGAAAACCAGCATAACCCCAAGCTGTTTTATCACTCTTTTGAACCACAAAACTCAGGCATTTTCATCAATGCAGCTTTTCCAGAAAAAAAACACTTTAATCAAACAGAATGTCAGCCACAGCAAAAGACATTTTTAACCATTCACATTCTGATCATTTCTCAAAACACATGCAAAGCATTTCTAGCTTTCTCACACAAACAGAACAACATTAGTACATTTCAGCCAAACAACAAACATCACATACACCAAAACACCAACAGAGTGTATTTTCACATTTTATACAACCAGCACAACAGTTTTGAAAATATGCATTTTAATCATCTACAAAATGATATGCAAGACATTTTTCAACTTTCCCACATGAACAAAACAGCCTTGAAGCAACAACCAGAACAGCACACATCACAGATTATTAAAACCACCAACATAATGCATTTTCATCATTTCTTTCAAAATGTCATTGCAAAACAGTTTCCTTTTTAAACAATGATGAAAACATCAGTAATATCATGATAGTTATGCATTTACAGCCCTAATGCAACTAGAAAGTTGAAGGTGGCCTTACCCTTGTTGCGTTTTTGCTACTTCTCACGTTTCTGCGTCAAAACTCGGCGAAACTCCCGCATGTGTTTGCTGCTACGAAACTGGGTTCTCTAGCTCCGGAATGACGAGGGGAACAACTTTTGTACTGGGGTTTTCTGGTTTGGTGCTTGGATTTCCAAGTAATGACACTGTTGAGGAACTCCCTATTTTCTTTCTTTTATGCTGGAATCAGAAAAACATAATGGGAGGGAAGGGGTACTGTTACATGCAGTATGGACAGTGAGGGAGGAGGAATGGTGTTCTGATTTCACCATCCTTCTCACTCCTATATATAGGCTTGTGTGGGTGCCACCTCACCCGACACTTGTCTGATCCTCAGCACTTAACCAGTCTCGTCGCAATTAGCCGCTAATCCCTTAATTAACTGTCCGTTAATTTAATTATTCGTAATTAATTTATTCTTCATCCAATAATCTTAATTTATCTTCCAAAATAAATATTTATATATATATATATATATTTACTCAAAACATACATATATTAAATATTTTACAATATCCCCAAAATACACTTAATATTAATCCCATAATTTTAATTTAAAAATTAAGGGTCTTACACAAACCAATCAACATGGTCCATCCTCCTCTGTCCACTCAACCATTTTCAAAAGCCAAGAAAACATTTTCTCAAAAAACTTCATCATCAACTCCTTCTCGACGATCAGCACGAATCATATCTGGAAAAATATCATCTAAACATCCCATTCAAGACAACATTGTTCATGTTATTGACTCAGATGATTCTAAGGCAACACACTCTGATTCCTCAAAAACTATTTCCTCCAAACCTACCAAAATAGCAACTTCAAAAAGGAAAGTAACTCCAAAAAACTCACAACAACCAGCTTCAAAAACACCCAAAATCCCTCTCTTCGAAAACACCCTCCTGGAAGCAAAATTTATAGAGAAATGGCAAGTCAAATCTGTTATAAATGGAAAAATTATTGACCTAAAAGGTCTAACTCAAGGAGGAGTAAATGTAGAAGAAATCTTTGATCAATTGGATTGGTCTCCCTTCCTCCTTGTCAACGAATCTCAATATCCAAAACTTGTCAGAGCATTCTACGCTGCTGCAAATGTGTCCAAGGGAGACAATTGCATCAGTGTTATTCTTAAGGGGGCACATATTGAGCTCACCCCAACTTTGCTATGTCAAATCCTTGACATACGTGATGAAGGCCCCTATCTATTTTCTGAAGCTTGGTATTCCAACTACATGATTACTCGCTCATCTATCCTTGCCGACATTTTTATTAATCCACCAAAGCCCCAGGTTGCATCCAACCTTCTTCCAATAGGTATAGTGTTGCACAATATTTATGTACACTCTGTTGTCCCCAAGGCTGGCAGTTATGAAAAAGTAACTGAGCTGGACATTATGATTATTCATCATCTCATTTCTGGATCCTCTCTTCATCTAGGAAACATTATCTTTAGGTTCATGGTCAATGTTGCATATCTTGGGAGATCAGCTCCGTATGGAATGATTCTCACCAAAATCTTCAAAATTTTTAGAGTACCATTAGAGGATGAACACTCTATCACCTTCAACAACACATTCTCTGCAAGAAATGTAAACCAAATGCGCCTTGATCCCACTAAAAAGCCTTCTCACAAACAGCCATCTAAGAAAAAATCAAAACGGAACTCAACCTCCAGTCGCATCAAATTCTCCTTCTGACAAAGAACCAAAAATCCGGTCCTCACCACCCTCCAAAAATGTCCACCCTCTTGAACAACTTCAACTTGTCCCTCTTGAAAATCAAAACCATTGTTCAGCAGAAGGTGAAGAACTCAATTCACCCCCTCCACTTGTGAAAAACGATGCTAAACTCTTTTTTTATCTTAATATCACTACTAAAAAAGGTTCACCTTCAGAAACTACACTTCCATCTGACCCATTGGACACATCTCAGAATCTACAAGAACCATTTCTCTTTCCCTATCCTCCTACAAGTCCATCCCAACCAGCTCAACCTTCGTGCACCATGGCTCAAATCTTCTCCTCTCCTACAAAAATGTACCCCACTAATTTTATCACTACTCCCTCTGTTCATCAAATCATCAATGAACCAGCTCCTGCACCACTTCCTGAAGTTACAGGATGATTCAACTCACTTGAATCCTTCCTGGCAAAATCAGGAGAAAATTCTTCACAAAACAAATGAACCTGCTCTCAAATGAAAAGCACCAGCATCAATGCTGACCCCATTCCAGATGACTCCACTCCTCCAACCACTGATCCCAAGCCTGAACAACATCGCTCCCACAAAGAACTCTGTGCACTGAAAAAGATCCGCAAGGATCAGAAATTTTTTTTACAACCATGGCTACCTTTCATCAAACTATGACGCAGTTTAGCACTCTTCTAGAATGGGTCACAACACACCTGGTCAAGACTGTTGCTCTAGAAGCACAACCTCCAGTACCCTCTGTTCATCCTCCTCCACCATTGCCTCGTCCCTCAACCTCCTCCTCGTCTGATGATTCCTCTCATTCCAAGTAAACCATCCTTTGGGCCCCGCTGACTTTTTGCTGTTGACAAATTTGGGGGAGATAGATTAAAATCAAATTGTCAATGATTAGGAACTTAGAAAAGAGGATGCTTTTTGAAATTATCGTAATTCAATCCTCTATGTTTTTTTTTCTTTTGAACCACTTTTTTGTATGATGTTCTTATAACCAATATAAAGTATTCTGATTGGTTCAAAAATCTTTAAATCCTTTTATGCACTTTCTGAGGGGGAGCCCCTATTCCTTTTAGCTCATACTAAGGGGGAGCTTCATACTCAAAAATAGCACCTTTACAATTTTATTTTAAATAATCTAAAGAAATTTTGTCATCATCAAAAAGGGGGATATTGTTGAGAAAAAATCTCTTTTAATGATAACAAAATTATCTTAAGATTATGATTACACTAATGCGTGCATTTAAGTATTGTACTAAGAAAGGAACAGGATCCAAAGATCGCAACCTCCTGTCCAGAAGAATGAACGTATGCAGGAAACAAAGTCGTTAATTCCTGAAGCAGAAAATCTGAAGTTAAAACACCAGAAGCAGAACATCTGGAACAGAAAAATAGAAGCAAAACATCTGCAACAGAAAACCAGAAGCAGAACATCTGGAACAGAAAACCAGAAGCAAAACATCTGGAACAGAACATCAGAAGCAGAAAACCTGAAAGTTGAACACCAGAAGCAGAACATCTGAAACAGAAAACCAGAAGCAGAACATTAGAATGATAAAACCAGAAGCAGAACACTAGATTACTAAAATCAGAAGCAAAATACCAGAAGCAGAATACCAGAAGCAGAAAACAAGAAGCAGAAAACCAGAAGTAGAAAACTAGAAATATAAAAGCCTGAAGTCGAACACCAGAAGCAAAAGTTGAACACTAGAAGCAGAACTTCAGAAGATATACATCAGAAGATGAACAACAAAAGATATACATCAGAAGATGAACAACAAAGGATAAGAAATGAACATCAGAAGATATACATCAAAAGATGAACACTAGAAGGTAAACATCAGAAGATGAACACCAGAAGGTAAACATCAGAAGATGAACACCAGAAGGTAAACATGAGAACATGAACACCAGAAAGTAAACATCTGAAGATAAACCACCAGAACGTAAATATCAGAAGATGAATACCATAAGGTGATCACCAGAGGATGAACTCTAGCTACTTCTTCATCCTCCTACAAAACAACTAACAGTTCCAAAGTACCAAAAGCTGCATCATTCACGAACAGAGAAGGGTCATGTCTTGGAACCAGAAAAGAGCACTTGCCAGTTGTTAAAAACGTATGGAATGATCTAACCTCCTAGAAAGCTATGTAAAGAAGTAACCTCCCAAGTGCCAGGCTGTAAAAGGACAGATTTCAATGGCAAGGCTGTTGATATGATCCTGGTTGTCATGAATCACTTTAAAGATCGTTCTAGGTAGGAAACTTATAGATTTGAGCCAACAACACGTTCTGTTGGAGAACACAATAACTGGGACTTCGAAAGCCAGAATCAGACGATTCCAAAACGAGCTGAAAGATGACGTTCCGATACGCAAGTTAGGCTGTTGAATCACCGAAAACAAGTGCGTAGAACTCAAGATATGATTGCAGGTTACTAAACACGAAAATTGATAGAATTTGAGTAATAGGGTTTGATCTAAAGGAAATTCAAATTACTATTTAACAATGAACCAAGAAAAGAATGGTGTGACACCCTAAATCCTAATTTATTTAAATTTTCTTTTTCTTTCAGATTTTAATTTAAAAATAATAGAGTATAAATAAATAAAACTTTTGAACGATTTCTTTAAGGCAAAACTATCACTTAATCTTGGACAATTCGTATTAATCCAAAGTTTCCATCAGCTTAACAATTCGATGGTCATAACAGTGATCAAATTAAATTCTTTTGAAGCACACATACGTAAGTTACTGATAATTATAATTGTAGTCCCAACCCAATGTCACTATCAGAGCAAAATTTCCCAAAATTACAGATATTCAAATATGAAATTAACATAAGGAATATGATAAAAGTCTTCAAGATAAGACAGCTTCCTACACCCTGGGAGTATTAATTTGCACCTGCAGCTTGCAGCTCGTCTGCGTCCATCGCAAACGCCAAACACAAACAACGAGGGGTGAGTATCGAAATTATGTAATAGTATAATGTAAACGAGAAGAACACGTAAGTAAGCAAATTAACACAAACATGAGAACATTCCAGAACATAATATCAAGGTTAATCTAATTCAATCACAATAAAACAGTCACAGGGAGAAAATGTTACGCATGTCCTATACTTTATACTTCTTCATCACTTGATACCATTCTACTCTGAAGTACTTGGTTAGGAGGCCTGATACTATGCCACTACAAGAGTGGACGGACAATTCATGAATGACCAAGTCCTCATAGATCCCCTCAACTCAACCCGAGACACATATACGCGACGGTCGGGGTACTCTTGTTTTGCACGGTAGCTCCCGGCCTTAGGGAATAACCCACTAATCCACTTAGGAATTCCCAACTAGATCTACCCCTAAGGTCTATCGGTCTTACCTCACGGTTTGACTGTAGCCCTCCACGGTCAGGCTCATTCAGTTGTACTTCCCCGAATCACTAGGTTTGTCAAACCCTCCCTATATGATGACAAAATAATCCTTACTCTAAAACTACAGCATCTATCTCATATGTACTCGATTGTCACAACTCAATAAATTTCAACTCACAATATACATCAGAATTACATCATTACATATATATGTATATATATATATATATATAATTAGTCAATCACAATAAAATTCCAATTTTATCAATCACAGAATAAAGCAAACAGGCGGTGCATTCAATTAATATCACAGTTTTAAATCCAGTAAATCAGAGCACTCAAGTACATATCATTCACACAATAACAATCAACACAAGATTTCATAAAATTAAACAATATGCAGTCTTGATATAATTAAACCCACAACAATTTTATAGGTTACTAAAATACATTTTAGTCCTCACTATTACCATTTAAATATTATTAATTAATTATTATTACTCAATAGGGCTCGACCGTACGTAGTAAGCCCCGGATGAATATATGGGAATTTCGGCATTCCCGTTCATCTCATGTTATTTTATACTCATAAAATCGAACCTCATCTCACCCCTTACCTTGGCTGATGATTTTTTCTCAATGAAGCTGATTCGTTGATGTAATGTATCGCGTCTTCGCCAATCACCGTCTCTAACAGCCTAGTCTTTGAAATCAATGTATGATTTTGATATTAAGAGTTGTGGCTCGATGCAACAAGGCAGTAGTCAATTCAATTTTTTCTTCCTAATAGAACGGGGAAACAGAGATACCGAATGCACGACAGCCTCCTTTCTTCACTTATATACCTACCCATACGTACTAGTAGTATTAGGTATTTTATTAGGCTTATTATCAGACCTATACACTTAGCCCATGACCCTTATTATTGTTAATATTATTATTATTATTGTTATTATTACTACAATCATAAACTCACTCTACTAATGCTTAAGTTAATGGACTAATGTAGCAACACACACGTTTACTTCTTATTTTCTTTTATATATATATATATATATATATATATATGTTTTAAAACAAAATTGAATATTATTAATATTAATAATTTAAATAAATCATTAGGGCGAACACATAGGACAAACACGAAGAAAATTATCGCACATGTCAACATACGGATAATAATAGTTCTGCATTATATTTTATAATTAAAATATAATAATAGAAATTGGGGTGTTACAAATGGCGCCACAATCTAAGGATTGATAAGCCAAAAGAACGCCACAAGGATTAACAACCTTGATAAGTTCAAAGTGAATTCTTTCAAGAACTCTAGAGAGCAAAGCCTCACAAAAATAATTTTCAAAATCCGCCGATAAAAAAATAAGGGTTTGCCTTTTATAGTGGCAACTCCTTACAAGTTCTGTAAATTTGGCCCAATTCATGTTTCTACAATTAGACCCAAATTTTCTTATTAATTCAGTCTACTAATTAATTAAAACTAATATTAAAATATGATAACACATAGATGCCGCCTTCATTCCTTAACTCCTTCAATTTGAATTAAACAATTTATTATCTTGGGCTTCAATTCTTCATGACTTGTACTTGCTTCAAATTGTTGGAACCAAGTTGGTTCTAAGTACTTAGGATTTTGATGCTTACAAATGTACTCTATGTAAACTTATTTTGTACCTTGAATTATTAAATTAAATGCCCTAGAAACTGAAGAAATCAGAAGCTGAAGATCAAAGGATTCCAGAAAATGAATTATGATTGACCAGAAGATATCCAGAATTGTCAAAATCTTGACCAGAAGATATCTTTGCAGGCCTATATCAGAAGGAATAAAATTCAGAATGAAACATGGAGCATATCATTGGAAAGCCTGCCAGAAGGAGAGTTGATCAAGACAAACAGCAATCAAATATCAATTTTATTCCAGAAGTTATTCTGATCAGAAGATGGCCTAGCAGTAAAAATTACACAGCCCAGACTTGTTCCAGACTTGACCAGAAGGTATGTTTGTGAGTCCAGAACATGAAGATCAATCCAGATTTGGCCCAGACCACAAGATAGCATGATTTAGGGCATGGAACTAAGTCCAAAACAAAAGAAATGAGTTCCAGAATCAACCCAGACCTGGCCCAAAATTAAAGGTAAAATGTCTAGACTGAAATATTTTGTGATCAAGTTTATTTCAGTTTGTTCCAGACCAAATTCCAGAATCTATCCAGATCAGAGTAAAAATATCCAGATCAATGGTTCAGAAATAATTTTTTGAGTCCAGTGATGGTCAAGATCAGAAAATCAGACCATGGTCCAGAAGTGGCCGAAATCAGAGGGATAGGCTGTGCAGTCAAGAAATGGCCGAATCCAGAAGTTCATAGCTGATCAGGCGCGCATCCTGGAAGGCCGAAATCAGAAGATCAGAGGGCTATGAAGTGTGGTCCAGGAATGGCCAAATTCGGAGGATAATAGCTTAGCAATCAGGCTGGTCCAGCTGTGGAATATCGCATGGTGCAGATTTGATCATGGGAATCAATGGTGAGGATCTGAAGATATTTTTATCAAATTATTGTTAAAGATTCGTTTTAAATTAAAGTGGAGTAGCATGGAAGTCAGGAGCTGTGGCGGGAAGCAATGCACAGATTTGATTGGCCAGTTAAGATATGAAACAAATCTAAGGCTTAAAAAAGATATGTTTTGGAATTAATTGAAGCCCAATTGGTCAAGATATTTTTTCCAGAGAATCCAGCAATATTTAGCTCGAATTTAAGGATTGGAAGAGGACCAAATCAGCATCTATAAAAGGAGGCACAAGGCAGATTACTTAGTATCGAAAATCACAAAAGGGTCATACACTTCAAAAGCAAACACTCTCAAATTTTCATATAAGTCAATTGTTAAGTCTCAGTTTTTAAAGCAAGTACTCTTGTTGTTTTCGTTCCACTGTGTCAAATCTAAGTTGTTGAAGTAGAGTCTACAAGCTGTGGGAGTCAGTAGAGGTAGCAGGTTACTTGGCAATTAGATTCATAGTGTTGTAATTTCTTCTACAATCTGGGGTGTCAGATTGGCTGAAGACAGGAGTTGTTTTTCCTCAAAGAAGTCTAGGATTGTTAGACTATTTGAGAAGACTGACTTGGAGGGTCAGTAGCAAGGTTGTAATTCAAGATTGAATTAGTGAAATCCTTCAAGGCGAAGGGACTGGACGTAGCCTCGTTAACGGTGAACCAGTATAAAATCTGTGAGTTTTTATTTTTATTTTTATCCGTTGCTAACTCTGTTTTAATTATACATCAAGTTTTGTTTTGAAAGTATTAAAACAGGAAAAGTTTCAAGTTAAGTCAAACACAATTCAACCCCCCCTTCTCGTGTTTGCACCTTCACAAATAACGTGGTTATCAAGCTATTTAAAACCTCTTTTGCTTTCTTTGACCTTGCTCTTGTCATTGGAGTTCCAAGACCTTGAATATCCTCTATGTTTCCTTCCTTGGTTCTGCATTCTATGTCTTCATCATTCCCTACTTCTTGAACTGAATTTGCCCTCAAATTGCAATTTGCTTCAACTGCATCATAAGGAGACAAGTCAGCCACATCAAAAGTAGGACTAACACCATACTCACCTGGGAGATCTATTTTGTACGCATTATCATTAATTTTGGACAACACTTGAAAAGGTCCATCTCCCCTTGGTTGAAGCTTAGATTTTCTTTGAGAAGGAAATCTTTCCTTCCTGAAATGAACCCAAACCCAATCAACTGGTTCAAACACAACCTTTTTCCTTCCTTTATTAGCTTGTCGAGCATAGCTATCCAATTTCTTTTCAATTTGTTCCTTTACCTTCTCATGTAATTTTCGAACATATTCAGCCTTAGCGTTCCCATCCTTATGAATTAGAATAGAACTACTTGGCAAAGACATTCAATCAAGAGGAGTGAGAGGGTTAAAACTATAAACAATTTCAAAGGGAGAATAACGAGTAGTGCTATGAACAACCCTATTATATGCAAACTCAACGTGGGGCAAACATTCTTCCCATGTCTTAATATTCTTTTGGATTACAGCCCTTAGAAGAGAAGAAAGAGTTCGATTCACTACCTCAGTTTGGCCATCAGTTTGTGGGTGGCAAGTAGTCGAAAAGAGAAGTTTAGTCCAAGCTTACCCCAAAGTGTCCTCCAAAAGTGACTAATGAATTTATTGTCTCGATCACTCACAATGCTTCTAGGTATACGATGAAGTCTAACTACTTCTTTAAAGAACAAATCTGCCACGTGACAAGCATCATCCACTTTTCTGTAAGGTATGAAGTGAGCCATCTTAGAGAATCTGTCCACCACTACAAAAATTGAATCTTTTCCGCTTTTAGACCGAGGAAGACCTAAAACAAAATCCAGGGAAATATCAATCCAAGGAGAGTTAGGTATTGGTAACGGAGTATACAAACCATTAGGCATAACTTTAGACTTAGATTTCTTACAAACAATGCATCTGTCACAAACTTTGTGTACATCACATTTCATGTGTGGCCAATAAAAATGTTCATGCATCATGTCTAAAGTCTTTTGTACCCCAAAATGTCCCATTAATCCCCCCTCATGTGCTTCCTTCACAAGTAAATCCCTAATGGAACTTTTCGGCACACATAACCTCTTTTCTTTAAACAAATAGTCATGATGCTTAAAATACCCATTTTGGGCCGCATGTACACAGGATTTATATATTTGAGAAAATTCGGGATCATGTTCATACAATTCTTTAATTACCTCAAAACCAATAAACTTAGTTTCAAGAGTAGAGAACAAAACATACCTTCGTGAAAGTGCATCAGCAACAACATTTGACTTACCTTTTTTATGCTTGATCACGTACTGAAATTGCTCAAGAAATTCAACCCACTTGGCATGTCTCTTGTTGAGCTTACCTTGGCTCTTTAAATACTTCAATGATTCGTGATCACTATGTATTACGAATTCCTTTGGTAAAAGGTAGTGATGCCATGTTTGTAATGCTCTAACTAATGCATACAACTCTTTATCATATGTAGGATAATTAAGAACAGCACCATTAAGTTTCTCACTAAAATAAGCAAGGGGATGCCCTTCTTGCATCAAAACAGCCCCTATCCCCACATTTGATGCATCACATTCAATTTCAAAAGATTTAGAGAAATTAGGCAATGAAAGAATAGGTGCATGAGTCAATTTGTCTTTGAGGGTAGCAAATGCTTTTTCTTGTTTTTCACCCCATTTAAATCCCACGTTCTTTTTAATCACTTCATTTAAAGGTGCAACTAATGTACTAAAATCTTTAACAAACCTCCTATAGAAACTAGCTAAGCCATGAAAGCTTCTTACCTCGTGAACATTGTTAGGAGTTGGCCACTCCTGAATAGCTTTCACCTTCTCTTGATCAACCTGCACTCCCTGTGAGCTAATAACAAAACCAAGAAAAACAACATGATTTGTATATAAAACACATTTTTCCATGTTTGCATACAATTTCTCACGCCTAAGAGCTTCCAACACACTTCTCAAGTGCAAAAGATGATCATCACAAGATTTGCTATAAATCAAAATGTCATCAAAGTAGACCACAACAAATTTCCCTAGAAACTCCCTTAACACATGGTTCATCAACCTCATGATAGTGCTAGGTGCATTTGTTAAACCAAAGGGCATGACTAACCATTCATACAAGCCATATTTTGTTTTAAAGGCTGTTTTCCATTCATCTCCTTCTCTAATCCTAATTTGATGATATCCACTTTTAAGATCAATTTTGGAAAACACACAAGCACCATGCAATTCATCCAACAAATCATCTAATCTAGGAATGGGATGTCAATACTTTACCGTGATATTATGGATGGCTCTACAATCAGTGCACATCCTCCAAGTTCCATCTTTCTTAGGCACAAGAATAACAGGGACTGCACATGGACTTAGGCTCTCTTGCATCCATCCTTTTTGCATCAAGTCTTCAACTTGCCTTTGGATTTCATTGGTCTCTTGGGGGTTAGCCCTATATGTTGACCTGTTGGGCAATGAAACACCTGGAATGAGATCAATTTGATGTTCTATACCTCTTATCGGTGGTAGGCCTCGAGGAGCCTATTTCGGAATTACGTCTTCAAAATCCTGCAACAAAGAAACAACTTCACTAGGAAAAGAATTAATAAGACCTGCAACCTTTGAGTCACTCTCCTTGCTCAAAAGCAATAACATTGGTTTTTTTAATTGCATAGCTTTTTTTACCTCTTTTTCTCTTATGAACAAATTTTGTGTTTTTCTCTCTTTCTTTTCACTCTCTTGTTCTTTTCCCTCTTTCTTTTGACTCTTTTTTTCTTTTCTCTCTCATTTTGGATTCATCCTCACCAACCTCTCTTGGAGACAAAGGAGCAAGAGTAATTTTGCGTTCTTTATGTACAAAAGAGAACTTATTTGTATAACCATCATGATTGCTTTTCTTATCATACTGCCATGGTCTTCCGAGAAGTAAATGACAAGCTTCCATTGGAACTACATCACATATAACTATATCCTCATACTTCCCAATAGAAAAATTCACCTCTACTTGCTCACTCACAACCTGCTCGCCTTCCTCACTAAGCCATTGAAGTTTGTATGGTTCTGGATGGGGTTTAGTCACCAAGTTCAGTTTTGACACCATTCTTGCACTTGCAACATTAGTGCAACTTCCTCCATCTATAATTAAAGAGCATAACTTACCTTGGATGAGACATCGAGTATGAAAAATATTCTTCCTTTGCGTGTCATCCAAGTCTCTTAATTGACTGCCCAACATTCTTCTAACCATGAACAGGTGTCCTCCCTCAGCAACTTCATCCTTATTCTCTTCATCACTAGATGTAGCAGATTCAGAAGATGATCCACTAGAAATATCTCCATTCTCCTTAAGCAACATGGTCTTCTTAGTTGGACATTCAGAAGCTATGTGACCTCTTCCCAAGCATTTGAAACATTTAATTTCACTACTTTTTGTTTTCTTATGAGCATCATTGGATTTATTTTGAATTCTCTGAGGTGCAACCGTGGATGATGAAGTACTTCCCTCCTTCTTATTTCTATCCCTCCAACTAGAGGAATTAAAGTTAGAAGAATTCTTTCTGATACCTTTTCTCTTTAGTTGTTGTTCTACCTTAGTAGCTTGATGCACTAAGTTCTCCAACTCCACATAATTTTGTAATTCCACAACATCATTTATATCACTATTCAGTCCTTGTAAGAAACGTGCCATAGTAGCTTCCCTATCTTCACTAATATTGGCTCTAATCAAGCACACCTCCATCTCCTTATAATAATCATCCACACTTTTGCTACCTTGTGTGAGCCTTTGAAGCTTGTTGTGAAGGTCTCTATGATAGTAAGAAGGAACAAATCTCTTCCGCATTAACCTCTTCATCTCCACCCAGTTATCCACCATTGGTTCTTTATACCTCACTCTTTCTTTTTGTAATTGGTCCCACCAAATGAGTGCATAATCAGTAAATTCCATGGCTGCCACCTTTACCTTATTCTCTTCCGTGTAATTATTGCAAGAAAAAAGTTGCTCAATTTTCATCTCCCACTCAAGGTAAGCCTCCGGATCACTTTTCCCCTGAAACGATGGTATTCTAAGCTTCACTCCCTCTATTCTATCTCCTCTACCACCATCTTCAGTTTCTCTTCTCCTTCTTCTACCTCCTTCATCACCGTGATTTTCGTGATTTTCTAACTGTTCAATTCTAGCATGTAAATCTTCAGTATGTTCTCTCAGCATTCTTTGCATTTGAGCAGTTATGGCTTCTACTAACAATCTGTTGTTTCCCCCTTGAGGAGGGGTATCATCACCACTTATTCCTGCCATATCTTAAACAAAAAAAAGTGAAAGAATAGGACCTCACCACACAGCTTACGTGTTTACACTCTTGAATTTATCACTCGTGTTTCACTCAATTTCGGCTTTTTCAATAATGAATCCCTCTTGCCTTTTTCCACTCAATTGATCTCTTCAAGTTCTTAATTGAATCAGCAAGAACCTCAATATTTTATACCCAAAAAAATAATTGGTACGAAGAACATAACGTAACACAAAACAATAGTAATGTGATTGAAAAAAAATATTATTTTTAGGAATTTTGTCAAACAGGTAGTGTGCACTACTTTTTTTTTTGTATCTCTTTTTTTTTTTTTAAGTAGCAGCAAGACACAAATTAACTAAGGACGACAATTCAAACAAAAGAAACACAACTAACAATTTATGTTTCACAAAAAAAATAAAAATGCATAAACATAATTTTACTCAATTCCAAACCTAGAGACAAGCTCTGGTACCAAATGATATGATCCTGGTTGTCATGAATCACTTTAAAGATTGTTCTAGGTATGAAACTTATAGATTTGAGCCAACAACACGTTATGTTGGAGAACGCAATAACTAGGACTTCAAAAGCCAGAATCAGACGATTCCAAAACGAGGTGAAAGATGACATTCCGACACGCAAGTTAGGCTATTGAATCACCGAAAACAAGTGCGTAGAACTCAAGATATGATCGTAGGTTACTAAACACGAAAATTGATAGAATTTGAGTAATAGGGTTTGATCTAAAGGAAATTCAAATTACTATTTAACAACAAACCAAGAAAAGAATGGCGCCACAATCTAAGGATTGATAAGCCGAAAGAACGCCACAAGGATTGACAACCTTGATAAGTTCAAAGTGAATTCTTTCAAGAACTCTAGAGAGCAAAGCCTCACAAAAATAATTTTCAAAATCCGCCGATAAAAAAATAAGGGTTTGCCTTTTATAGTGGCAACTCCTTACAAGTTCTGTAAATTTGGCCCAATTCCTGTTTCTACAATTAGACCCAAATTTTCTTATTAATTCAATCTACTAATTAATTAAAACTAATATTAAAATCTGATAACACATAGATGCCGCCTTCATTCCTTAACTCCTTCAATTTGAATTAAACAATTTATTATCTTGGGCTTCAATTCTTCATGACTTGTACTTGCTTCAAATAACGTGGTTATCAAGCTATTTAAAACCTCTTTTGCTTTCTTTGACCTTGCTCTTGTCATTGGAGTTCCAAGACCTTGAATATCCTCTATGTTTCCTTCCTTGGTTCTGCATTCTATGTCTTCATCAGCTGTAAAATCAAAACAAAACTCAGGATCATTATAACTTGGAAAAACGGTCAAAAAAGAAATTTTTCTTGAAGAGAAAGTTTCCTTCTCTCTATAAAAGGAAGGCTGCTCTTCTTCATATTAACACACAACTACACGAGCAAAAAGAAAATATCAAGAGGCTATCAAGAGCATTTTCAATCTCCCCTCAAGCTTTCTATAAACTTACACTAGATCTTTGATTCATCTTTGTAGAAAGTAATACCAATCAAACTATTTCATATCATCTTTAGAAGTTCAAGTGAGTTACACTTGAGAGAAATCAGAAAGAAGGAATTGTAAGCTTGGTGAAGCTATAGAATACACGATTTGTAATCAACCTCTGTAAGAGGCTGATAGCTTTTGAGACTTAGTAAAAACTCACAAGTGTGTGAGGACTGGACGTAGCCTTCATTTGGTGAACCAGTATAAAAATTTGTGTCTTTATTTTCTCTCTTCATTTCAACGTCTGATAATCATCCTCTGAAAGAGGACAGTGGTTTAAAAATAAAACAGAATTTTTAAAACCTCGAATATCTCTATTCAACCCCCTTCTAGTGATATTCTTGCCACTTCACTTCATTGTTTGAACATCCAACAATACTAGCTTTACTCTACAATCTTTCTCTCCCTTAGTCTCTTTCTACTGATTTCCATGAGTCCCTTTGATCATTGTATATGTCTCTTGATTACACCATCAAAACTAACTCAACAACCACTTCTTGACACACACCTATACATCAAGTCTCAATTACATTGACACACACATGTATATTTATAGTAAGCTAGAATAACTAACTGTAACTGCTCTTATCTATAACTAACTTTACCAAACTTAGTTATAACAAACATTAAACATAACTAACTCTAGTTATATGATTTGAGGCATATATTCACAATTCTCCACCTTGACTCAATATCAGTATAATTCATCAATAGCCCTTGATTCCCATGTACCAGCTTTACTTTTTGAAGAAACCAACTATGTCCAAGCAGTGCTTGAACTTAAGAGAACATTCTATGTTTCTATTCTTCTTAAGATAACATTCTGGACCTTCTGCAGAACATTCTTTGTTTTTGTTCTGCGCTGGTGAACATTCTGGACTTTCTATAGAACATTCTCTGTTTCTATTCTGCGCCGGTGAACATTCTGGATTTTCTGCAGAACATTCTCCGTTTATGTTCTGCGCCAGTGAACATTCTGGACCTTCTGTAGAACATTCTCCATTTCTGTTATGTGCCAGAGAATATTTTGGACCTTCTGCAGAACATTCTCCGTTTCTGTTTTGTACTAGAGAACATTCTGGATCTTCTGTAGAACATTCTCTGTTTCTGTTCTGCGCCAGAAAACATTATGGACCTTCTGCAGAACATTCTCCTCCGTTTCTATTCTGCGCCAGAAAACATTCTTGACATTTTTCAAAGATGTTGTTTTGACATCCAGCTGCTCTAATTCCAAGTCATTCTTGCTTATCTTCTCTTGTCCTTGAATGCATTCCTTTCTCTTCAACACCCATTTTGATCCAATTACCCTCTGACTCTTGGGAATATCAACCAAAATCCAGGTTTGATTCTTTTCTAGTGATTGCATATCTTCATTCATAGTTGTCAACCAAGCTTCCATATCTTTACTATTAATGGCTTCCTTGTAATTGTTTGGTTTAACTCCTTGAAGATCTTCAGCAACACTTAAAGCATAACAAATTAAATCTACTTGACCATACCTGATTGGAGGCTTGATAATTATTCTTTCTCTATCTCTTACCAAGTTGTAATTGTCTAAATCTGGTTCTGTTTCAGCATTATCATCAAGTGATGTACCAATTATGTCTTCATGATTAATCTCCTGATTTTCAGGTGACTCCACCTTAATCTGAACACTCTCAGTATGACACCTTGTGACATTGTCTTGCTGATGGTCTTTGTCAATCATGGCCATTCTTGTTTCATCAAACACTACATCTCTTGATATAATGCACTTGGGCGAATCCTGATCAATTCTCCACAACTTGTAACCTTTAATTCCTTTAGGATATCCTATAAAAACACATTTGATTGCTTTGGGGTCCAGTTTATCATGCCTGGTGTGAACAAATGCTAATAAACCAAATACCTTCAGATTTGAGTAGTTAGCTGGCTTGCCACTCCACATCTCAATTGGAGTCTTGAATCCAATAGCTGACGAGGGACATATATTGATCAAGTATATTGCTGTTGCTGCAGCTTCACCCCAGAATTTCTTAGGAAGTCCTGCACTCAAGATCATACATCTGGCCCATTCCAAGATTGTTCTGTTCATCCTTTTAGCAATATCGTTTTGCTGAGGAGTGCCGACAACTATTTTATGTCTTTGAATTCCTAATTCCCTGCAATACTTATTAAACTGCTCTGAAAGATATTCCAGGTCATTGTCAGTTCTTAAACACTTTAGTTTTGTTTCCTTTTAAATTCCAATTTGCATATGCCATTCTTCAAATTTCATAAAAGTCTCACTTTTATTTTTAATGATATAAATCCATACTTTCCTAGAATAATCATCAATGATAGTTAAGAAATAAGAACAGCCAGCATAATCATTAATGATATAAATCCATACTTTCCTAAAAGGTCCCCACAAATCAGACTGAGCATATTCAAAAGGTCTAGAAGTATTGTGTTGACCAACACCAAAACTGGTCCTCTTAGACTTTCCTAGAATACAATGATCACAAAATTCCAATTTATCAATTTTGTCACCATTAAGCAGATTATGTTTTGATAACTCAATTAAGTCTTTTTCACTTACATGTCATAATATTTTAGTAAATGAGTGTAAATTGGAACTAGCAACTGAAGCTTGTGCAATTATGGTAGAACCATCTAAAATGTACAAACCATTTCTTTTTATCCCTTTAGCAATGATATCATCTTTATTATTAATAGTCATGATACCATTCTTTATATTTGTAGAATATCCTAATATATCAAACATGCCAACGGAAATTAAATTACTTTTTATTTCAAGTATGTACCTTACATCCTTTAACATGAACTCTTTGCCATTGAACATTCTGAATCTGATGGTTCCCTTGCCTTGTACCTTGCATGGTTTGTTGTTACAAAGCAAAACGAATCCACCATTAAGTAGTTATATTGATTCAAAATAATCCTTTATTGGACACATGTGAAAGGTGCAGCCTGAGTCTAATACCAGTTCTTTTCAACTTCAGAATTTGAAATCATCAATGCCTCTGCAGATTCATAACCAGCATCAACAAATCCAACATTTCCAGAATCTTGAGAGTTTCTTGATTCCTTTCATTCCGGACAATATTTCTTGAAATGTCTCTTCTTATGATAATGAAAGCATCTATATTTCCCTTTTGAATTAGTTCCTGAATTGGACCTATGCTTCTTTCCATTTCCATCTTTCTCTCCCTTACTATTTCTGCTTATTTCTATGAGTCCCTTTGATCATTGTATATGCCTCTTGATTACACCATCAAAACTAACTCAACAACCACTTCTTGGCACACACCTATACATCAAGTTTCAATTACATTGACACATATATATTTATAGTAAACTAGAATAACTGCTCTTATCTATAATTAACTTGACCAAACTTAGTTATAACAAACATTAAACATAACTAACTCTAGTTATATGATTTGAGGCATATATTCACAATTAGTGAAACATTAAATAATTAAAATTGTATTATGAAAAATTTTCTTTTCAATCTGTACTTGCCAACCAAGTAGTTAGTATCAAACTGACTTGAAAATATCTCCCTTGATGATTCATTAAGTATAAAGTTGATCGAACCAAACATTTTTTTTCTAGTAGCTACTTGGAAAGTTACCTTATACTGATACTTGTTATATTATTATATAGGATCCAATGTTAACCGCAACACCAAAATTAGAAATGATATACACATTGTTCTCCTAAGATTCCTTTTGGAATTTAAAAATAAGTGTCTTTAAAACTTACACAGGCATGAATACGCTCATGAGGTAAATTAGTGACAATTGAAACTATTTCCTTTTTTGCTTTATTTTAAACTGTAACATTTGGTGGTATATTAATAGTATGTTTCCTAATTGTGACAATTGAAATTATTTCCAACTACATGTGTGTAATTAAATGCCAAATAACTAAATAAATTTTTTTTTTATTTCGTGATGCAGTCATGCAATTTTGATGCTGATGACCAAATTATTTCTTTGTGAAGGTTTAAATGTCAAATGAATCTTATAAGAGGGAATATTGTAGGTTGACACGTGGATAAAACTTTGTTTAAATCGGTGCCTTATTATAATAGTATAGATTACTAATTACTGAGTTTTCTTTTCGAAAGAACTAATTGCTTAGTTTACAAACACTTTCGCAAAATAATATTTTCTCGTGGCCAAAGATCGGACATATTATTAACAAAATTAAATAAATAAAAAGAAAAGAGAATGATACAATAATTTGTTTAAATGTTTATCTTTAAGTTAATTTTACTTTAGATCCAATCTATCATGGATCAATATTTCAAAGTTACTCAAAACGTCAATGATGATTTATAATATGTTTTAGAAGTGTAAGTTAATAGTTATTTTTATATTTATGTATGAGACATTGATTTGTCATGTTCGTTCAACGAATTAAATTTTATTAAATTTATTTATTGATTTATTTTTAAATTAATTATATCATTATTTTATATATCAAATACAAAAAGACCCTACCAAAAAGTATCATTGAAGTTCATTAATGAACATTTTAAATAATTTTTAAACATTATATTATTCAATTTCAACAGTAGATTAAATACGAAGGTGATCTATCGTATCATTCCCCTCGCATGTAATATTTTCTTTTTGACATAATTTTGCTAATAATATTCTACTTTTTGTTTGATAAGATGTTGTGATGATTAAAAGTTGATCGCATAATCGACAAGCCGGCATGTCCACATATATTCTTATATACTATAGGATATTCTCACAAAGTTTTTATTTTTATTTTTATAAGTCAATATTATTTTAATAAGCAAACAAATTTTATTAATAAGAATATAAAGAATATTTTAATCAAATTTGGATCCAACGTCATAGCAAATATATTCTCACAATACTGTAATCCAGTTGCGCAATATATTAAATGTTTTTGCCTTGTCATGCATGCATATCAACTTGACAATTGAATAAAAAAATAACAAGTATGCATACTAGATTACTAGTATACAAAATTGATCAAATTGACCAACAATTAACAAACTAGAAGCGCGTATTAGTTAAAAAACTAAAATGAAACTATCGATGCTCTAAATTTTTTAAAAACACACACTTTTTATATGTAAATGGCATAATAAATATACTATCAGAAAATCTGTTCAATTGTAAAATTTTAAATTTAAATTTATAAAATAATATTTAATCTAATAATATTGATATTTTGACAATTGAATTAAAACTTTTAACACAAACACACACTTTAATATTTAGAAGCATGTATGTGAACCATCATGGTCTAATGTGAGTAGCTAGTGCGCATGCGGTATGTATGAGGTGTTGTAAATTCATACTAAATTTGATTCTCAATTGTAGGAAGAAAGAATGGAAAAATGTATTTGATTCACAATTTTCAAGTATGAATATTTTACTGCTAGAAAAAAGAAAATTTATAACTGAAAAAAGGAAGTATTTCTTTAATTTCTTCGTCGCAAAATTATAAGTGTTGAACATAGAGAAATTTTTTACCGTTTCTTTTCTAAATTTCCATCCCTAATTTACGTTTTTTTAACAGTGTATACATGTAACTTGGTTAAAAACAACTATATAATCGTAGTGTTAATAATTAAAATATAATCATAAAGTTAATAATACAAATACAATCATAGTATTAATCATATAATAGCACCTGCATTATTACATTGAACCAAAATTATTATACAACAAGTGAAATCAATTTCACGTATTCACTTAAAACTTTAAAATATTAAATATATAAATCGTTTCATTTATATAATATTTAACATTTTCGTTTTCATTTAATATTTGACCCTTACTCGCACTCAATACACCACTAAATTATGGACAACTTACTTTCGTTACAACACTCTTAAGGCTAGCTAGCTAGTTAGGTAGGTAATTAGTTTGTGAATTCTCCCTAGGCTCAATATTTAGAGCATTTCATGTACTCAATTGCTATCTTTTATTATCCAATTTTAAAGAGTTTTTTTTTTTCTTTACCAAGCTTTCAAACTTATTTTTTTTTTTATCAGAGATAAATTATTATCTCTTTGATCTTGTCATTTGTAACATATTTCTCAAAACTTCAATAAATAATAAATGATTAAATAAGTTTTTAGTCCTTTAAAATTTTGCTTTTAATCTTTGTATTTTTATTTTACATATTTTAGCCTATAAAATTATCGTACAAACACTTTTAGTCGCTAATAGAACAAATTATATGTACAAGTGTCCTTCAATTTATAAATTTTTAAATAATTTTTTGTAAATTTATTTAAAATATAATAAAATAAATTTCTATAAAAAATTGAAATTTCATAAATTGATAATAAGAGTAACGAAAATATAGGCCTAGAAATCATATTTTTATATAATCTTTTGCATAAAAAACTTTTTATAACATTGTAAATATGTCTGAAAATAATTTAAAATTTTTCAAAACTAAACACTTATTTTTTTTCTAAAACTAAAAACTTATTTAATTCTTTAAAAAAATTATTGAATTCAATAATAAATTAACGATAGTATACTCCAACTTAGGTTCATGTTACTGAATAATTTTTAACCCTTATTATAATAATTTGCCATGCGTGGTAGTGACCGGTGACAAATGTTGTAAGCAAGAAGCACGCAAACACTGTCTTACTGGCTCTCAAGAACTTTTTTAATATAGAATAAACCAAAATCTTATCCCTAGTATGTTTAAACAAATAGATGCCTCTAAAATTTAAACTTTTGTAACATAATTAACGTGTATATATAGATGATTTTATAAAAAATAATTAAAAATTTAACGTGTATATATAGATGATTTTATAAAAAATAATTAAAAATTTGTGTTGATGTATTAATATTAAAATCAAAGGATAATTTGTTTTTTTTCTTTTTGCAATAAACCAATCAAAGGATAATTACTTAAGCATGAAATATTCATATGTCTTTCCCGAGGCAAACTTACCCAACAATTTATAAGATGGATCACGATTAGTAGTCTCAAGTAGTTAATAAATTTTACTTGAAGATGAAATATTTGAAACATTAAAGTTTGAATTTTAATTAAAATAATTTTAGATAAATTTTACTTATTTTTTAATTGAACTCTAAATTATTAAGAATTTGTTCTCTTAAAAACTAAAAGATTAAAATAAAAAAAGTAAAAAAATCGATTCGATAGGAAGATATCGATAGCTAACCAACTATATGCATAATAATGCATGCCATGCGTTTTGCAAAATAATTAAACTCTTATAGGTTGCTCTCCACTCGGTAGTTTTTAGGATGAAATAAAAATTTGACCAAAAGAATTAAATAAAAAAAAAACATAATTGCTTATGCGATTTCTTAATTTAATTTCAGTTAACACGTTAGTCATTTATTTTTTTTTTCTCGATTAGTCTTTTATTTAATTTTAAGTAACAATTTAATCATTTATATCTTAAAATGTCAATAATATTATCATTTCTTTACATAAACTTAGAAAATTCATCAAATCTTCAAACAAAATCCATAAAATCCAATACCAATTTTAAGAAGATTCATGTATTCATCAAATGTATAGCTCAAATATTCAAATAAACTCATATTTTCATCTCCATCAACATCATATTTATCAAATAAAGAATGAAAATATGAGTTTCTTTTGAAGATTTGAGTTATGAATTTGATGAAATTTGAGTTATATTGAAGATGATAATTACTTTTATGGGTTTTGTTTGAAAATTTTGATAAATTTTTTAAATTTTTGAAAAAAAAAGAATAACATTGCTGACATTTTAAGACATAAAATATCAAATTGTTATTTAAAATTAAATAAAAAACTAAATCAAAAAAGATAAAAAACTGAAGTGTTATCGAAAATTAAGTTAATAAACCGCAGGAGTAATTATGAAGAAAAAAATTTGATTGCAATGTATCAATGTATCAGGAGTGGTTTATATAACGGGTGGGTAGAAATTTTGGTTTTAATTATTTAGATTTGTGGAGTAATTAATTTGATTGGAGAGGCAGTCATGTTTATTTTTTTGGACTTCTATTAATAAATTTGGTGCTTATAATATTAAATTTTTGGTGAACACTCCAATGTCCTAAAATTTTGACTGATATGGTATTCAATATCAAATCTTGCAATGATACATTATTTTCTTATATTTATTTAATTCTATTGTGAATATGTAGGTATAGAAAACATACAAAACAACCAACGCTGTTAGGTCTAGAAAACATATATAGGTAAGTTTGAAAATGCACGACATAAACAATTGGAAATTTGAAAATGTCTATTCCAAAAAATAAAAAATTGTTTAAGTATTTGAAAATTGCGGGGATGCCTGTGAAAGCAATTTATGGTTGATGAAATATATTCTAGTAAAAGATTTTGATTAATTGGTTTCGAGATTAAGATGAAGAGTTGAACCATGGACTTAAAGTTTATAAAAATTTATATTACCACTCCATAATTTGACATTATTAGCAAAATATTAGTTATATATACCATATTATATATATATATATATATATCATTGTAAGTATACCTATTTTTATCGAAGAAGAAAATTTTGGAGTGGTCGTGACCTCCTCTGTCATAACTAAGCTCTGTAAATGTAAATTTTTTATACAAGTCATCTCTATAGAAAATATCAATAAAGAGAGTCATTGTATTTAGAATCAAATATGTGAGATTGATCGAGAGAGAGAGTAAGTTATAACCTATAACCTATAACTTATAAGTTACAACCTATAACCTTTGTCATATTTAGACCAAGTCCGACTAAATATTTTTTTAGCTATAACTTGTAACCTATAACTTATAAGTTTATTTAGCTAAATTAATTAAGCAACATACCACAAGAAAGAGTTTGAGGTCTAACGAGAGCTGATTTTTTTTACCTGACTTCCTATTTAAGTAAATATAATTAATATTTTTATTATTATTATTATTATTATTATATATATATATATGATTTTGAATTTTATAAATTTATTAATCTTTTAATAGTTTATTCATATTTATTGATATTAATATTTGTATATATTTAAATATTTCATTTACTTATATGTCTCATTTAATATATATATATATATATGCCTAAATTTTATACGTCTCATTTCTTTTTTAAAACATTAATATGAAATAGACATTTAAGAAGACTGATAAATCATACCAAACTTTTATTAAAATTAAATTTAGACCTAAAAAATCTATGACAAATAACAGGTAAGATTCAAGGACTATTTGGCAAGGTAGAGAAACTAGCTTATAGCTTAAAAGTTATAAGATCTATTTGGTAAACACCTATTTTACTATAAATTTATAGTTTATACCTTATAGTATTTTTTTAATTAACTACTTCAAGTAGTTTTTGAGCTTATAATTTATATCTTATATTTTTTTTTGTCACTTTACACTTATTATCTTAAGTAAAATTATTTTTTACTCTTTATAATTTATTTATTATAATTTAAAATAAATAAAAAAGCTATTTCCATAAATAATTTAAATAAATAATATTTCTAAATAATTTTCTTAAACTAATTTAAATAATATTTTAATGTAAATAATTTTAAAAAAATAATAAATATTTTAATATTAATGGATATAAAATTTAATGTAAATAATAAATATATCAAATTAATAAAAAATTATATTTAAATTACTAACTTTAAAATATTTTAAATATTAATGGATATAAAATTTATTTTTAATTATTAATGTTATTTTATGTCATTTTACATTTTTAAATTGCACCATTAACTTTACTAAACACTTCACACAAACTTAACCTAGTAGATTAGATTGATGCCTTAATTTACTTAACATACTAGATTTAAATTTTGTAAAATATAATTTGACCTAATCTAGTCTCACATCTAACCCGACAAACTTAACAAATACAGTTTGGTTAACTCAATCTAATTTATTAGTTCAATTTTTTGTGCAATTTGGATAAAACCAAAACAAACCTGACAAACTTAACATAATATAGTTTGAAGTTCAAGTTTATACTGGAAGAGTGGAGTTTATTTGTAGAAAGCTTTAGTAGTGAACATGATTAAGAGTGTACAAGTGCATTTCCTTATTTTAAAAATTAGAGAACTAATTTTTCTTTCATTTTTATCTTTTATGTATAAGTTTATTTTAATACATTTAAACCCACCGACCATAATTTTTATAACCCGTCGTATTTGCTCATGATCTCGAATATGTTACTGATGTAGAGGATGGTTATATTTGAGCAAAGATTTGCGATGGGAGCTTTATGTTCACAAGATTGTACTATCTCACACAACGAGACATATACTTTCACACCACAAGATCAAACTGATATTTCAGGTTATGGAAAATGTGTCTTTACACTGCGAGATTGATCATATATATTGCGAAAGAAGTCGATGATTAAACAGTGGAAACGACGTTGCGTAGCACAATGAGACAATACTCTCACACTACCAAACGACGCGAATGTCAAATGTTTTTCCAATTGAAATGGACTCCAACTTTGTTAGAACAGATTATAGACTTTAGAGGAATTGGAATTGCAGAAGAAAAGATTATTTGTTGTCCAAGCAACAGGGTTAGCTTTTGGTTTTATATCAAACAGTTTGCATAGTATAAATTACAACAAACTAACTAACTTTATTAACTGTATTCTAACTCCCTTAACTGACTTTTAATCAATACAAATCATTATGAATTAACTATTTAACACTCTTACTAATTCAAAATGATTAAAGTGATGTTACTCCAAGCTTGTTTCTCATCTCTTGAAACTTCACCTTCTTCAATCCCTTGGTTAGAATGCATGCTTTATGATAATTGGAACTGCAATGCTCTAGCTTTATCTTGCATTTGATCACTTGGTCTCTTAGAAAGTGAAATTGTGTTTCAAAATGCTTGCTTCTTCCATGAGCTATTGGATGTTTGGCTAGATCTATTGAAGATTTGTTGTCAATCATTATCTTTACTGGTTCTTCACTTCTCAGCCCTAGCTCAATCATCAATTCTGCCATCCATAGAGCTTGACAAGCTCCCATTGATGCAACCACATACTCAGCTTCACAAGTGGACAATGCTACTATGCTTTGCTTCCTTAAATACCATGAGATTGGTGACTTATTCATCATAAACACATAACTCGTGGTGCTCTTTCTGTCATATTTATATCCACACCAATATGCGTCAGTCAATCCAGCTTCATTTTAATGTGAATCTCTAGGATATAACAGTCCAAGTTCACTAGTTTCCTTAATGTATCTCAAAATCTTCTTTGCTGCCAAGTACTGAGGTGTTCTAGGCTTCTCCATATACCCATTGACTAGTCCAACACTATAGGCTATGTCAGACCTTGTATTGCACAAATACCACAAAGATCCTACCATTTGCTTGAACATTGTACGGTCAACTAGCTCCTCATTCCCTTCTTTTGACAATGTAAGCCCTGCTTCTGATGGGGTGCTCACGCCATTGCAATCTTGTATATTAAATCTCTTTAATACATTATTAGCATACTTCTTTTCATGCATAAAGACTCCATTCTTTCTGGTCACAAATTCAATACCTAGGAAATAGGACAATGTGCCCAACTCTGTCATCTCAAACTCCTTTTCCATTCTGGCTTTGATCTATTGGATTTCTTATTCATCATTTCTATTCACTAACAAGTCATCAACATAGAGACATATAAATAGTGTAGGTAGTGTTGTTGCCTTCTCAAACTGCTGTTATAGGATAAACTTGTCAATTCTCTTGTTCCAGGTCCTAGGGGCTTGCTTCAAGCCATACAATGCTTTCCTTAGCATGTACACACTGTCTTCTTTGCCTTTTATCTCATATCTTGGTGGTTGTTTAACATAAACTTATTCTTCCAAACATCCATTAAGAAATGCTGACTTTACATCCAATTGATGCATATACCAACCTTTGTAACTCGCCATTGACACTACAAGCCTTCAATTCTGGTCACTGGTGCAAAGACTTCATCATAACTTAGTCTAGGCCTTTGCAGAAATCCCTTTGCTACAAGAGTGGCTTTGTACTTGGCAATCTGTCCATCAGGCTTCATCTTGATTTCATAGACCCATTTCACATCAATTGGTCTTTTGTGCACTGGTAAGGTCATCAACCCCAGGTCTTATTCCTTTCTATGGCATTGAGCTCTTCTTCCATTGTTAGTCTCCAGTTTGGATCACTTAAGGCCTCATGATCACTAACTGGTTCTGATTCAACCAACAATGCAAAATGTATCAATTCTTCTAGAACGTCTCACTGGTTCTGGGGCCGACTGAGCTTTTGATCCTGGCACTTGATGATCATCCAGTTCAATTGCTACTGCCTTGCTTGAGCTGGCTTTGGCATCCATCTTACAGTTCCATCCTTTAAATTCATCCACCAGTATGTCTCTACTTACAACTATTTTCCTTTTGTTTGGATCATAGAGTTTATAAGCCTTAGTTGCGTCATATCCCAGCAATACCATATGTTCAGCACTTTCATTTAGCTTTCTTCTATTTTGAGCAGACACATGTCTGAAACATAATGATCCAAACACTTTTAGATGACTCACATTTGGTCTCCTTCTAGACCAGACTTCTTCATGGATTTTTATACCAAGTCTCTTAGTTGGGCACCTATTCAATATGTATAATGCAGTGGACACAGCTTCTCCCCAAAATTTATAAGGCATTTTCCTTCCCTTCAGCATGCCCCTTACCATGTTTAGGATAGTTCTGTTCCTCCTCTCTCTATCCCATTATATTGTGGTGTATGTGGTGCAGTCACTTCATGTATCATTCCCTATTTTTCACAAAATTCATGAAACTCATGAGATTGATATTCATCACCTCCATCTATCCTAATCACTTTAAGATCACAACCACTTTGTCTTTCTGCCATCAATTTGAATCCTTTAAACACAGCCAGCACTTCACTTTTCTTTTTCATTAGATAGATCCAAGTTATCCTTGTAAAATTATTAATGAATGTTACAAAATAATTGTTGCTTCCTATTGACATTTTTTCAAATGGTCCACAGACATAAGAAAAGATTACCTCCATCTTTTTCTAGGATTGAGTTGGCACTTCAGCTTTGAATGAATTCCTATGTTGCTTAGTCTGGCAGCATTCGTTGAAGGTGCAAACACGAGAAGGGGGGTTGAATTGTGTTTGACTTAACTTGAATACTTTTCCTGTTTTAATACTTTCAAAACAAAACTTGATGTATAATTAAAACAGAGTTAGCAGCGGATAAAATAACAATAAAAACTCACAGATTTTATACTGGTTCACCGTTGACGAGGCTACGTCCAGTCCCTTCGCCTTGAAGGATTTCACTAATTCAACCTTGAATTACAACCTTGCTACTGACCCTCCAAGTCAGTCTTCTCAAATAGTCTAACAATCCTAGACTTCTTTGAGGAAAAACAACTCCTGTTCTTCAGCCAATCTGACACCCCAGATTGTAGAAGAATTCACAACACTATGAATCTAATTGCTAAGTACCTTGCTACCCTTTCTGAATCCCTCAGTTTGTAGACTCTACTTCAACAACTTAGATACAACCCTATCTAATTGCCAAGTAACCTGCTACCTCTACTGACTCCCTCAGATTGTAGATTCTACTTCAACAACTTAGATTTGCCACAGTGGAAAGAAAATAACCGAGTACTTGCTTCTTGAAAGCTGAAACTCACAATTGACTTATATGAAATTTTGAGAGTGGTTGCTTTGGAAGTGTATGACTCTTTTGTGATTTTCGACACTTTATTCTTTAGCATTAAGTCTATATTTATAGTTGAACTTTTAGAACTTCACTGATGCTTTACTTCTGCAGTATATTTCGATTAATCTGTTTTGAGAATATTCTGGAGTAGTTTGCTCAGATTCTGTTTTGAGCCTTTTGCTCACTGATCTGTTTTGAACATTTTGCTCCGCTTCTGTTTTGAGCATTTTTCTCAGATTTTGTTTTGAGCCTTTTTCTCCAATTCTGTTTTGAGCATTTTTCTCAGATTCTTTAATCCTCATGATCAAATCTGCACCATTGGATCTTAATGCGATAGTCCACATCTGGACCAGCCTATTTGATATTCTGTGATCCTCTGATTTCGGCCATTCCTGGACTGCACAGTCTGTCCCTCTGATTTCGGCCACCACTGGGCCATGGTCTGATTTTCTGATCTGGACCATCATTGGGGAAAGGCACACACATGGTTCAAAGTTTGTGGTGCACTTTTCACTGCCAGGCCATCTTCTGGTCAGAATAACTTCTGGAATAAAATTGATATTTGATTCCTGTTTGGCTGGAACAACTCTCCTTCTGGCAGGCTTTCCATTGATATGATCCATGTTTCCTTCTGATTTTTCTTCCTTCTGATCTGGGCCATCAAAGATATCTTCTGGTCATGTTTTGACATTCCTGGAGTATCTTCTGGTCATTCCAGAATTCATTTTTCTGGAATCCTTTGATCACTGCTTCTGATTCCTTCAGTTTTTGGGGCATTTAACTTAATAATTCAAAGTACAAAATAAGTTTACATAAAGTACATTTGTAAGCATCAAAATCCTAAGTACTTAGAACCAACTTGGTTCCAACATTCCTCACATAGCTCCTTTGGTATATGAATTTCAGACATTCCTTGCACCATATCCCTATCCTGCAACATCTGAAGACTTCTGAAATTCAAGTAACCAAATCTTTGATGCAATGTCAATTTACAAGAAAGGGGGTTTGAATTGTAAATCCGCCCTTTTAAAATTCTTATTAAAAACTTAAGAAAATAACTCAAGATTGATCTTGGTTGTAAAAACAGAAAAAGGATAATGTTCTTGGTTTTCACCAGAAAACAGAGAACGTTCTTGGTTAGTTAAAATCAACAGTTCAGTTTATCTATTTAACTTGATAACTAACAGACTGAAAGTAAATAGAGATAAGGGAAGAGATATCACACACAAATATATCTTGGTTCACCCAACCCGGGCTACGTCCAGTCCTCACAACGGTGAGATTTTCCACTAAGTGTTTAAAACAAGAACCTTCTTGGTTTTACAGCACCTTGCTTAGATCAACCTTGATCTTTGTTACAGACTTTAATCTAATTCCACCCAGAAAGAGATTAATCAAATCACCTACCAACCTTGATAGGATTTCTTACAATCTACCCCAAACTATACTTAACTCTTATAGTTTGAGTTTTACAACAATGAAGATATTGTTTTGTTAGAATTTGATATGTCTCTGTTGGAACCAAGTTGGTTCTAAATACTTAGGATTTTGATGTTTACAAAAGCACTCCATGTAATCTTATTTTGTACCTTGAATTATTACATTAAATACCACCAGAAAATGAAGTTTGCAGAGGCAGAAAAAGCATCCATAATGCACCCTGGAATTACCAGAGGATACACCAAGATGTCAAAACATCACCAGAAGATATCCTTGCTGGCCCAGATCAGAAGGAAGCAAAGTCAGAAGGAGACCTGGACCACACCAGAAGGAAGCCTGCCAGAGGGAGACTTGATCCAGACCAGAAGGAATCAAATGTGAGATTTATTCCAGAAGTTATTCTGACTAGAAAATGGCCTGGCAGTGAAATGATAAACAGCCCAGACTTGATCCAGACTTAATCAGAGGGTAAATAAATGGGTCCAGAACAAAGGAATTAATCCAGATTTGACCCAGACTAGAAGATAGCATGGTTCAGGGTATGAAACTAAATCCAAACCAGAAGAAATGAACTCCAGAATTGATCCATAACTGATCCAAAACAGAAGGTAAAATGTCCAGACTGAAATATTATTTGTCCAGATTTAATTTCAGTTTAATCCAGACCAAGTCCAGAATTGGTCCAGATCAGAGGGAAGAATTTCAGATAAATGGTTTAGATTTAAGTATTTGGCCCAGTGTTTGCCGAGATCAAAAGATCAGACCATGGCCCAGTGTTGGCCGAAATCAGAAGGTCAGGATGTGTGGTCCAGCAATGGCCGAGATCAGAGGATCACAACAGATCAGTTTGCTAGACCAGGATGGCTGAGATCAAAAGATCGGAAGGTTAGAAAGTGAGGTCCAGTAGTGGCTGCATTCAGAGGATCACAACAGATCACTTAGTATGGTCCAGATGTGGACTAGCGCAGAAGATCAAATGGTCCAGATGTAATCATGAGGATTAACGGTGGAGATTTTAATTTATTTTAATCAAAGTATTAAAAAGATTTATTACAAAAATAAAGTGAAGTATTGTGGAATTAAGGAGCTGTTGGCGGGAAGAAACTAAAGACATGATTGGCCAGTTATTTTTGAAAGAAATCTGAAGCTTAAAAAAGATATGTTAGTTATTTATATGAAGCCCGATTGGTCAAGATATTTTTGCAAGAGAATCCAGCAAGATTCAGCTCGAAATTAAGCTTAGAAGAGGCCCTAATCTGCATCTATAAAAGGAGGCTCAAGGCAGAATACTTAGCATCGAAAATCACAAAAGAGTCATACACTTCCAAAGCAAACACTCAAGTTATCAGTGAGGTTAATTGTGAGTTCAAGCTTTCAAGAAGCAAGCACTCGTGTTATTTTCTTTCCCTTGTGTTAGATCTAAGTTGTTGAAGTAGAATCTACAATCTGAGGGAGTCAGAAGGGGTAGCAGATTACTTGGCAATTAGATTCAAGGCGTTGTAATTCCTTCTACAATCTGGAGTTGCCAGATTGGCAGGAGAAGACTTAACTTGGGAAGTTAAGGTGTTGTATTCCTCAAGAGTCTAGGATTGTTAGACTCTTTGAGAAGACTGACTTGGAGGGTCAGTGGAACTGTTGTAATTCAAGGTTTGAATTAGTGAAATCCTTCAAGGTGAAGGGACTGGACGTAGCCTCGTTAACGGTGAATCAGTATAAAAATTCTGTGTTTTATTTTTACTTTATATCCGCTGCTAACTCTGTTTTTATTCATTCATCAAGTTTTGTTTTAAAAGTATAAAAACAGGAAAAATATTCAAGTTTGTCAAACACAACTCAACCCCCTTTTCTCATGTTTGCACCTTCAGACTCAACTCTTGTTTGAGATTCGATTCTTTACAAAAATTCAGTATAAATGTATCAGAGTAAAAAGAATTTAATCAAACTGATTCTTGTAAGTGATGAGAGATTTTCAAGTATGTATGTGAGTGATTGATGATATATCTTGGCACTTGAATGTCTTTGATTTTTCGACAGAATCTAAGTATGCTCAACTCGTGTTTGAGATTAGATTCTTGACAAAAGAATTAAGTAGATGATTCTGATATGAAGAAGAAAAACAGAATTGAATCTTTTGTTTGTGATTGAGAAGCTTTCAAGTATGTAGATGTATGTGAATGATGTTTTTCTCTGTACTTGAAGCTGCGTTTTCTTCCTGAGCTTTGGCCTTCCTTTTATAGGCGTGAGATCATTTAATGATGGTCAAATAGAACCGTTGGTAATGCTCTTGTCAGGCTTGACCAAAGGCAATATTTGTGATTAAAAATAATCCAGCTTTTGACTATTTTTAATTTCTGTTTTGACTATGTTGAAACCTTTGATTCTTGATCAGATTTCCTTTGTTTAATGATCCTTTGTACTTCAAATATATTTGTTAATATCTTTGATTTGATCTGGAGTTTTGATTATGTCAAAACAGCTTGGAGAATGATGATGAACTTCTGCAGAATGTAAATGAAAATTCTGGAGATTGATAATCAATCTGGAGTCCTAGTATTTGAACTTTCTGGAGATTGATAATCAATCTGGAGGTTCAGCTTTGATCATTCTGGATGTCTTCCTAATCTTTTCTTCTTTGATGTAAATATACTTCAAGATCGTTCAACGTTCTTGGCAGTCAAGCTGGAGAATGATGTTCAGTATGCTGGAGAATGATTGTATCATTCTGGACTAATGATACACTGTTGGAGAATGATGTTAAACATGCTGGAGATTGATGTTTGATCATTCTGAAGATAGTTGTTAATCATGATGGAGAATGATAATCATTCTGGAGATTGATGATCATTTCAGGAGACTAATGATCATTCCTAGAGACTGATGATCATTCTTGATAGAAGATCATTCTGGAGACTGTTCTGATTATTCTGGACATTCTGATGTCCAAGAACAGACTTGGTTCTTCCTCTAAATGTATTTTCTAGAGGTATCATCTGAATGTATTTTCTGGATATATCCTCTGATATCGTTTTCTGGAGGTATCCTCTGATAGTATTCTGGAGGTATCCTCTAATAGTATTCTAGAGGTATCCTCTGATATAGTCTTCTGGAGGTATCCTCTGATATCGTCTTCTGGAGGTATCCTCTGGTGACGTATCCTCTGATGACGTCTTCTTGAGGTAACCTCTGGTGACGTATTCTGGAGGTATCCTATGGTGACATCATCATCTGGTGATGTCATCCTCTGGTGATGTTATCTTCTGGTGACGTCATCATCCTCTGATGATGTCATCCTCTGGTAATGACTTCATCCTCTGGTGACAGCTTCTGGTATCCTCTAGAGGCATCTTCTGGTGATGTCATCGGGTAACATCTTCTATTTTTCCATATTGTGTCAAGAGTGTTCTTTATGCTGATTTCTTGGCTTTCCTTGAATCATTAACATGCTGTTAATTCTGGACATTCTGGAGACTGTTCAGTCTTGTTTTGGCAGCTTGATTCATGACCTTTTTTCTTTGTGATTCGAATGGCTTCTTTTGATTGTAATTGATCACATTTGTGCATTTTGATGAAGTGAATGGATTCTTGCTTTGTTCACTTATGCATTCATGTTCCTTAAACAAAACTTAAGTGAAATCATTAGTAGACCACCATTCATAAAACTTAATCATTTAATTTAAAAGGTTTGTTGTCATTAAAACATATATCAAAAAGGTTTTTTCCTCAACATAATCAACTTTCACTTCTAACTTCAGCAGTCAAGCACTAATGCTTACAAACCACTCCTTATGCCTTGTCAAGATATGAAGATTTGTCATCTGAATTTGTGGCAGCCATCAACAATACCTCATCTGAATCTGAATCATATGCCAGTGTCATATGAGCTTCATCTTCCTTTTTTTTACTTTCTTGGATCTGCATTCATCATCAAAATAGCTCTAGTTTTGACAATTATAGCATTGAATCCCCTTCTTGTTAAATTTCTTCTTACCTCCTTCATTACCATTTGACTTCTTGTTACTGTAATTGTCACTGCCATTCTAATTCTTTGAGTTTCCAACAGCTCCATCTAGATCCTACTTCTTGTACCACTTGGATTTTCTCTTTCCCTTGTATTTTCCTTCATCTTGATTATTCTTCTTGTTGACTCGAGCCTGTAGTGCTTGTGCCTGTATATTTGCTACATTTCTCTCTCTTACCCTCAGTTCATGGGTGTAAGACCCTTAATTTTATAATTAAAATTATGGAATTAATATTAAGTGTATTTTGGGGAAATTTGTAAAATATTTAATATATGTATGTTTTGAGTGAATATATATATATATATATATAAATATTTATTTTGGAAGATGAATTAAGATTATTGGATGAAAAATAAATTAATTTAATTACGAGTAATTAAATTAACGGACAGTTAATTAAGGGATTATCAGCTAATTGCGACGAGACTGTTAAGTGTTGAGGATTAGACAAGTGTCGGGTGAGGTGGCACCCACACAAGCCTATAAATATGAGTGAGAAGGATGGGTGAAATCAGAACAGCATTCCTCATCCCTCACTGCCCATACTACATGTAACAGTATCCCTTCCATCCCATTCTGTTTCTGTTCTAGTCCGTTCAAACGAAAAGAAAAGAGGAAGTTCCTCAAAAGTGTCATTTCTTGGAAATCCAAGCACCAAACCAGAAAACCCTCAGTACAAAAGTTGTTCCCCTCATCATTCTGGAGCTAGAGAACCCAGTTTCGTAGCAGCAAACGCATGCGAGAGTGTCGTCGATTTTCGACGCGTAAACGGGAACGAAAACAGAAACGTGAGAAGCAGCAGAAACGCAACAAGGGTAAGGGCACCTTCCACTTTCTAGTTGCATTAGGGCTGTAAATGCATAACTATCATGACATTACTGATGTTTTCATCATTGATTAAAAAGAAAACTATTTTGCAATGACATTTTGAAAGAAATGAAGAAAGTGCATTCTGTTGGTGGTTTTAACAATCTGTGATGTGTGATGTTCTGGTTGTTGCTTCAAGGCTGTTTTGTTCATGAGGGAAAGTTGAAAAATGTCTTGCATATTATTTTGAAGATGATAAAATGCATATTTTCAAAATTGTTGTGCTGGTTGTATAAAATGCAAAAATACACTCTATTGGTGTTTTGGTATATCTGATGCTTGCTGTTTGGCTGAAATGTACTAATGTTGTTCTGTTTGTGTGAGAAAGCTGGAAATGCTTTGCATGTTGTTTTGTTTGTGTGAGAAAGTTGGAAATGCTTTGCATGTTATTCTATTTGTGTGAGAAAGCTGAAATGCTTTGCATGTTGTTCTGTTTGTGTGAGGAAGCTGGAAATGCTTTGCATGTGTTTTGAGAAATGATCAGAATGTAAATGGTTAAAAATTTCTTTTAATGTGGTTGACATTCTATTTGAATGGTTTGAGCAAAATTGTTATGAATGATCTCGTGTTGTTGATGTTCTCAAAAGAAAATGGATTTTAAATGATGAAAGTGTTTTTCTGGAACAGTTGCATTGATGAAAATGCCTGAGTTTTGTGGTTCAAAATAGTGATAAAACTGTTTTGGGGTTGTGCTGGTTTTTCAAAGGAAAAAGATTGAAAATGTGTTGTAGTTTTTCAGGAAAAGCTCACTGAATTCGAAGGCGTATTTGAATACAACATGAGTGTATTCGAATACAACCTGCCAAGTTTCTATTTTACTCAAAGTTTTCAAACTTGTATTCGAATACGGGCCTTTGTATTCGAATACAAAGGAAGGATTTTTGCTTCTGACTTAGCATATGTATTCGACTACGAGTCTGTCGTATTCGAATACAGAAGTGAAATTTTAACACTGTATTCGCATCTGTATTCGACTACGACAGTCTCATATTCGAATACAGGATGCTAACTTTCACAATGTTTGCTTCTGTATTCGAATACAAGGGAGCTGTATTCGAATACAGATTCGTGTTTTCCAGAAAATCAAGTTTTAAACACTGTCATGTGAATCTTGAAGTGTTGGGGAACATTGAGAAGGGTTAAAATGATTTAAAATGGAGTCTTTGAAATAGTTTTGAAGAGGAGATGATGATGTTTTGGAAACCTTTAATGATCTGGGAGGAAATGTTGAATTTACAATGTTTTGTCTTCTGTATTCGACTACAGGCATGTTGTCTTCGAATACAGAATGTTGAATTTGCAGTTTCATGCTTCTGTATTCGAATACAAGGGGGTTGTATTCGAATACAGATTCGGGTTTTTCATAAATTCAAGGTTTTCAACATTGTTTTATAAACCCTAAGTGTTGGGGAATTTTGGGAAGGTTTGTGTTGAATGAAAATGGAATTTTTGTGATAGTTTGAAGTGGTGGTGATGAAGTTTTGAGACTTTACTGATGTAGTGAAAAATGTTGATTTGTGCACTGAGACTGCCTCTGTATTCGAATATCAGGGGGCTGTATTCGAATACAGAGTGTGAATTCTGCACTGTTTTGGCTTCTGTATTCGAATACAGAGAAGCTGTATTCGAATACAGATTCGTATTTTCCAGAAATCTCAGTTTTAAACACTGTTGTATGAATTTTAAGAGTTGGGGGAAAGACTTATGATAATTAAGAATGGAATTGTGTGATAATGTAAAGTGTTAATGATTACTTGAATGTTTAATCATTGATGTGTTGATAATGAAATTATTTGTGTTGAGATGCTTTGGAGGAATGCTGGAAAGGCTGAGTTTTTCTGATATTGCAGACTGTTTTCAGTGAAGAGAAAACATTGCATGTCCATGCATTTCATAGTCAAGTGGTGACAGCGATGGGCCACAGAGTAATGCGGTAACCGTGATGGTCCGCGAAGTTAAGTAGTAACCACAGCAGTGGGCTACAGAATGGCCGCGTGTTCGTGGTGGTCCATTCTATCCGTATGAGGATTTAACTTCTGTGTATTTGGCCTGTGAGAGGCTAATACACGTGAAAGTAGTAATCGTGATGTGTTATAGAGTGGCCGCGTGTTCGTGGTGGTCCATTCTATTCGGGCTACGAAATGGCCGCGTGTTCGTGGTGGTCCATTCAAATACGTAAAACGTGCTGGTCTGTTGAGCGACTGCACTGGTGCTAATCTATTGAGCGATTGCACCCTGATCTTGAGGGCCGTTAAAGTCAAACATATTTAAATTGTAATGGTCTGTTGAGCGACTGCACTGGTGCTGATCTGTTGAGCGATTGCACCCTGGTCTTGAGGGCCGTTAAAGTCAAAAATATTTAAATTGTGCTGGTCTGTTGAGCGACTGCACCTTGGTAATTCCAAGAAGTTGAATACATGAGCATATACATATTGCATCAGGGTGATTGACCGGTGGGTCACGATTTGGTTATATGATGATGATTGGAAATTGATGTGTGTGAGTACTTTTGCAAATCTGAAATTCTGATAAATGATTGTGATTGCTGAAGTGTTGGCTGTACTTACAACATGTTTTCCATATTAATTAATTGCTGTTTTGAAAAGGCATACATGTCATGAAATTTCAAAACGAGCATCTTTATTTATCATCATTGATTATATGTTATACCATGGATGTATTTGTTCTGTGATATAAATGTTATGTGTTTAATTGTTAATTTCGGTCGGTGACCCTTTACTATTATTGTGGAAAATTGGGTTTTGCCCTCAGATGAACCCCAAACCCGTCCCACCGACGGTTACACTAACGATGAAGATATCGTTAGTTTTCCTTGATATTCGTATACGGAGTCTTTGTGGACATCGCAGAGGGACGGACAGCTGGCTGAAGACGAGACTTGTAGAGGATGCGGCGGAGACTGTGCTACTGTAGCTTAGTGCATGATCAGTTAGAGTTGATGTATAGGATTTTGAACTGGAAAATGTAATTGGTTATTTTGGGAATTATTGTATAACTTTTTCGCTAATATTCTTCCGCACTCTGATAACATTTTGGTGGGTTCAGGATACAGCTTTTGGGATGTATCTTTATTTTGATATATTTTGAAGATTTAATTCCCAAAAATATTTTACTTGAGTAATCGTGATGTAATTATTTAATTACTTTTGGTCGTTTGGTTTACGACAAATTATTTCTAGAAAATGAATTAATTTTATTTTAATTAATTCTGAAAATTCTTTTACTTATTTATTTTAAAGAAAAAATATATATACACTCGCGCTGTCTTTTAAACTCGGGGTGTTACAATGGGCTTCTAAAAAGCCTTGCAAATCTTCCACCTTCAATGTCTCGAGATCCTTTGATTCCTCTGTGGCCACTACTATATGATCATACCTCTGTGTTAATGTCCTCATAATCTTTTCAATAACCACCACTTCAGTCATCACTTCACCATTAGTTCTCATTTGATTGGTAATTGGCTGCTCACGATTGAAATAATCAGCTACACTCTCATCCTCCTCCATCTGCAACAATTTATATTGCCTTTTTAGTATTCGAAGTTTCACTTTCTTGGCTTTTTCCCCACTAGTGTAGTACTTCACCAAGATGTCACATGCCTCCTTTGATGTAGATGTCTTCGAAATTCTTTCATAATTGTTTGAATCCACACTCTGCTGGATGCAAAACAGTGTCTTGCAGTCCAGTTTCTTTGAATCTTTGAAGGTTGCTTGCTGTCTTTCTGTAGGATTTGGACCTAGCTTATCATAGCTGTAACGCTCCGAATTTTCGATCCAAAACGTTACTTAAAAATACTTTTAGAAAAATTTACGATAATTGTTTTTTTTTAAGAATATCTAACATTTATCCATTTAAATAATTAGTAACAATCACGTTTATTTAATATTATTAAAAAATGTTTATTCAAAAACTAAAACAGAAAGAACTTATTAAAGTTTGGTGACAAAGATTTAAAATAGACATAGAAAATATTGCGGCAATCCTATTATTACAAAATTGTCTTGAAAACCCTATTTTCACCCCACGTTCGCCGTATGTTAATACTCATCAACTACTCTTGAATCTCCTCGAACTCATTAATACCTAAAATGTTGTTTTAAGAGTCAGTTTTTTCCATCGTCCACATCAAACCAAAGCTAAACATATAGAAGAATAACACAAAACATATAAAAGTAAAAACTTCCAATTTAAAAGAAAAAAATGCGCAAACAGTAAATCGTTTATAAAAAAAAATATGTATAATGCATGCTCCTTAAACTATATGATCCGGATATAAACATGCCACTAAGGCAACTTCCACACAAAAAAATTACCCATACCAATGGGGAAGATAAATCTGCCACTAAGGCAACTCCCACGAAGATGCATATGCCATGACATGACCATATATTATCAAAAATATACTCGCACACAGTCCACTAAGAATCATGTCATATGCATTCCAAAAATATCACCTTTTTAAAACCATCAACTTATTCACACATCACAAAGATAACATATCACACATCCTTATCATAAAAATCATATATTTATAGACAAATAATGATTAAATAATAATTTTCATCACGTACGCATAAAAATCGGGACTTTACTTCATTTACACTATAAAGATTAAAATTTTATATATAACAAGAAACTTCAAACTCCAACTCATATACATCATCAAAATCAAAATCTTATCACATATATAACATATAAAAAAAAAAGTCATATTTTACTTCATATCCATCATAAAAATTAAAACTTTATCACGTATAATATAAAAATTCATATTTTACTTCTTAAAAAGACATACATTACATATCGAACTCAACGTAAAGGATTTCGGATTTCATTATTTTATTTTATTAATCTACATTTATTCCTTTCAAAAGCAAGTAATTACAATTATTAATTTCATGTCATCCAACTAACGGTCTAACTATAATTTGTGTGGGGAAAAGTCCTTACCTTGGCCGTTTTTCTTCCTAGTACGAAGCTATAAGCCCCCCCACGAAGTTGTTCACAAGAAAAGTTTGATGCACGAAGAGGAGGAGGTGTGAAAGAGATGACGGCTAGGGTTTCGGTATTCTTTTTTGCTTATTATTACTTAGTATAAAAATATTGTGGACTTTAGGAAAAATTTAAAGTGGAGATTATTGGGTAGATAGTGTTGGGCCCAAATAAATAATAGAATGAGAAAATATTATTTTATTTATTTATTATTATTTTTTTCTTAACCTTGATCATACAAAAACTAAGCCACAAACTCCAAGCCCTATATATATATATATATAACTTCTCCATTGATTACATAATTCTTACTAATAATTTTATCAACTACAATAAGTCAAACAAGACAATTAATTATCACACGTAAATTAATATTGAAAAATATATATATTTATAGATCTTAATTATTTTAAATAATAAATTTAGATAATGTTACAATAGCCATCTTTTACCACTTCATACACTTCTTCAACTTCAAGTAATGATCTCATTGATGCACACCATCTTTCCCAGTTTTTTCCATCAAGAATTGACGCATTAGATGGAAAACTCCCTGATCCATTCATGATTCTTTTCTCTTCTTTTACTCACACTTGTGTTTCCCAAGATTTGAAAAACTCACACTTTCACTCGTGTTTCCCTTGAATTAGAACCCAAGCTCTCGATGCCAATTGTTAGAAAAAATTATAGACTTGAGAGGAATTGGAATTGTAGAAGAAAAGATTGAAAGAATCAAGTTTGTCTCAATTACTTTTTGTCCAAGTAACAGGGCCAGCTTTTGGTTTTATATAAAACAGTTTGCATAGTATCAATTAAAACAAACTAACTAACTTGATTAATTGTATTCTAACTCTCTTAACTGACTTTTAATCAATACAAATCATTATGAATTAACTATTTAACAAACTTAATTATAGAATAGATTTAAAATTGTTTCTATTAGTTAATTGTTGTAAAACACTTATAAAATCAATTTAATCTCTCAAAATATTATTTAGCTAAATAAATAGTGTATTATAAAATCTGATGTGTTACAAACTACTTAAAGCCTAATTAAGGTATCCTTGCATACACTAGGGTTTATACGAGTCAGACTATAAAGCCCTCTTATAATTCATACTTTAACTTTGACATTCGAATCTTATATTTATGGACTTTTTAAGTTGGCCCATTCGAGCAAGCCAATTTTGATGTCAATAAAGATAGATAATAATTCCGATTGAAAATACATAGATAAAATAGATTTGAGACACTGATGAAATTAACTTTTTAAAATATTTTCAATACTGAATTATATCAATATTTTATTTGTGTCTATTTCTCATAAATAAAGTTTTCCATTTTATTGAGAAATTGAAAACATCTTGCCTCTTTAGGCTTTTAAAATCCAGAGGCAACAAATATGTGTAGTCAATTAAAGATGACAATCAATTAAACTCGTATCTTATACACACTCACAAAATATATCCATAATAGGTAGGATAAAAACTATATACAAATATGAGTTTGAATGATTATCCAAAAATATAAGTGACTTACATGGAATGTGGTATGAGAATTTTAGTATCTCTCCACCTTGCAACTGCGCATATAAATATATATATATATATATATATATATATATATATATATATATATATATATATATATAATGATATCTTTATTTTTTGTATATACAAATGATTTTATTTCTTTATGTTTATTTTAATATATACAATTTTTGATGTTTTTATTTTACTAAATACTATCATTTTTATTTTTTTATAAATTGATTCAAAAGATTTTTAAATCATATTTTAATGGAATTGTGATATTTATCATTCAATTGTTTGGGTAGTCAAATTATGGGAAGTGGACCCATGTCCGAGCAATTGAATGCCCCAAGGGTATAGAGACATGCATTACTGTTACCGCCCACACAAGAATGAGCTCAAATACGAACTTTTTTTTCCATTGTGAGTATGAGAATTTCAAAATAAATGAATCATTGGAGTATTTTCATATCTAGAAGAACGAAAAATAATATTCTTACTAAATCACATATTTCTAATAGGAAACAATGGAAAATAAACAAAACAATATAAGAAAAAAATTTGGTGTTTTTTAATCATTATTATAAGAAACATTTTAAGGAGCATTAACTGTTAAAAAAAATGTATATCTCTATTTAATATGAAATGTATGTTTATTAGAAACTACCATTTTTTTTCCATTTTTTTTATAAAATATAATTTAATTAAAATTTGATCAATAAAAATTTATATATCTAATCAATATTACCAAAAGAAATAGCATATATAAACCATTAAATACTATCGACATATTTGGAATTAACTTAAAATTTTATAACATTAAATGAGCTTATATGTGTTTGTGATTTTTGTAATTTTTTATATATTAAAGACTAGAGTAGTATTGGTTTATTCATTATTACTTTTAATACAAAATGGATAATTTTAACTTTAAAGTGAAAAAATAATATTAATTAAAGTGTAAATTTTAAAAAATAATTAACAATGGTTCGAAAGTTGAAAAGAGTCATTTTGGGGAACTTTTTTTATAAATAGGTAGAAAGAGTACTCACACATTTTAGTTGTTTAACATAAGTTGTAGGCTATTTATACAATTTTGTTGATTTTAATTATAAAATAAATTTAATTTCATAAATATTTTTATTAATTATAATTAATTAAAAAAATTGATAAATTAATATACAATAAATATATTATTGAAAAAATAATGAATGATATATTATTACAATAAAATAACTAATAATTTAAAATAAAATAAGAATGATTCTGTTTTAGAATAAAATATAAATAAAAAATATATTTAAAAGATTAATATATTTTTAAATATTATTTTTAATTTATATTTTATTCTAAAGTTAAATAAAACATTTTAAAAGTGAGAGAGAATAAGTATTTAGATAATAAGAGGAGGAGAGTATGAATTGGCGTCCCTATCTAAGATCCGAGATAGGAAAGGGTCAACATAGGCGCACATGATTGAGTCAGGGGAAACGGTGCTATGAGCTGTCATGATCCGTACGTTTCACATGCAACAAATAAGTGCTCGGTACATATCAACATATTCATTGCGGAGGGATTGACCCATAAAATTCATCTTGTCTTTTCCTTGTCTTTTTTCTTTGCTGTTTGATCCCAACACGCCTCTCATTCTCACTCTCTCTGTTGCTTCCTTTATTTATACTTATTTTCTTCTTCAATACAAAACAAAACTTAATCCATAAAAATTCATCTATTAAATTACAAATTTAGATAATATTTATAAAAAATTATTTTAAAATAATTGTTTTTTCAAACTTTAATATATTAATTTTCAATTGTACTGTTTAATTAATATTATTTACATAATTTTTAACGTAATATTTTTTTATATACATGTACGAAATAGATAATACACCAATATATTATAAAAATAATTTATTTATATAATTTTTTTAATATATGTGAAATGTCAAATGATTTAATTATTTTGGACAGATGTAATATCTATTTTAATTGACTCATTTTCTCTTATATTAGAAGTTGAGGGAGGAAATTAAAGGTTACACTAGAAAATATAAATTTAAAGATAAAATTTATACATTTGAATCATTAATACATGTCATTAAAGAATACCTCTTTGTATTTAAAACTCTATTATAAAATACTCTACTTTTTTTATTTTCAAGAGGTCGCAAGATGGAGATGCGACCATTTTTTCTCCGATAAGAAGTCGCAATTCGGGATGAGATGCGACTATCTATTGCCATTTTATTTATTTTTTTATAATAAATTATTAATTTTTATTTAATAAATAAAAATAATAACAAAAATTAAATTATATTAATAAAATCAAACAAAACACAAACAAAAATAAAATATATCAAAGTTAATACAGTTAAGTAAATGTACCAAACAAATAACATACTATATTATTTTAACAACTCTCTCCTATTTTTCTCTCGAATACCATGTTAGTTTTGCAACAACAATATGAGAGAAATTATGATTGAATTGTTAAAATAATATAACAAGTTATTTGTTTTGACACATATACTCAACCAAATTAATTTTTGTCTTTTTTTCATTAAATGTATTTTGTTTGATTTTATTAATATAATTTAATTTTTTAATTGTTTTTATTTATTAAATTAATTATTTATTATAAAAAAATAATACTTTAGTATATAAATTTTAATGTAGGATATAATAGAGAATTTTGAATAAAAAAAAGATATAAAATAAATTAAACCATCGTTAAAACATATGTTAGCTTTTCCCATAATTTAAATATAATTATTTTATATTAGAATGCATGTTTTCAAGTTTTTGAAACTTTAAATATTATTTTTTTTAATAATTTTTTTTCAAGTTTTGATATCTTAACGTGTGGGCCTTAGGACACTACATATCACCTATAAAATTATTCTTATTTAATGTAACATTTGTTAGTGATCTAATATAATTAACTATTATTTTATTAATTTATATACAACTATAATAAATAATAAATAATTAAATATATAAATTTAATTTATATATATTATCAATATAAAAAAATTATATTATCAATTAATCGTAATCATTAAATTATTAATAATATTTAATTTTTGTCATAAAAATCATTCATATAATTTATTATGATTTATGGGCAAGTTAATGTATTAGCAACATTGGCAACATATAGGAACGAGTTTATTAAAAAATAATTGATTATGATTTACCATCTATTAAAAAAATTTATGTTTGTAAATTAAACTCTAAATATATTAAAGAAAAGGTATATGCGTTTATTAAAAGTAACAAAACTTCTAGAGGTATATTTGCCTCACATCTTTAATGTTTCTCTAATCATTTTCATTTACAATTTATTTAAAATAGATTTAATATTTTAAAAATATTTGAAAATGCTAAAACATTGTTTTAATTGTTTCTGTATGTATTCTCTTTAATTGCTCTTTCATCTTTCCTCTATTATAATTATCCACTACATGATTCTCATTTATTTGTTCACAATTTAAAATAAGCACAAACTTAAGAAAATAAAAACTGAAAAATGTTTTCAGAAAATAAATAAGTCAAATTTTTGAGGAAAAAAATAAACAAATCCTAAGTTTTCTTGGAATAAGTAAATAATCTTAAAGCAAACATTAAAAACGAGAGGGGGCACTTTAAAGAGGAAACAATGATCTTGGTTCTTAAATATGTGAGATATTGTAAATAAAGTGTCTAAAATTTATCAAAAATTACAAAATGCTATCAAATTAATATTTGTTAGTTATTTTAGTTTTTAAATATTTTTTATTAATTAACTTTTTGTTTTTAAATATTTATTCCGTTAATCAATTTGGATACCCATAAAAACACTTGGGAGATAATTTTGTAACTTTAACAACTGTACAGTATCTCACACATTTATGAACTTAATTAAATAATTGTTTACTTAGTCTATAAGATCTTTCTCAGTGTTATTGACACAAAACTAAAATCAAATATATACTTTATACGTTTATATATAAGTGTGTTTGTTTTTGAAAATTATTTTACATAAATTATTACCTCCATATTTTATTATAAACAAATTTTGATGATTAATTCTACACATGCATTAAAAAATGGTACAATATCAAGTTTTATCTATTTTGTGTACTAATATTAAAAAATGCCCCTTTAATTAATATTAATTTTAATTAAATAATGACACAAAAAAGTACTGCCAAATCATTTTGGGTTTTCTTTTTATTTTAAAAAAAATGTGTTTGAAATTAAATATTTTTATCTTGATAAATTGCTGGTTAGATTGCATCTTGTTCATATAGGACTAGTCCACATGTGTTTTTCGAATATCAACTCGCCACAAAGATATGGGTCAGAATAGTAAACTGATTGGGCGTTCAGATGGCGCTACATAACACCAATTGCACACATTTTATAATATTTTATTGCATCACTCTAATTTTCTAAATTTGTTATAAAATTGATGAAATTAAATTAAAAAAATGGTCTATCTTTAATGTTATTTTCTATATTAAAAATTTAGAGTAAAAAAATAGCAGTAAAGAAGATCTTAAAACTCTGTAAAAAAAATGTCACTATTGTGTCGCTAAGTTTTTGAAGTCCAACATGAAATTGAGCAGCTTTTGAATGAATGAAAGGTTAGTTGGCTTATCTTATCTACCATGTGCATGCAGTCTCTTTTGTCGCCATTGATTCATCCGTCGAATCACTCACATGCTCAACTTTGGCGTCCCCAATGGCGTACCTTATATAGTACTGGTTATTATTATATTATGTATGATATGATAATTAAGTTATAAGTACAAGTGGTTTCAAATAAAATACAAGTGATTGGGTCAATTCCAATGGATCTAAAGGATGCTTATTAAACTCATACATAAACTTTGGTATGGATCTAAAGCGATGCAAAACATATAAACTTTAATTTAGAGTTTATAAATTTATTGTTAGAGAGAACACGATGGATTTTAACCATACACATAGATAAATACAAGTTAGAACATATTTACGTATTTTAAGAGATAATTATGATCGATGTATTTTTAAGATTTGAGAGATCGTCGCACAGGAGAATAAGATAAAATATAAACTATTATTATTTTCGTTTTAAGTTTGCTTCTACTTTTCACTAGACATAATAATATGACTCGAATTATTATAATTTATTCATAAATAAAACACAACACATTCATCAATTAAATTATATATTAATAATTAATATTAATTTATAATTGATTAATTAAATAATTAATCTAACATATCACTCGAATAACAATAATCAATTATAGTCAAAATACTTAATTATCATCAAAAGACAAGTAAACTTTAACGCAACATAATTTGTATTCTATGAAAAAAATAAATCATACATGTCATAAATTTATATTTTATATTAAAATAATGAATTCATAATGATATAAGTATCGGGAAACGATATAACAAACTCCAACTTGTCTAAAAACTCAAACTTAATCTAAACGATATAAATTACAATACTCATAAATCAATGGTTAATGGTTCTAACAACAAGTTTTCAGTTTTATAAAAGTCATAAAATATCCACACAGATTTATGAATAGTAATTACATATAGACATAATTCATTACAAGAATAGTTACATTAAGTGAAAATCAATAAATGCTCTATAATATATCTAAAAATAGCAATTACATATAGGCATAACAAAATTATTAAGACAAGTGATTTTTTTGACAAATGGTAACGGTAACAACATGAAACCAAATATATACGTACATAATTTATCAATGAATGATTTTTTCAAGATTGAGTTTCAAATTAGCCGCATATTTTGCATAAAGAAAATTAACATTAACAAATAAAATTTTCAAAAGAACTTTTATAAATAAGTAACATTAACATTCTCATAAAAAAAATTAACATTCACATTAGAGAATATGATAATCATATAAAAGATTTAACAACATATATATAGCGAAGATAAATCCCTAGAATTTAAAAAATAGAATGTAAAATTTTATATATGCAAAAATTTAATCACTCAGTCAAAACACAAATACTACAAATATTATAATAGTTACACATATTTGAAAAAATAATTACATTACACACACCAGAAATATTTAAAACTCACGTTATGCTATTACCGAAAATATGAGAAAGTAGTTGCAAACTTCCATAAATTTTAAAGTGGATAACGATATTTAAAAAATATTTAAAATATGTAATAAGAGAAAAGATTTATTATTTATATATATTCCAAATATACCCTTTATAATAATAAAGAATAATGGTAGTTTATGGGTGTTGTATTACTTCAAATATGATATGCAATTGCATTCTTTTAGGAAAAGGTATTGTTTAATGTCTTGGGTGTATTTGTTGATGTCCTAACTAGGGGAGGGAAAATATCAAGTCAGATTTTGAAAGGTCTAAGTTTAGCCTACGATTAATTTTTTAGTCATAAATTTGACCTACAGTCTATCATAAATTTTTTATTCAGCCTGACCTGACCTTTTTAAAAGTCTGACCTGAAAACTTATTTAAAAGTCTTATTCACATTAAAACATTTAAATGTTATATTTTACATTTTTTGGGCTAAACTAGGCATTTATATACAAGGAAAACTAATAAAATTATAATCAAATCTACTATAATAAAATAATATTAAAATAGTCTAATTGATAGGTGTTAAAATAGGAAACAATAATATTATTAAATAACATTAATAAATAATAAAATATGTATATATATATACTTTAAAATAGGAAACACTAATATTAATAAAAAAAATAACATTAATAATATATATATACATATATATATATATGTCGGCTTGTTAGACCTAGTAGGCTTTTGTATAAACCTGAGTCCGACCTATTTAAATAAATAAAATTTAAAAATAGTCTGAACCTAGCATTCTTATTAAACATGTCAGGCTAGACCATAAGTAGGTCAGACCATAGGCCCCTGACGGACGACCTAATATATTCTCATCCCTAGTACTAACTAACTATTTCAGTTTCAACTACATGAGAGATTTCGTTTGATTGCTATAATGAATTGTGTGATTTTTTTTAAGCATCAACAAATGCATTCAAAATTGTTGTCAAACATGTATGCGCCATAAATTTTTTGAGTATTTCTCGAAAGTTGCTACCAAAATTTATTTTAAAATGGGAAAAATATTGATAAATCATTAAAAATAGAAAGAAAAAAATAAGAGTCTTTGAAACTAAATTTTGAATTCAGGAGTCGATTATGCGTGGGAAATGTATTAGTACCCTACCCGTTAAAATATGGTTACCTATAATTAATTGTGTAAAATTAATATTAACTTAAATATATTTATTTCTTCTTATTATTAAATATGAATATCGATTGTTTTTTGATGTGATTTTAAAATAAATGTATGTTTAAGAAAGAGAGGGAAATTTTTTTTATTAATGTACTTGACAAGAGGGTGATCTTACTCTTACGTATCTCCCGGTGCGATGGACAAATCAAAGCTACGTAGTTCTTGGGTAAAAAATATGGATGTTTTGATTGCTTTTAAAGAAAATGTGTTTTGTTATCAATAAAAAAAAGGTTTTAATGAAGGAAAATGAGTTTGTTTGAATTGAATAATTATTCAAAAATACGAGTTTTAAGACTATCAAGTTATATAACTTGTACCTTCAAAACTCAAAGACTAAAAAGATGTTACATTAATTAATCCGTTTAAGAATAATTTTATTATTTTTGGTTTTAAAATTGAGTTTTTTTTTAAAAAAAAAAAACAACTAATGGTACAATTTATGTCTTAACGACTCAAAAATTAAAAAAATGTCACGTCTAATTAATCAAATTTAAAAGTTGACTTGAGATTAATTTGTTTATAAAAATGAGTTTTAGAACTGTCAAGTTGTACAACTTGTGTCCTGATAACTCATAAATAAAAGAATAGCACATTTAGTTAACATTTAATAAAAGATTTCTCCTTTTTGATTGATTTAATATTTGTTAGAAACCAATTAAATTTAATATATAAAAAATTGGCTTGTTTTTTTTTAAAAAAATAATAATAAAAATGAATATTAAAAGCATAAAACTACAGAAAAAGCTTAAAGTCCAAAAACACTGATTTTAATATATAATAAAAAAATATAAAAAAATAAAGTAAAAAAAATAAAAGAAGAATACATATAGTAAAATAATAATAATAATATATAACACCCACATTAACCCAATAACTTTTGTTAGAAAAAGGAAGGTAAAATAAAACAAATGCGACCGGATGGAGTGCGGAAACCAAGAGGGAGGAGAAGAGATGAAGAGGTCGAACACGGCGGGACAAAATAGTATGGTCGTCGCTCCGCCGACGGCGTCGTCGAATGTTTAAATTTTTAGTTTTATCTTTTCTATCTTCTTCTTCGTAATTTATCTTGTTTATACTCCTACCAATTGAAATATTATATTTGTAGAACAACAGAATTTTTTATTCTCATATATAACTCATCTTATATCAAAATATTACATTTGTATAAAAAAAAAATATTATAATATAAAGAGGAAGAAAAGAAAATGCCTTACATTTTCTCTGATTGTTTTTTATTTACTACTACTCTGAGTGTTTTCTTCTTCATCCCTTTAGGTCTTAATACCATATCTATTCAGAGAAAATACTTCCTCTTTTTATTCATGAGATACATTTGAGCTCTGATTTTTTTTTTATTGTTTTGTAACATAAATTAAACAACCTCATATTATTAAAGAAAAAAGTGATTTATTTTTTTTTATTGAACGTATAAATAGCAAAAATAAGGGAGTGAGACTTGCGTGCGGGAGGTGTTTGAACCTGCTTTGAAACGGTTGGTGTTGTGCTTTGCTTGCATCTTAGAAAAAGAATAAAAAGAAACCAGCTATAAACAGTAAAAACATCTTTTCTTTGTTTTTTGTTTGTTTTGATTTTATTTTACTTTAATTTTTTTTAATGTAATAGAAATATTTATGTAAATATATGAATTCAAAATTAGATTATATTTGTAAAATGATGATTTTTAATTTTTCATAATAATAATTACAAAATATATATTATTTTTTTAAAAAAATATTTTTAAATGGTAGGATAAAATTAAGGTACTACAAAACAATTAGCCTTTTGTGTGAGGAATAGTTCAAGAATATATTGTTGAATGTTGCAACAAAAAATAACGGTTTGTCTACAAGAAATACTCTTATATGAAGATTTAAGAGAATTTTGAGTTGGATTTTTTTGGTATGATTTTGTTGATGTCCTTAGCCTTCAGTTGTTGCCTCAATTCTCGATTAGTTTGCTCGGAAATACAACCACCCACTTTGGAGCCATTCTAACTATGAGTATATACTAAATATATTTGTTTTTGAACTAACATTTGAAAAATAAATGTTGTTAAAATTGAGAAAAAGAATAGATAATATTTTCTGCGTGTTTCATATGCAAGTGTTGTCTATTATGTTATGCAACATTTTTTTCGTATTTTTGAATATATTATTATAAATGTTGTCTAAACTATAAGAATAAGAAGGAAAAAAAATTCGGTGTACTTAAAGATGACATTTTTTTAACTGTTGACATAAGCGTCAAACATTTGATAATTGTTACCTTAAAGTGATACAATGAGAACATTGATAAAATGTTTGTAGAAGAGTTGTAGATTTTGTACTTCTTTTATTGTTTTGTTGATATTTATCTTTTGAGTGCAAGTCTCCTTAGGTTAAATTTAATATTTTGATTTATGTCAAATACATAATTAGGTTTAATATAAATGGTTTGTAATAACTCTCACACACAAACCACGATGAGTCAATGATCACCCACACACAACCGAGCCATGTCTTATAAAAACTACGACGATTCTTCTTTTAAAAAAAAAAAATACTTTCATTCATTCCTTCGTTATTCATGATTTTATCACTTCAAGAACCATGAGAGTAATTGAGGGTTCAATTGACACACATTTATAAGATTGAAAAGAAGATTCTTTTCAAAGTACTAGATTTAGTTATTACTCTAGGGTTGTAGAGGCTTTTAAAATTGAAAAAATGTCTTCATTTTAAAGGCATTGATTCAGATTTTATGAATGGTATTTCAGGAAAATTGATTGTCGAGAGTTCTACTATAGATAAATATAAAATTATTTTATAGACTTTTATGCATAATTATTATTAATTTCACTATCATGAATATAGTTATACGAATTTTTGTATAAGGTAAACAAATGAATTTATTTTATTTGTATTTAATATTATATTGATAATAATCATGTTTTAATATTAATGTTAATATATTTGATTGTTAAAGAAGAACAATAGATAACCCACAACATGATTTTAAAAATAATCCTCTCAAGATTCAAGTGGATGTACCTGTGCAAATAAGCCAGTTTCCACAAATGAAAATTAATATGTTATGCTGTATGCCAATCAACAGAAGAATGGGATAATATCTATAATATGTAACTCATTAGGCTTTGTTACTAATAGATTAAAACATGAATAATACATAGACTCAATAATTTGCATTAAAATACCAATACAATACTATGAAACAATATACCACTACAAAAAATACACAAGGTAGTTGGAGGTTTTCAAAAAGCCCTTAAACACTATCATTGTGTCCCTAGACAATTTATATTTATAAGTGAAAGAGTTAATATACATATAATTTAATTAATATATTTATTTATTAAAAAAAATTGGGGTGTCTACTAGAAGATCTTTTAATATAATAATGAGTGTCGATAAATTATTTTTGAAAAATAAATATAAAATAAAAAGCTGATATTGTCTAGACACGTGTCAAATTGAACACATGTCTAAAGTGTGTCTAATGGTTAGAACAATTAAGGACACAAAGTGTAATAGTACATTTCAATAAGTTATCACAAACCCACTCTTTATCGCATTTGTCACTTTTGCAACACCTAATTCATTGAATCTCCCAAATCAAAATGAAATGTCAATCAAATATTAATATTCCTCTTTTATTTATTTGTAATTTTTTAATATTAATATTTAAAATTCAATTAAATGTGTCTTGCCAATTATTCTTTATCATTTTATTCTAAATACATTCATTTATTTTAATATAATTTATTAAGAGAAATTCAAAAAAAGTGAAGAGAGAATATTTGTATAGCTATTGTTTATAAATAGCCACTTATACTTTTTTTTCATCTTCAACAATGGAGGTGGTTAATAGGTAGTGATCTTTAACAAAAAAAATAAAACACATTCTATCGAATAATATTAATGAAACATTAATATCTTTTCTATCATAGTTTTCATTAATTATTATTCTCTTTTTTAATTATTTTAATTTTTCATTCCTGTATAATTATTGAAAGATAATTTAGTAAAATAATTCATAATTTCTCTAATCTATTTAAATTAAAGCTTAAATATATAACCGGTTCTTGCAAATACACAATTGAATTTCTCATAAGCATACATGTTGAACAAAACAGATAGTTATAAATTATAAATAAAAATGTATGCTTAACAAAAATTCAGGCTTTTTGAAAACCTCCAACTCTCATCATGTTTGAACTATTTATTCTTCATCTTGATCCATTCAATCTTCCCCCTAAACAACAATGGTCCGATCAATAAAAAGAGTGTGTGAAAAATACAAGATTTACAACTTTAAAAGGATGTTGAAAATTTCTTTGAAGTTTCAACGTTTCAATAAATAATAAAAATGAGCAAAATTGTTTTCAAGATAAAAATTAAGGAAGACACACATGGTTTTACATATACAAAGAATTCTGGTTCCTCGAATTATATAATACCACCAATTATAAACAAGTCATAATTATTCATGGCCATTTAAAAAAATCTCCTTCAACAAAATTTTTAGATAAAAAGTCGTAACCACTAGTTAAAAAAATGTTCTAGATGAAGAATTCATGAGAAGAACAAAAAATATCAAGGACAAATATCTAAACAAAAAATTCAAAGCAAAAAACAATTTTCCATTAGAATTTTTCTTGCTTCAAACAAAGAAGAATTCTTTCATACAAAGTTGGTGATATTCTTCATTCTAAAAAAAGCCTAAGGACATTTTAGTTTCTGTAAAAAAAATAGCGGAGGATTAAATGCAAAACTTCATATATTCTTTTTAGCTAATAAATTTTTGGAGATGCAAAAATATTTAACCGATGGCTTTTCTTCGTTTTAAATTCTTTTTAGCTAAGTATTTTGTTTCAACATTTATCTCTTTATTAATTGTGGCTAAATGAAAACTTGATACAAACATTCAAACTAACATTCAAATAGTTCAACATGTATGCTTTTGAATGGATCAAGATTGGCTGCAGTCAACAGCATATCACTGCAGTACAAACATATATATTTAAATTGTTTAATGAAGATTGAACGATTTAAATTTGAATTTAAAAATAATTAAAATTAAATTTTAAAATATAAACCGTATGATTTTAATTAGACGATCCAAATCAACTATCTGCAGTGGAATCAAGTGCAATAAATCCAAATTCTTGTTTAACAGAGTTAAAATATACCAAAAAAAAAAAACTATTGTGGAGAGGGGTGCTTTAAAGAAGTGAGAGCGTGGGAATGCAACACCCCACTAGAAAACAATTGTCAAGAGCTTCAAAAGTTCCCAAACATTACTGGGCCATGCCCAACACTACCTTTCTAGTTCTTGTGTTACTAGCCCAAAATTTAGCCTAAACGCAAGGATTTACGAAAAATGTTTCTCAATATTTTTTCCTAAGGCAAAAAAATTTCTCAATTTTTTTTCCTATCGAAAATAAAAAATTTGCTAGAGAAAAATTTCTCTCAATTTTTATTTTGTCTATTAGAAATTTCTAAAACAAAAAATTTTGTAGGCAAAAATTTTTCCCAAACTTTTTTTTTGCCTACTCAAAATTTCGAAAACAAAAAATTTGGTAGATACAAAATGGATCCAAAAATTTTTAATGTGAAAAAGTAAAAATTATAGGGGTCAAATTGAATTTTTTTTTTAAATTATGGGGATAGAAGTCAAATTAAGAGATATCAAATCTAATTTTCAGGATTTGCTTATTTGATAAAAAAATGTACTTTTTTCATTCTTTTTTTTATATTGTAATTTTTTAATTTTAACTCTATTTTACTATAAAGATTTTTATTTGAAACAATGAAATTACTTCATTTTTATTATTTTTTTCATGAGTTTCTTTTCTTTAGATACCAAAAACAAAATGAAAGCAAGGAAATTTTTTTAACATGATTATATATACCTATATATAAAAGGAATATCATGTTTTGATATATAGATTTTTCTTCCAATTTTATTCTTTATTTAAAATATTTTATTTATAATTTTTCTCTTATTTACTCTATCAAATAACACAATTTTTTTTATAAAAAAATTAAATACCTATAAATAAAGAGATATCAAGTTTCGATGTAGATTTTTGCTTGCAATTTTACCATTATTTTAAATTGTTTTATTAATAATTTTCCCTTAGTTACTAAATCAAATAAATAAGTTTTTTTAACTAGAATACCGATATCAATAGCTATGTTAAAAGATACTGAGTTTTGATGTAGTCTTTTCCTTCTAATTTTATCATCCATTTAACTTATTTTACTTATGATGTTTGCTTTATTTACTCAATTAAATCAGTCAAAAAATTTCATAATAAAATAACTAAGTATATATAGGAGATACCAAGTTTAAATGTAGTTTTTCTCTTTCAATTTTACATTTTATTTAAACTATTTTATTTATAATTTTTTCTTTATTTGTTCAATGAAATAAATGATTTTAAAAAAATAAAATACCTATATATATATACATAAACGGGATACTAGGATTTTTTGTAGCTTGTTCTTTTTTTCAATTTTACTATTGATTTAAACTATTTTATTTATAAACTTTTCCTTATTTATTCAATCAAGTGTGTTTTTAAAAATAAAATACCTATATATAAAGTGGATGAGGATTTTTCTAAAATTAAGTAGGTTTAAAATGTTAACTCTTATCAATTATAATATTTTAACAATGTTATCGTTCTTTTAAATATGTGGCAGTTAATGATTAGTCTCCAAATCTTGCCGTTGATATTCAATTGAATTTAAAAAACAACGTGAGTTTTTCTCGTGTTTCAAAAAAATTTAGATATGTTTTTGAGTTAGTTAATCTAAATATATAAAATATATTTTTAAATTAATTAAAGAAGTTTTTGAAAACGTAAAAAAAGCAAAGTGATGTGCCAAATCATAAGCCGCAGTTTTCGAGCTAGAAAAATGGCATGGCTGTACATCATAGGCTTGGTTTGTTTCCTAGTATCCCCATTTACCTTTGGAAATTTGATCCTATACTCCACAGTTACTTTTATACTTTCCTAATATTTTTAAAATGCTAAGTTTATTTTTGAAATTTTTACTATTTTATAAATTTAAATTTACTTTTTAATTTACTATTTAAAGATTTCTAGGCCAATTAAATTAAGTTTTTCAGTATGTAAAATTTTTTTAAAAATGTCCAAAAAAACTTATTTTATGTTCTTCAGTCTTGAAATGTATCTGAAAACTTTAAATTACGAAGCTTGAAAATGTAAACTATCGGAAAAAATTTCACAAGTTTTTCGGTAAACTCTTCTGTATCGGAAAACTTGTCACACATTGTTTTTTTGAACAACAAATTTATTTTTAAATTTTAATTTATTTATATAAATTTTAACATATATGGATAAACCGCTACTATTATGTGATAAAATATGTGTCGATACTACCAACATTTTTGACACATATCATATATGAATAATGATAACCAATATTAATATTGTAAATTCATATTATTGTGATTAATTATTATAATTTATTTTATATTTTACTTTAAATATTTGATATATGGAAAACTGTTGTGAATTGAACTAAGAAGATTAGTCTCAAAAACAAACTGACGGTTATCATCACTAGATCAGATAAAGAGACAAGAGAAAGAGAACTGAGGAATAAATTAATATTAAGTTGTGATAAAGGAGGAAAATACATACGTATTGATAGTTTAACTTGAAGTTCAACAAAAAAGTATAGTTGTTATTTCAAGCTTAGATCAAAACCATTAAAAGATGGTTTAAGATTGACATTTAAAGTAATTTGTGGAGTTCACAACTATAAATTACCTAATATTTTGTAGAGACATGCATTTGTTGGATGTTTAGATGAAGAAGAGAAAAAACATGTTCATGACTTAACAAAATATAACGTTGCATTGACGCACATATTATTCTCATGGCAAGACCGAGACAAGAACAATGTTACTCATATCTCACAAATATATAAGCTAAGGAGTATGATTCGATTGCAGGTGAGAGGTACTGAGACAGAGATGCAACATTTATTGAAGTTAATTGAAAATACAAAATTTATGTGTTGGAATATAAAGCAGGAAAACTCAGATGTTATGAAATATATTTTTTGGGCCATTCAGATTTAGTGAAGTTGTTGAACTTGTTTCCTATGGTGTTAATTATGGAAAACACCTACAAAACCAATAAATACATAATGATATTACTTGAAATTGTTGTTATGACGTCAACATAGATGACATTTGTAGTTGAATTGTCTTATTTGAAATGTGAACGTGAAGAAAACTTTTGTTGGACATTATAGAGGTTAAGAGAACTATTTTTGACACAAAACCAATTTTCTCATGTAATTGTGACCAACAAAGATCTTGCTTTAAAGCGGTTGGTATTGTATTTCTACATGTTGTTAATTTGCTTTGTCGATTTCACATAGACAAAAATATTGTAGCAAAATGCAAGGAATGTGTCTTGAAGGATACACAAGAGTTAGTACTGAATATGTGAAAATACATTATGTATTGCAGCGATGAAAAAGAGACTTGGTTGAGCAAGCAAGCATGCGTTGATAATCAAGTGTTTGTTGATTATGTGAAAGAGACTTGGTTGACTCCTCACAAGCAAAGGTTTGTTGAAACATAGACTAATCGAGTGATGCATTTGGGGAACACCATTACTAACATGTATGTCATGTCACTACAAAACTTCAGATTTGTAATTTTACTATATATTATGGAATTGCTTCCTGGTGACAATTTACTTATAATGATAGGGTTGAGTCAGCTCATTGGAAACTGAAGTTAATGTTGGATTACAACATGGGTGACATGTGTAAATGTTGGGAGACTATGAATAACATGATAAGATTGCAACTTAAAAAAATCAGGGGTGGGTTTCAGAAAAGTTTCTATGATAAAGAGCATGAACACATCAATCCATTTTATCAGAGATTGAATACATTTGTATCAAGAAAAGCTCAAAGACGCATTGCTGAAGAATATGGTAAAGGTGAGTGAATGTATATCGACAAATCTGTATGTGGTTGCTTTCTTAGAATATATATGGGTTACCTTGTACTTGTGAATTGGCACAATATAAATTGACTCATGAATCAATTCCTTTAGATTCAATGCATATTAAATGGAGGAAATTAAGCATAGAATGTAAGCCCACACAAGACACAGAAGTTGGATCAGAGATAGATATGTCTAATGAAATTGATGCATTATGGAAACACTTTCGATAACTTGATGTCATAGGAAAAAAGTGTTGAAGAATAAGGTGTGTGAACATGTTTTTCCAACTATAAGTTCAATGTGTCCACCACCTAGAAAAGTTAAAACCAAATGATGGGTGAAGAATAATACGTGTAAGAAGTCGGATGGATATGATGTATATTGAGACCCTTCTTATGCATTTTAATGCAACATATTGTTCCCAACCATCTCAATCATCAAAGAATAGACACTCTCATTCATCAAATAAGCAACCATCTCAATCCTGAATGAAAAAATCCTCGAAATCCTCAATACATTTGTTCTTCATACAATTTCCTAATGTTATTCAACCATACATTGATGACATAATTAATGTGATAGCTGATGGAAATTGTGGCTATCAGGCTATTGCATCATTGCTTAGACATGTTGAAGAGTTTTGGTCTTTGTTCTTCCATAGTTTGGACCAGGAGATTGCTTCTCATATAAGTCGATATGATAGATTGTTCCCAAGACGCATTAAAGAAGTCAGAGATTCTTTGTAGATAAGAAGCTTAGGTATTCAACACTAGATAAATGGATGTTCATACCTGATATGTGTTTTGTGATAACAACAACATATAATATTATTCTAGTCATGTTTGGTATGACATTTTCTATGACTTTCTTTCCTATGAGAGATTCACATTCAAGATCGATAGCAAATGATTGTATTATATGTATTGGTTTTGTCGATTCAAGTAATTGGATTCAGGTAAAATGATATTATTTTCTTAAGTAATACTTTTTTTAAAAAAATAATAAAGTTATTTATTATTTCAACTGATTTTGCAGTTAAAGATTAAAAATTGATTTCCAGTGTCAAACATTGCATCAAGTTGGAAGAAATTCCATACCGATGAGACAAATTCTTGGCCAATAGCATATACAAGACGTCTAGAACAGCGAATATTTGTTAGACCATATGACACATATTACACAAGATCCACCAAAAGAACTCGTAAATGTCATATCATTAAATGAAGATTGATTTTGCATGACCACATACTTTAAAACTTATATAAAATCACTTGTTATTAATTTATTTTAGTTACTACTTTTTGTTGGATTTCATCTTGTATTTTATTTTGTTGTTAACTTATGTTGTTCATCACAAATAACATTTAAAATTAAAATAAAGTAATAATATAAAGTAATGCAATAACAATTAAAAAAACATTAGAAACTACAAAAACGACGTTGATCACAAATAAAAGTAAATAACTACTAACTAGTGTTATGACGCGCTAAATATAAAACTCTATAAAATTAAATATAAAAGTTGTTGTCTAGTTCAACACCATGTACCTCCAACCCTCGTTGTATAAGATTATACACCTGTTGTAGGGTAGATGGCTGTGAACTACAAGATTATGTAGCGATGATCAAGACATTAAAATCTGGAACATGAGGTACACCGCACAAAAAGTGGTTGAGATACCCTGTTGAATCACTCCAAATATCCATCATGCCACTCAAATGGATATGTAGCTGGATGTATCCTATGATACAGTTCAGTGACAGGGTCAAATATCTCATCCACTCCATATATGCCTCACATAATCTAAAAAGAACGGGAAGTAACAGTGGTTGAATATGTTGAATATATCTAAACTGTCTCAAACACCTCTCTAACAAATATGTCACTATTGTGTTGCATAATTGGAGGTGACAAGTGTATAACATGATATCATCGAAGGGAACAACATCCCTACGATTCTCTCCCATTGTCTTAATATGACGTCAACATGTGTCAGTGCATCTATCATATGTATGTACTCAAGTACTTTGTGATTGCCTTGTTTATAGCTCCATCTATTCATTCTGACAACGCACCCCACATCAGCGCCCTGATCACCTCTTTTACAAATATTTGAAAAATATTCGTAATTCCAACACTGTTGCAAATAATAAATAAATTTAAATTATAACAATTAATGATAATCATAAATTAATAAATAAAAATCTTTACAATTAATAAATAATAATCATCAAAATATAATACATGCAGTAGAGACATATATCCACCCAATTGTCTGGAGGCATATGAGAGGTAGTCATAAAGAACTACAAGTGCAACAGTACCCCCATGTGTATCTACTAGTACCTTCCAAATCTCTGAATAGGGGGAAGATATTTGACATCAACTAACATATGACTCTTATCTACGAGAATAATACTCCCTACCAAATTCAGCAAATATGCACTAATAGCACAATCGAATCTCTCTGCTGCACATTGTCTTTTGAATATCTCCTTCAACCAATCCAACCTGTAGTGTGCACCCCTTATTTTGCTGGTTTCCTCCCATATCTCATTTCACCTTCAACCCCTTTATTGGCAACATCATCCAAAGTAATTGCCATTTCAGAAAATGGCATGTGAAATAACAAAGTCTTAGAGTGTTATCTCTCCATAAATGCATAAATCAGGTTGTTGTCAATCAACTTTAGAATACCCCATTGTGGTGGGGCTAATTCAGACAAATTCGCACACGTCTCTATAACTCGCGGGAGTACTTGCGGAGTAAATTGTTGCAGCTTCTTACCTTGAGTAGCTACTTCAGCATGAGCCGCTCCTGCATACAAATAAAATATATGACATTAAAATTAAATATATAACAAAAATAATAATTAATTTAAAAATTTTTATTCACCATAAATAATAATTAGTTTAACATACTTCACCAAATCACAGTCTGGCAGAAACATGGTAGCGGTATCGTGTAAGGACAGACATATCATATTATCCTCCATAATACTGTGTAAGCTCTCCCTGTTGCTGTACAAATTCCTCCTACATATGGTCCTCATGTTGTACAACCTCCTCCTGTACATACATTGCATGTACAAACTCTTCCTACACAACAATCAGCCCATGGGATGATAGGTATATGACCTTGCTCTATCATCTTTCACTATAAATCGTTGTCTCCTCCAGGATATTGTGGGTCAAATCCTTTATGAATAAGCATCCATCATAGATGATGAAGTATCATCATCGCGTGCTATCCGTACTATCTTGTCATCTCATCCTCTAGAACCATCACCTACTGAAAATAACACAAATATGAAGGAAAAAAAAGATAAAAAAATTATGAAAAACTTGGAGTTTCACGTTTTTCAGAACTATCAGAAAACTTTTTTTAAGATTTTCGTAACACAACTTTGTACCGAAAAACTTGATAAAAGTTTTTCGGAGTGTAACTTTTGTACCAGAAAACTTGAAAAAAGTTTTTCGGTAAAATAGAAAATTTTGACACTCAATATACCGGAAAACTAAAATTATATTGTGAATGAAAATAAAAACTTTTAATATTTATTTGAAAGCAAATATATTAATTCATCACATTTATAGAGATATGAGTATAATATAGAGTACAGGGTAAAACTTTCTTTACCGTCTTGGTTTAGCAAAATGACCAAAATTCTTGTTAACTTTTTGCAATTTGCTGGCTTGGACTGGGCTTCTCCAGGTTTTGTTCCTTGTAAGGCCCTTGACAGCACTTCAACCTAAGCCTAAATTTTGAAGTTTACATTTTAAAAAACCATAAAATAGTTTGTATGTTTTTCAAAAGTTTATGGTATGAACACATACTTTCATCTTTTACTTAAAAAAAATCAATATTCATTTAAATTAGTAGAATATATCGATCAAAAAATATAAATTTAAAATCGAAAAATATAAATTTATAGACAAATTCACAATATTTAGATTAATAGTATAAAATAACAAAATGACTTAATTAGGCCCCATTTACTTTGTAACAATATTTTGTGTTTTCATTTTCTAAAATGTGTATTCATTTTATTTGATGAGAGAATATTTATAAACTTTTGACATTTTCATTGTTTATAGAAATGTAAATAATCGTTACTTGACAAAGTCTCGTACGTTTTATCAACAACTAAAATTAACATAAAATTTAAAAAATAAACCAAGAAATATTTTCACAAAATAAACAAGCCCTTATAGATAAAAAGTTTAATTTCTATAGTTGTTGGTATAAAAATAATAATGTGACAATGTTACTTAATTAATCGAAAAACATGATTTATCTTAATAAATGATGCAACAAATACATCATATATTAAGTTTTCTTTCGTGTTTTATTTATTTATTTCGTCGTCTTGTTGCAGCGTTATTTTTATTTCTCGTATTGGTATGATGTTATTTTAATTTTTTCGTCTTAGTGTGGTATTCATTTAGTTCAGATTAATAGAATAACTTCGATCTAGTGCAGATTAATTCAATAATTTTGGTCTATTACAGATTTAGAGTCATAGATATTTCAGACACTTCACTCTTGTCATGTTTGTAGACTTTTGTCATATTTGTAGTTTAATGCTATGAAACTGAATGATGTAAATTTATTTAAAGTTTTATCCTTTTCAGTTTTAGCAACTTTAAATTGTAGTGTTGATAAATGTAATTTCTACCAATTTAAATGAATGAATAATACTTTTTATAAATAAAAAAAATTAATCTATAAATGAACTATTTAAAAAATTTTAAATAAATCTTTAAATTAAAAAAATTATAATCAAATCCTCTAACTATTTTACTTTTTTCAATTAAACCATTATATTAAATGAATATTAGTCAATAATTAGTGAACCCTGATGATGTCATTATTTATATAAAAAAAATACACATCAATATGACAAATAAATTAAAGATTTCATCTTTAATATATGAAAAACGTTCGAACCCTCTCTCTTCCTCTGTCTCTCTGCGACTAAAAAAAGCATTGAGCGATGGTTGAGACGCTAAAAAGTCGGGTGAATTATAAAAGATTATATATATAATCTCTATTTACTCAAATTATATATAACCTTTGGGAAGCCCTGCAATTGTAATTAACACAACTACAACCATGTAATTATTTAAGGTAAGTTTGATACCCAAGATGAGAAAAGAGATGATAATATAAAACTGGATAAGAATATGATAGTATAGTATATGATAAGATAGTAGTAGGATAAACATTATCATATATTGTATTTGATATTTATGATAATTAATCTGATAACATTTTATTTTGTATGTATTGGATACACATCTCATCATAATATGATATACTATATATTATATTTAAATAAAAAAATTATTATTGTGAACAATTACATATTATTATTTTTTTAAATTAACTTATTATATTTTAAATATTATAAATTAACAAAAAAATTAAATAAGTAAATAAATAATTTTATATTAAAACTATTCATTGACACTACTAAATAAACAATTTAAATTTTAAAAACAAAATCGCGAGTAACCAAATAATTATATTTTATATGTTAGAATGTAAATAAAAAGATGATATATTATATGTAAATGGCAAGAATACCTCGTAGATAAATTATATTTATTTTGAAATTTCAATTAATTTTCATATTTCTATCATTGTGAATACTAATTTATTAAATTATTTAAAAAGACAAAACTACACTTGTGTAAACTCATACATTTTTAAAATTAATTATTAATATTTCATTTTAAGTTTAATATCAAATTCTATTAATTTTTTTGTTATTTGATTAGATTTACATTTTTATATTATATTTTATAAATTGTTTTTATATGTATATTTTATTTTATTTTATTTCAATTTATATTTTAAATTATATTTTGTAAATGTAATTTAGTAAACTACTATTGTTATCTTGTTTGGCTGGTTTCTAACCCAGTTCATATTCATAATAGACATTTCAACTAGAGAGACATGATAAAATAAAATTTTAGATTAACTTATCATGTTGGTTCATCAAACATTAAATTCAAACATAATTCATATCATATCTGTTATCTTATCCATCAAACAGATCTTTAGTGGTGTACAAAGGTTGGTTGATGGGATATTCACTAAATTTGTTACTTAAATCAATTGAGTTTCTTTTTTCTTTTCATCTTGATGTTTTTTTATTAGATTGCATCTGATTTTAAAGCATTGGAACTTAGCCAAATTGATGATGAGGTGGGGTGTCCAAACTTTAAAAAGGAAAAGAGAAAGCTATTTGGCAATTATTGAAGGAATATTGAAGCTCATAGTAATAGTATGGGCCCTCATAGTATATACAGAGAGATAAAGATAATGTTGGAAACCCATAGGATGTTACAAATACTATGGATGTGACTTTGAGACTCTCACAATTGTCTTTTCTTATTGGCCTAAAAGCCGCCTTGCCTAAACATATTGGAATTACTTTCATATGTTCACAAGTTTTTTTTTGTTTTTTTTAAGCACCATGTTGTTAAAGAGAGTATAAAGAATATTTTAACTCCTACAAAAAATAGCACAAGTGAGACCCAATATTATAGTAAAAAAATACTATTAATTTTCTACAAAGATAATAATACGTAATCAATATATTTAATGTTAAATAGATTTTTAAAATTCAATCTCTCAAAATTCTTTACTAAATTTCAATCTTTATTTTTCTTTTTTAAAAAAAAACTATTGTAATAGACTAAAAATATTAATTTATTATATATTTATTTAAAATAAAAACAAAAAGTAAATAAAATTTTTAAAACACTAAACTTCAGAGCTCATAATATATTTTATAGACACTAAACATACATTTAAGTCTTCCACTAATTGATTAGCATAACTTACTACTTTGAATGATCAACTAACACTATAGTAATTTTTAATTAGAATATCGTCACTTCTATTTCCATATATCAGAAAAAATAGACAAAATCTTTGTCTTGTCCTATTTGGAAGAATCATATTAGCCAGTGAGTAAAGATAAGTATTCTATTATTAAAATAGAAAACATAGAAGATTGTTAATTTTGAAGAAGGAAAATTCCATTTTTGAAGGATGAAAGAAGGATCAATCTAGCCATATGGTTTACATAATTAAATTATGTGACTTTGGTGTCCAACCAAGGGAAACTTGTTCCCATCTCCCGTGGTAATAGAAAATATGGTGTGATTTTGGAAGCAGGCAAGGGATGATAGTGACTTCGTGGGGCCAAAAACTATCTTGGTAAACAAAAAACAGAGACACTTTTTATATTCATTTTAGGTTTATGTTTTGGTTTTGGTATCGGAAAGAACACGAAAGATAAATAAATAAAAACAGGAAAAAAAATTGATAGTTTGTATAAGTTTAAATATTTTGTGCTAACTTTTGCGAATTAGATTCAAACTAATTTAACACGATTTCAACAAAGTCGAATTAAAGATAATTATATGAGAATTAAACTCAAGAACAACATTATTAAAGTTTTAACAGAGTCCCACATTTTCAAAGTTTTCTACCATTGGACAAAATTGTTATTTTCTAAAACTTTATTTTTCTCTCATTTGTAATATTTATTTTGAAAAGAAAAATTATTAGCACTTAATTCTTGGTCAAATTATAATTTTTCTCCGTCCTATGTTTCCTTCATAGCTAAATGCGAAAAAAATTATTATAAAGCTCTAACTCAATTGATAAATATCAGTATTATTAGATGGAATGTTCTGTCACAAATTCGTACATGCGACTTTAAAATTGTATATTAATTTATAGTGATATTTATCATCTCTTCTATATGAAAAAAAATTGATATCACTTTTACTTTTTTAAAAAATCCAACCATCCAATTATTTATATATTTTTTGAAAAAGATTTTAATTGTTTTTCTCAAATAACTTTTTTATCCAAATAATACATTTTGATACAATCAAATCAAACTTGTAATTTAGAGAAATATTTTATCTTTGAAAGAAAAAAATAAACTTGTAATTTAGAGCAATACTTTTTAATATTTTTCAATTATTTTTAAAGTCTTTCTAATATTAAAACAAAGAAAAACATCAAGAAGTTGGTTTAGTAAAAAAAATAGGTTGTCAATCTACTATTGCATATTCGAACTTCCTTAGATCTTTTACAAGAGGAAAATGTAAATTCGTTAGTTAATACTATCTAACATTTCAAAATTAAAAATTTCATCTAATAATATTTTTATAAAAATCCTCTTTGAGAGTATAAAAAATTTATAAGTATATAACAAAAAGTTATATATAATAAAAAGGAAAATTATAATTAGACCACGTTAATTATGAACTAATATTTAAAAAAATGTTTAAAACCACAAATATTACATAATTTTTCTTTTAGAAGTAATACTAATTGTCATTTTTATTTATATAATTAAAATAATAGCTTAATTAATATTAATTTGATAAAAAAATATATCTTATATTAAATTAATATTAATTAAATTAACATCTTATCTATAAAGATAAAAAAAATATAATTTATTACTTTTGAATAATATAATTAAATATCATTAAAATTTTGGATAATAATTAAGTATTGATCTATCCTAAAACTCATTTACAAAAAAGTATAAAATAGAAAAACTTTATCACGATAAGATCAAGAGAGTACTTCTTGGGATTTCATACTTATCCATCAAAGTAGGACCCACGCCCACAACTTTGAACAAGACAAGACCACCTTAACCACTTTTGTTTACTTTGTGGTAGGTGTTACGTAACTAAATTTATTATAAATAACCATATAAATATATAAAATCTTTCAATAAATTAATAGCCTAAATAAAGTTATTATTTCCTTATTCCCCTCACTCACTACTTTGTAAGATTTGGTGTAGAATCAAAAAAACAAAAGATGTTGGCAATTTTCCACAAAGCTTTTGCTCATCCACCTGAAGAGCTTAATAGTCCTGCATCTTACAAAGGTTCAAAGAAACCTAAGCTTCCTGAAGAAACTCTTAGAGATTTCCTCTCTCATCATCCTCAAAACACTTCTTATATGAGTTTTGGTCAAGCTGCTGTTCTTGCTTATGTCAGACCTGATAACCCTTTTTCTGTTCATCAAAGGTTATGCTTAATTTAATTAATGTTATGTTCAACAAAATCTTTTACTTTCAACAAAATCTCGATCATATGTGACTGATGCAACTTCAATTAAGATAGTAGAATTGTAGATATGTTGCAGATCAAATTGCAATCATAAATTTTATTTTATTTTATAAAAAAGTTTATATTAGTAGTGATGCATTCATATTGAAACAAAATTAAGAGGTTCTAAATTTGTCAACAAACTTTTAGTGAAGATAATCCAAATTTGAATTCTGTCTGAAACAATTTTATGTCGGTCTTTATTTATTTTTCAGTCGAACTCTTGATTACGACACTCTTTTCCTCGAGAAAAGAAGAGTTAACAAGAGATGTGATTTTGCAGGTTGTTTTGTGGGCTTGATGACATATATTGTCTATTTTTGGGGAGTTTGAACAATTTGTCATTACTGATAAAGCAATATGGTTTATCAAAGAGTACTGATGAAGCCATGTTTGTGATTGAAGCATATAAGACACTTCGAGATCGTGGTCCATACCCAGCAGATCAAGTTGTTAAGGATCTTGATGGTAGTTTTGCCTTTGTTGTCTATGATAGCAAAATTGGTACTGTCTTTGCTGCACTGGTATGTATATATGAAACTAGATCAACTTTGTTAAAAACATTATTAAAATCTTGCTAATTACTTAATTAATTAATCATGTTTGTTTTTTTGAAGGGTTCTGATGGTGGAGTGAAGTTGTATTGGGGCATTGCAGCTGATGGATCTGTGGTGATCTCTGATGATCTTGAAGTTATAAAAGAGGGTTGTGCCAAATCCTTTGCTCCTTTTCCAGCAGGTACTTTTTTTAGCCATCATTTTTAATTTTTTTTCCAATAGTAATCGTAATAATTAGTATTGTTAAAATTATTATTGTTTTGAAGAAGTTATGGATTGAACCATGGATTTTTTTATCACTACATACTTTAACTCTTCCAATCAGCCATTAAATTAATTTTATATCTGCTTATTGTTAGAGGAATATAGGAAAATAAAAAAATTTCAAATTCGTGAAATTACATTAATTTATATTTTGAGACAATTATTGTTCCTAATAAGGTTAAATGAATAGTATTGATGTGAGATAGATGACAAGTTAATGTTGGATGCAGGGTGTATGTTTCATAGTGAAGGAGGTTTAGTGAGCTTTGAGCATCCAATGAACAAGTTGAAAGCAATGCCAAGGATAGACAGTGAAGGAATCATGTGTGGGGCCAACTTCAAGGTTGATAAGTTCTCTAGAGTCAACAGTATTCCTAGAGTTGGTAGTCAATCCAATTGGATGGAATGGGACCAACATTAGGTTAAATTGTGAATTAAAAAAAACTTTATGGTTCATGTAAAATAAAAATGTCATCAATATGCTCCTTTCCTATCTTACCCTCCACCTCCTTGCCTCACCCCTTCTAAGTTTGTCTTGTTTATGCTTTCTTTGTGTAGTTTCTTTTTCTTGTTTCCTTATGAGTAACATGGTATATATTGAAGTGTTTTTTACTACATAGTGTTATGTTAATTGTTGACCATTTACTAATGTTATATGTCATTTAGCATACTTCAAAAAAATATATAAAAAGTTTAATTTCGATGCAATGTTTAGATAAATTCTTTTATAGTGTTGACCATTCATTATGTTTTTGCCTATATAATTTTAAAATAATTATAATTAAAGTTCAACATTTAATTATTGTCAAAATTAAATTCATAACATATATGTAGTACATAAATATTTTCTCTTATTTTAGTTTGTATGATCATTGTAAGGTGATATAATGATTGTTTGAAATGTTGTTAATTAATAAGTTTAGCAATGCATGTTACGAAATTTATGGTGTTATATTTTAAAGAATATGTGATTTTGTTGTATTAGTTTTTGTTGTTAAAATTTAAAGTTAGTCGAGTGATTGATTAATAACTCTTAGACTTTGATTGTCTTTTGCTTCAAATGATTAAGTTGAAAAAAGAATTTTAATTTTCAGTTGTGAGTTCTTTAATTCCTCTAAAGATTATTAAGTACGGAGTTAAATTTTTTGTGAGTTATCTAAGTTAAAAACACATAACTAAAATAAGAAGAAAGATAAAGAGATAAAGTAATGCAAAAATAGACTTGTTTGATTGATTGTGTATATAAAAGAAAAGTACATGAGGTACTTATAGGCAAACAATGCATTGTGGCCAACAAAATTTACCCTAACCATGCCTCATTCGGCTATTTTCGCGAGTAATGCATGTATGTTTTCTTTCTGCAGTTGGATTTATCTATGTGACGTCCCATGATGGCATATATTTCTCTATTTTCATGACAACTTTTCTTCGGTTATGCCCACGTCGTCTCTCTGCAAATATAGTAGTTCATGGTTAGCGGTGCTATAGACTTCGAACACAAGTTTTATTATTGAATTGTCAATTTTCCACATGTTTAAACTATTCGACTTTTGTAAACCTTCGTAAAATTGAGAAAGACTCTTAACTCGCATTCGGATGTCGCTAGTTTGACTAACCCTTGATTCGATTGCAATAATTTGGATCGCCTCCTGTACACCACTAACAACTTAGAATATTTTTTGTATAAACAATTTTTAAAAGATCTCTACAGTTCTTTATGCAATGAAATTTAATTAGATATATTTGTAAAAAATATAGATTAACAATTTATACAAATTAAACTATTATTATAATAGTTTTTTAGTTATAATTTATTTACAATAAATGCATTAAATGCATCACACCATTATTCTTGAAAAAATAGATGGCAATGATACAATAATATTGGAATCAATGTTTTTAAATCGACTTGATCAACGACTCGACAAGGTCAAGGAGTCACGGGGTTACTGGTCGAACTATTGAGTCATTGATTCAATCGCACGACTAAACTGAGTTAAACTGGATGACTCGATCGTATAACTAGTAATAAATTTATATATGTATCAACCCAGATTGAATCAGATGACTATTCATATTTATAATATTAAAGAGCTTTAACTATCTTAACATATTATATATATATAATAAAATTGTAAATGTATATTATGAAAAATATCATATAATGGCACACAATATTGGTATAATGGTTTAAATATTTTAATATTTTAATTTAGAAAAAATAATTCTTTGATATCATGAAAGTATCATAAATACGTGAGAGACACTTTTTAATTCAATTCAGTCAATTAAATACATAAATGATAGTATGGAGAAAATAAATTAAGTCACGTTGGTGTTGTCAAAAAAATTAAAATGTGATATAGTTTAAATATTATATATACCATTAGAAATATCCTAATACTATAAACAGCTTAGAGTTTAGTGGTAAAGTTATCTCTCCTGCTTTGAGAAAAACCACCGAGTCACCGGATTTTACTGCTTCAGGCCGAGTCAGGCAGGTTCATATCGGTTTGGGAGCATAGCCGATCTAATATGTCATTTGAATTAATGACTCCACTATTTTGGATCGGTCTAGTTTTTAAAACACTAATTGGAATATGTTGTTAATTATTTAATATGGAAAATATTTATTTGCAAGAACTATAATTAATCACAATGTTTTGAAACTCGATTCGAATCAGTCGGTTCAACTGGTTTAATCATGAAGGGACATATAACTGATTCGATCCTTCAATTCGACCAACTATGCTATTAACTCGGTCTGACAGTGCTGACTCAGTCAACAAACCGGTCAGAACCAGTTAATTAGTCATTAATGTCACACATTTTTTATTTAAATACATTAATTTACAAAAAGTGACTCAAAGGGAATGGACTCCACTCCTCAATATGGACTAAGGATGCATTGCCACTATGATCAACAACTACTTATCATAATACTATGAAACACATATGTATATAACTTAATAAAATTCATTATTTTGATTAAAATTATGTTTTTTTAATGATTTTTTTTATATTTATAAATGTCCCAAGTTTGAGTCATATAACAGAATCATCCGATTTAATTTGGTTTAGTCATACAGTTCAATCAATGACTCTGCAATTCGACTATTGACTCTGTAACCTTGTTGAGTCGATAATCAATGACTCTGCAATTCGACTATTGACTCTGTAACCTTGTTGAGTCGATGTCCAAGTCAGTTTTTAACACATTAATTAATCGTCTATGCTTTATTTAAAGCTTGCTAAATAATGTCCTCCATCGTATACATGAATAAATCAAAGTCGTCTTTGGTAATAACACACAATATTAAAACTATTAAATGTGATTAATGAATGAATGCTCTATCAATTTGTATGTGTGAATCAAATCATATATTAGTAATATCTATTAGCATTAAGCATGCAACTTGCATTAAAAGCCTTTAATTTATTGTTAAAATTCAAACTATTCTCACAAAATCTAACTCCACATATTTAAAATAATGTTAGACTTCATTATTCTATTAACATAATCTTCAATGATGCATGGCGAGATTAATAGTTTATTTACATTCGATGATTGTTACTATTTTATGCAACATTTTTATAGCTATGATCTCTATTACATTTTTTTAAAGTTGTACGGAGTAAATTAGTAATCTCTTTTTATTTTAAGAGTTATTATCACATCATGTAATACCTTAAAAGATTAATTATACTAGTTCTTATTATCATTTCAGTTAAATTTTTTAATGATGTATTGAGAAGGTTGCCAATTCATTTTTATTTTGAGAGTCATTATCATGATATACATTACTTTATAGATTATATTATACACTAAAATTAGAGTATCACACATCTTAAAGTTTATTGTTTTTTTTTACTTTTCACATATACATATAACACAAGTAAAATAATATTAAATTAGTAGTCATATTAAAACTTACAAGTTAAAATAACATTTAATTCATTGTCTATAAAAAAATAGGTGTTTTTCTAATAAAAATTGAAAAAAATTGTCTTGATCATTCTTTGATATTGTCTATTTAATGAATCTTTAAAATATTATATAGACATTTTCTTTAAAATATCTTTAAAGTAATAACATAACTATACATTTTCGTAAAAATTATAGAACTAAAGAAAGAAGAAAAATATATAAATACATTAAAGAACTAAATAGAGAGAAAAAGAATAAAAGAAAGAGGATATCAATGGAGCGAAGAGAGGGAGATAAAAACAAAGTAACATGAGCAAGGATGGAGAGGGACATGGAGGCGGGGAGAGAGGGGGAAATAAGAAATGAGAATAGAAATATCATGTGATGAGAAAATATTGTTTTCTACTAAAAATTCATTAAAAAATTTAACAAAATCAATAAAATTTATTTTAAAAAATAATTCATTAAAATTTAAATTTTTTTTAATACCACAAGACTTTTTATAAGTTGTAAATATTTTTGATTGAATGTCATTAAATTTCTACACTTTGTATACAAAATTCAAACAATTATAATTGAATATATAAGACTTATTTTAAGTACGTTAAAATCTTAATTGAATACCTCAAGACTTTTTCATCATAAATATTTCTCAAAATTATTTCAAATCTTAATTAAATAAATCCCTAATTTCATATAATTTAATGATAGTTCATAACTATTTCTTATTTTTCAATAATTTAACTAGAATCCGTTTACTATAGTTTATTTTATAAAAACAATTATAATTGAATGTCATAAGACTTATTTTAAGTACGTTAAAATCCTAATTGAATACCTCGCGACTTTTTCATTACAAAAATATCTCTCAAAATAATTTCAAATCTTAATTAATTGCATCCCTAATTTCATATAATTCAACAATAGTTCATAGCTATTTTTTAGTTTTCAATAGTTTAGCTAGAATCGGTCTGCTACGGTTTATTTTATAAATAAATCACTTTTGAAAATTATCAATCTTTTTGTTGCTTTAAATAAATTATAATCTGAAGAAAAATAAAATCTAAAAATTGCTTAAATACAAAGATGTTTTTTAATAGCTTCTCAAAAAATCATTCTTCATAAATGATATTTTTTTAAAAATAAATTATTTTCACCATGAAAGAGAAATAGATAACTGCTTCTATTTTTTTAAGTCTCTAAAAATAAACTATATATTGAATCTATTTGTTTATAAATTTTCAAAAGTAATTTTTATGAAATTTACTTTAAAATAGTAAAAATTATTTAAAATTTATTTATTATCAATTAAAAAAAAGTAACTTTTTTATTTAATAATTTAAATAATTATTATCAGAGAATTTAAAAGATGAAAATCACATTTCATTAAAAAAATTAAATTTCAAAAATGATTTTTTTGAAAAATATATCAAAATAACTTTTTATTTAAATTATTTTTTGAAATTTTATTATCTAAATAAAATTTTTTAAAATGACATTTTAAAATAAACTATTTAAACTAACTTTTCATTCTAAATTTTATAAATTTTTTAAATATTATAAAAAATAAAATATTATGAAAATCATTTAAAAAAAATCTTAATCAAATTCACCGTCAAAATCAGATGAGTGAAACAATTTATGACAAAATCGATGGTTTTTTGTGAGACGTTCAGACACCGGTAACTATTGTTTGGTCGGTCGGAAATGGCTGATCGCTTCTTTCCGAACGACTTGCCACCATTCATTGCAGAAACCACACTTGAAGAAGAAGAAGAAGAAGAAGAAGCAACTCATTCCCAACCACAAACGCCACTCTCTCTCACCTCACTTCTTTCTTTACCTTACCAAACACTTTCCACAAACCTCCAACAAGCAGCACTTCACTTTAAACAATCGGTACTCCAAAAAATCCCCCCCCCC
>JBBPBO010001984.1:59179932-59200890 GCA_037974295.1 Cicer cuneatum
CCCCCCCCTTTTGTGTTCTTATATATCTCTTCTCTTCAGATATGTGAGTTTCTTTCAATTTATCTTTTTTTTTGTTTTTGGGTAGGTTCAAGTTAGTAACTTTCACGTTGGTTCCATAGTGGGTCGGTGTGTTTTTGCACACAAAGTGTTTGTGCTATGTTTTCTAAATTCTTCTTTTTCTTTAGGTGGTGAGTGAGACATGGAGTTCGAGTGGGAACCGTGTGAAGGACTATACTCTCTACACGGGGGCTCTTGGAACAGCTTACCTGGTTTTCAAGGCTTACCAAGTAACCAAGAATGTGGATGATCTTAACTTGTGCTCCAAGATTGTTAAGGCTTGTGATTCTGCTTCAAAAAATTCAAGGTACTCTCTTTCATGCGTTAGAGAAGACTTAATTTAGCATTGTGATTTGTGAAGGTTAGTTTTAAAATGCTTAGTTTGACGGTTTTAATTGTTAAGGATAGTTTGCTATCAATAGTTGGATTTTGAAGCATAATGGCATAGAGTTGTTGGTGTATCAACATTGTCAATTGCAGATTGGAGAAAATAACAGTATGTTCAAGTTCTACTACGCTATTGTGTTATAGCACTGCTATAGTTTCTATTTGACAATACTTTGTATTAAATTGCATATCGCAGAACAATAACAATTTGTTAAAATTCCGCTACGCTATAGCGCCGGTATAGCCACTACTTGACAATATTTCTGTGTATTAGCTTATCTATTAATTAAAATATTTTGTAACCAATTATGTAACTTGAGAAATTTCCACTCTTGTTTATCCTTAGGATTAAGTTAGGGAATGACTTGAACTATAGTTTTTGTTGTTTCGAGTTTTGAAAAACGAGTTTAAAAACAATTTATGCCTCCGAAAATATTACTGGATTGAGTCGCGGACTAGGTTGCTCTCTTTAAGACGTTTCGCGGTACTGCCCAAATTGTGCAAGGTAGACTATCAACCACGCCGTCCCCAGGATAAAACAGCTCAGTTACTCTGTATCGGATTTTCACTGCACCGTGAAAAAACCGTTGTACTAAGAATACTCGAAAGAAAAGAAATGTAGAAGTAAGAATATAGAGGGAGAAGAGAGAAAAGCCTCAGAATATGAAGTGCTTTTGGTGTGATTTACAACTGAGCAGAACCCTCTATTTATAGAGGAGATCTGCTACAGGATCAGAGGAAATTCGGGATCCATCTGACCAGATCCACACTAAAAACGTGCCCCATAATTCTAGATCTGGTTGACTCCGAAAATTCCAGGTTATTGACCAAGTACATGGCTACAAAACAAACGTGAAAATAGGAAGGGTTTTGACCAAAACCGAACCGTGAGAAAAATAGGGAATGATTTACTAGATCAGAAATACAGTGTTTACTCGGTGGAGGGTCTTTTAAGTAAAAACGCAAGCATTCATTTTTTCAGAAATTAAATATTAATTTTTAATTTTCTTTTTAATAAAAAAAAAAATAATTCACCACCCAAGCCCAGGCCCGACCCGACCCGGCCCAGCCGAACAGACGGCGGCGGCGCGTGTGTGGTGATTTATTTTGCATGCGTTCTCGCTCCTTCACAAAATTGGGGTACCCCTTGGAGCACACCCCAAAGGTCATACCTCCACCTTATATATACTACTAGAATGTGTAATCCTTCCTATGTGGGATTTCTAATTTTTCAATTCACAAACTAGCTCTTTTGTTTCTCATTTCCAACAATCACCCACTTGAATTTAAAAAGTAGGTTCTGAAATAGCGTCAAACGCTTTCATAAGATTGTGCATAAACAAAGGTGTCTATGACTTGAACCTTTGCATAGCGAGTAAGATTCTGATTTAACAAGAGTGACTCATAGTCTTGAACTCTATCCCGGACATCAAACCCACACACAACCTTTTTATTAGGTGTATTCTAAAAAGCTCGTGCATTTATGGCCCTGCACGTCTATCCCAGTATAGTGAACGCTCTAGGAATTTTTGCCTCGAAATTCCAAAGGAAACGGCCTCATTTCCACATTCACATAGGTGAGTCTATCAAGAGTACTCCTGTAGCTAGGTACTCCCTCCACATAGAGTATAGATCTCATTAAGAGTTTCTATTATCTCAGCCTTCCATCGCTTCAGGAATCATGCTTCCGTTAAATATAATAACATGTTCATCTCATATCACTATGACTTGTTATTACCCATTGAACATAATTCTTGGGATCTCCAGTCTTTTAGGTCGGGTTCCCATCATAAGTGACTCATTTATCTATAGACAATAGTCCCATCCTATTGGATGTATTCATGACTTTCTCTCTAGCCAATCCTTTCGTCACAGGATCTGCTAAATTATCATCGGTGCGTACATGATCCACTATTACAGCTCATTTAGTTAGTAATTCTCTAACTGTGTAGTGCTTACGACGTATTTTTCGTCTCTTACTAGTGTAATAACGATTCTCAATTTTTGCAATAGCCGCGGTACTATCGCAGTGGATCAACACAACTGACATAGATTTTTTCCACAAAGGGATCTCAGCTAGCAAGCATCTCAACCAGCTCGCTTCTTCACTAGCAGTAGCTAGTGCTATCATTTCAGACTCCATAGTGGACTGAGCCAGTATCGTCTGTTTCTTCGATTTCCAAGATAAAGCACCACCGGCTATATTAAAAATATAGCCACTGGTTGCTTTGGAGTCGTCTGATAAGGTGTTCCAATCAGCATCACTGTATCCTTCAAGAACGGCAGGAAATCTTTGATAATGTAATCCTAGATTCATGGTCCTTTTAAGGTATCTCATAACTCTTTCGATAGCGTGCCAATGCTCCATACTAGGTCTACTGGTAAACCTGCACAATAGTCCCACGACATAGGCAATGTCGGGTCTAGTACAATCAGTGGCATACCTGAGGCTGCCAATGATGCTCGCATATTCAGTTTGTCTAACACCTTCACCAGTGTTCTTAAAAAGTTTCATACTTGGATCATATGGTGTGCAAGTAGGTTTACAGTCATAGTATTTATATTTCTTTAAGATCTTTTCAATATAATGAGACTCATCTAAAGAAATCCCCTTTTCTGACCTAGTAATCTTGATTCCTAAGATTACATCCGCTTCTCCGAGGTCTTTCATATCAAAGTTGTTACTCAACAATGATTTTACAGTATTTACAGCATGGATATTTGAATCAAATATGAGTAAATCGTCTACATAGAGACATATGATAGTGCAAATGTCATTTTCAAATTTGTAATAAATACATTTGTCACTTTCATTCACTTTAAACTCATTCGATATAATCAAATTGTCAAACTTTTCATGCCATTGCTTTGGAGCTTGTTTAAGACCATACAGAGATTTATCTAACTTACAGACTTTGTTTTCTTGTCCATGAATTACAAAACCTTCAGGTTGTTCCATATAGATTTCTTCTTCCAGGTCACCATTTAAAAATGTTGTTTTAACATCCCTTTGGCGTATCACCAAATTATGAATTGCTGATAGTGAAATGAGTACCCTAATGGATGTTATTCTCGTGACTGGAGAAAAAGTGTCGAAGAAATCTATATTTTCTCTTTGCCTAAAACCTTTGGCTACAAGGCGTGCCTTGTATTTATCAATAGTTCCATCGGATTTTAGTTTCTTTTTCAAAATCCATTTACAACCTATTGGCTTGCAACCAGGAGACAAGTCTACTATATGCCAGGTCTTGTTAGATTCTAGGGAATCCATTTCATCGTTTATAGCTTCTTGCCAAAGATCTGCATCCAAAGATGACAAGGCTTCTTTGAGATTTGTAGGATCCTCCTCTAAATTATAGACCATATATTCTGGTCCATAATCTTTAGCAACTGTGACTCTCTTACTCATTCAAGTTTCCAATTCACCTTGTATGTTGCTTTCAACATTTCCTGTTACGGGAGTATGACTTGGTTCGCTGCCCCACTATTTCTCGATTTGAAAGGGAATTTATTTTCATAGAAGTCAACATCATTTGACTCTATGATCACTTTCGCATTTAGGTCATAAAACCTATACGCTTTACTGTTTACTGCATACCCAATGAATACACATTCATAGGCTCTACTGGCGAGTTTAATTCGCTTGGGATCGGGGATTCTGACATACGCTAGACAGCCCCATGTTCGAAGATAAGACAAGTTTGGTTGTATTTTTTTTATTATCTCATAAGGAGATGTTTTGCTTATAGATTTTGGATGTCTATTTAAAACATAGCAAACAGTCAAAATAATTTCCCTCCACCAATGAGATGCAGCACCAGAGTTAAGCATAATAGCAACAACAAGTTCAGTCAGAGTCCTATTCTTTCTTTCAGCTTTACCATTCATTTCAGGTGAATAAGGTGTTGTGGTTTCATGTATGATTCCCTGAGTTTTATAAAACTCATTAAATAAACTAGAATCATATTTTGTTCCTCTATCACTACGAAACCTCTTAATCATTTTACCAAATTGATTTTCTATTACAGTTAAAAAGATCTTAAACATGTCAATCGCATCACTTTTATTTTTCATCAGATATACGAAGGTATAGTCAGAGCAATCGTCAATAAAAGTAATAAAATAACGTTTTCCATTTCGCGTTAGTGTTCCATCGAGTTCACATATATTAGAGTGTATTAAATCTAAAGGTTCAGATTCTCTAACAATTGATTTATGTGAACTCTTAGTTATTTTAGCTTGACTGCAAAATTCACATTTTTCAAGTTCATTTAAAGATAACTTTGGAATTAAGCCTAAGTTATTTAAGTTTGCAATCACACGTTTGTTCACATGACAAGGTCTAGCATGCCAAATATTAAAATCACACAACATGTAAGCAGAAGGAGACATTTTATTCATTTCAACATTTAATTTAAACATGCCATAAGTAGCGTATCCTTTCCCAACAAAAATACCATTTTTAGAAATGGTGTACAAATCTGCCCCTATAGCCTGATTAAACTCAGTCTTATTAAGAAGATAACCAGAAACTAAATTCTTCCTTATTTCTGGAGTGTGCATGACATCCTTCAGAATTAAGGTCTTTCCTGATGTGAATATTAATTCTACATCTCCTATATCAGCAACATTCGTGGTGTGGGAATCTCCCAACAACACTTTCTTGTCTTCAGCAGTAGTGTATGTTTTGAACATAGCACGGTCATAACAGACATGGCGAGAGGCGCCAGTGTCAATCCACCATCCATCTGATCCATCAACAAGGTTGATTTTAGTAATCATAGCAATGAATTGCTCTTCAGCCTGTTGAACAGGGTTTGGCTTGTTCCTACACTTTCGTGCCATATGCCCTTCTTTTCCACAATTATAGCAGAGAAAAGGTGCATTTCTAGGAGGTAGTTGCTGCTGTTGCTTTGAGACCTTTGGAGGGTTCCCATTCTTGTTGCTGTTTCTGCAATTCTGATTCTTAAGTTGTTTGCTGTTTGACTTCAGAACTGCTCCAATGAACTTCTTCTTTTTGTTATTGGTAACAAGAAGAACTTCTTCTTTCTGGTCTTGTTTATGGGATTCTTCCTCAACTCTGAGGCGGGTTATCAGACTTTCAAGAGAGAACTTTTTTGTTTTATACCTGAGAGAATTTTTAAAATCTTTCCAAGCAGGGGGCAGTTTGTCAATAATAACAGCAATTTGAAATTGTTCATCGAGGGACATACCTTCAGAGACGATCTCATGAGCAATTTTCTGGATTTCATGGGATTGAGCTTCCACTGATCTGTCATCTGTCATCTGATATCTGAGGTAGCGGCTAACAACATACTTCTTGTCTCCAGCTTCATCAGGATCATATTTCTTCTTTAGAGCATCCCAAACTTGTTTAGCAGTATTGCTGGAACTATAGTAATCATATAGATGATCAGCAAGTCCATTCAGAATATAATTCTTACATAAGTAATCATTATTATTCCATAATTCAGCAGCTTTTTTATCCTTTTCTGTTTGTTCACCATTTTCTGGAACAACAGGAATGTCATATTTTAGAACGTTAGCAACATTTTTCGAGAAAAAATAGCATCTTTTGTTGCCATTGTTTGAAGTGACATCCCTCAAACCGAAACGGTTTGCTGAAATCAGAAACAGATGAACCTGTACCAGTAATTTCTTCGGTAGACATGGCAGAAGGAAACGTCTTAAAATTGTTGTTTCGAGTTTTGAAAAACGAGTTTAAAAACAATTTATGCCTCCGAAAATATTACTGGGTTGAGTCGCGGACTAGGTCACTCTCTTTAAGACACTTCGCGGCACTGCCCAAACGTGAAATTCGGGATCCATCTGACCAGATCCACACTAAAAACGTGCTCCATAATTCTAGGTCTGGTTGACTCCGAAAATTCCAGGTTATTCACCAAGTACACGGCCATAAAACAGTGTTGACTCGGTGGAGGGCCTTTTAAGTAAAAACGCAAGCATTCATTTTTTCAGAAATTAAATATTAATTTTTAATTTTCTTTTTAATAAAAAAAAATAATAATTCACCACCCAAGCCCAGCCCAGCCCAGCCGGCGCGCGCATGTGTGTTGATTTATTTTGCATGCGTTCTCGCTTCTTCACAAAATTGGGGTACCCCTTGGGTCCCCAAGGGTCATACCTCCACCTTATATACACTACTAGAATGTGTAATCCCTCCTATGTGGGACTTCTAATTTTTCAATTCACAAACTAGCTCTTTTGTTCCTCATTTCCAACAGTTTTAAACTTATGTTTTGAAATTTCATACAATTAAAAAATTACAGTTTCAGCCGGATATGGGATGGGAAATAAAGTGATTTTAGTTTTATTTGCTATTGTATTGAATTGCAGCCGTGTGACGTTCATCTGTGGGCGTGCCGGTGTGTGCGCTCTTGGTGCTGTCATGGCTAAGCACGCTGATGATGGGAGATTACTTGACTATTACCTTAGACAATTCAAAGAGGTATTTTGTTGTATTTGTTTCCGAGTCATGATCCATACGAGAATCCAATTTACACATCAACTTTGGTTGTTTAATTTATTTTTCATATTGGTGCTTTTGCTTTGTGAACAGATTGAGCTACCTCGTGATTTGCCCTACGAGGTATTGTATGGAAAAGCAGGTTACTTATGGGCTTGTTCATTCTTAAACAAGCATATTGGTACAGACACAATACCTACTGCTGACATGGTAATGTTTATGTGCTTCATCGTGGAATTTTTCGTTGCAACTTATTTTATCAAAATCATGTCGACTTTTCATGACAATCAACTTTTGATTCAACTTTGACAGAGACCGATTGTGGATGAAGTTATAACAACCAGTAGACAATTGGCTCACAAGGGAAGATGTCCTTTGATGTATGAATGGCATGGGAAGAAATACTGGGGTGCTGCTCATGGACTTGCAGGAATTATTAATGTTTTGATGGGCATGGAACTCAAGCCAGATGAGGTGGAAGATGTCAAGGGTACACTACGTTACATGATTAAGAATCGTTTCTCAAGTGGCAATTATCCCTCCCGTGAAGGAAGTGAATCTGACCGTCTTGTGCATTGGTGTCATGGTGCTCCTGGAGTAACTCTTACGCTTGTGAAAGCAGCCGAGGTAATCTTTTCCGTTATTTTTTTGACAATGAGGCAATCTTTTCCTTAGTTACCACATTCAAATACAAACTGCATGCGGAGTTTATATGATGTAAAGGAATCGTAAATTGATAATTTGAGAGAATCTAATTGTAATGGATTTTGCAATGTTTACCGTATGGTGTACATGAACTATGATCTAGACAATTCAGTTAACAATTCATTTTCTGAGGTACTGCAATATAATTTTATTTTTCTTTACTTTACTGAATTTACGCAATAATTCTTGAGCCAAGTTTTCAAAGACCTGATCTCATGAATAATTTCTTTACCATAATTAGGCTTTTGGGGATAAGGAATTTTTGCAAGCAGCTGTAGATGCTGGAGAGGTAGTATGGAACAGAGGTCTTCTTAAGCGAGTTGGAATTTGCCACGGCGTCAGTGGGAACACCTATGTCTTTCTTTCTCTGTACAGATTGACAGGAAACAAGGAGTATTTATACAGGGCTAAAGGATTTTCTTGCTTTCTACTTGATAGAGCGCAAAATTGATCGTCGAAGGAAAGATGCATGGTGGAGATCGCCCTTATTCCTTATTCGAAGGTCTTGGAGGAATGGCAAATACCTTTCTAGACATGGTTGATCCGCAAGTGGCAAGGTTTCCTGGCTATGAGCTTTGAGTCCCTTCGTATATGAAGCAACATATGTATTTTATGGATGTATATTCTCGTCCCTGAAACCAAAATATTTAGGGTTGCCAAGGACATGTATTAAATTTCGTAAATATGAAGAAAAATCTGCAACTCTGGAATTGTGGTTTTTGTGTAATATGATATGTTTAAGGAGTAAACTGTGATGTTTGGGCGACTGCAGTGACAGCTTGTTTACACGTCTGCAGCTAATTCTTACCTTTGTTTTTGTTATAGATTAGTTTCTTAAATGCTTAGAAATAAGTGAGGCCGGTACAGTTACCTAAGCAAAATCTTTTTAGTTAGCGTTTGTTTGCATGGTAGTCTCACGTTTCGAGGCATCTTTACTGTGATAGCTCTCTGTTGGTGGTGTGTCTATAGCTTTCTGGGTGTAGTTCCAAACACTCAGTTATGCTGGAGTGAGTATCAACGTAAAACATAAATAAAATTGAAGAGAATCTTCAGATGCTGACCCATGGTAGTTAGCCAATTTGAAGTCACTATGCACAGATATTTCAGAAAGTTTATAAGCACTTTGCCACATGGTTGAATGATTTTATTGATTCATGACTCCTACGTAAAGAAAAAAAAGCTCCTATCTAACAAAACAACAATTAATGCACTCAACATGATAGCATTTCACTCTTCTGGTGGGACATCACTTTTTCTCCATAACAATGCATCATGCCCCTGCGTCGTACTCAGCATAGATGTTGGAGGATCTGACTTTAGACCAAACCAACAAGCTTCTCGCTAACCTCCCACACCTTGCGAGCCTTCTCGACATCACTGGCCTCTTGGGATAGCTGGTTTTCAAATGAAGCAGAAGCTTTGTTCCAGCTCCAGTAAACACCAGATTTTGTTAGGCTTGGATCACTCACAACCTACATTCAAAACAACCATACATGAACAAAAACGAAGATACTTCAATGATTCAATCACACTCCTTGAGTGTTATTGCTATTATTACCTGAGCAAGTCTCTTTCCTGATTCATCTTCTGAGACATAGCCTTTGGTTATGTACTTTTGGAATGGAGGGAATAGAGTCCTGAACAAGGGAATGTGCTCCCTAAACAAGCCTGTTGTTGCAATGCAACCAGGATAGAGGGAAGCAAATGTGATTCCAGTTTCCTCATGGTATCTTCTGTGGAACTCTTGCATTGTCAGCATATTACACACTTTGCTGTCCTTGTACGCCTTTGCTCCATCAAAATCTCCACCGTCTATCATGGATGAACTGTTTAGCCCATTCAAGCCACCGGCAAGTCCCCTCAAGTCGCCAAGGTTAGCCTTTGGAGGTACATTTCCGGCCAATGTGTTTGTGTTACCTATTTAATTCATACACAATCAGTACAAAATGCAACTAGATAATGCTTGATATTACAGATAATTGTGGTGAAATGCGACCTCAATTGCAGTTACATTGTGGTTATACATAAAAAAAACCTTGATGTTGCGACTAGATAGTAGTCCGAACTTTTTTTTTAAACCCTTACCCTAATGGACATAATCAACTAGATAATCGTCGCTATTACAAAGAATCACAGTCAAATGTAACCTCGATTGCAGTTACATTGTGGTTGCAGATTCATCAAAAACCTTGATTTTGTGACCAGATAGAAGTCACAAACCATATTTTAAAACCTTAATGGACATACTAGTAATGAACTATATACCTGTGATTGAGCCAACAATGATCAAGCGCTTTGAAGGGTAATCAGATTTCTGCAAGTCCTCAAGCAAAAGGCGTGAGAGAAGAAAATGTCCCAAATGATTTGTCCCAACACTAAGTTCAAAGCCTTCAGCAGTGAATCTCGGTTCCTTAGCAGTTGGCAAGTAAACAGCAGCATTGTTAACAAGCACATCAAGTGGCATGCCGGATCGCCTGAAGTTATCAACAAATTGACGAACACTGTCAAGAGAGGAAAGGTCTAAGTGCATGATAGTGTAGTTTTCCTTAGCCATTCCAGCAGATTTTGCCGCTCTTGCAGCTTTGAGGAAATCCCTGCAAGCCATAATTACATGCCATTTTCCTGTCTCAGCCAAAGCCTTAGCAGTGGCAAGGCCTAATCCAGAAGAAGCACCAGTGATCATAACATTGCCTTTCCTCAATGTTTTCTTGCCATCTTGTGAAGATTTGTTAACTGCTGGAGTTGCTGTAGCCGCTGTCTCTGCCCTCACAGCACCGACCTTTTGTCGCAATTCCCTCTGATAGAAAAGAAGAAAACAATATTAGACTATAGCATACATACTACATTGTATTTTGTTGTTAAATTCACAAATTTCAAACTAACTGGTTGGATTCAAGTGATTAATGAGCTTCAGTGAAGGGCGAAACCATCGGGGGTACCCGAATTCGAAACAATAATTGATTAGACTTTATTTACCTCTCGGCCGAATAATAGATTGCCAGACCCCTTTCTCCTGAGAACCATAGTGTTAAAAAAACTCACAACTCTCAAAATTAACTATAGAATAAAAATCAACAACCCATTTTCAACAAGTGCACTCATTTCTTAAATCATGCACTAATATTTTAGGGTATTGCACTGATTTCCTAAACTAAACTTACACTACACTCACATTCTTCAATTTTTTAAACAAACACTTACAACCCTTATTTGTTTATGAAATTGCATACACAATCTCCTAATAAATAAATTGAAATATTTCAATATACTCATAGATAAGTTGAAACAATTAAGCTTTTGTTGCAATTAATTACCTTGCACCTCAATGCAGAAGAGCTGAAATCACCTTTCAAAGATTCAGACAATGAAACACCAAAAAGGGTTGAATCCTTAAGAGAAACACCAACCTTACCCTACAAACACACACAATACATTTTTTTTCTTTCAAAACATAATCTCAATTATCAACTTTGAAAAGTATACAATAATAAATAAATAAATAAATAAATAAATAAATAAAGCATACAAGAATAACAACAATAAGAAGAATTAAAACAAACCTCTTTAGGAATGGAGAAAGAAGCAGGAAGCAAAGAAGCAGCTTGAAGAGCCATTGCAAAATAAGGTATGAATGAGCTTATTATTTGAAAATGAATGAATGTTAATTAATAAAGTGGTGTTATATGAAATGAGTATATTTGAAAATGAATATATAAAGTGAAATATATAAGAGGATAAGATAATTAGCAGTATGTGCACCTGCCACGTACTTAAAAACCAACCAATGAGGTTTTGATTTTTAGATTTCATAAAGAAAAGATATTTCTAATTTTAATATTGCCAATAGGAGCCATTATGTGTCATACACCCCATTATTAGTAGCTATGACCTATAGGATTTGTTATAATAATATCAGTGCTGAAAGGAATTGGAGGAGTCAAGATAATTTTTTGTATTTCTGTCAAAAAAGAAAAAGAAGATAATTTTTTGGATAGAAAAGAAGGTGAATTCTAGGATTTTGTTTGGCTGTTTCTTGGAATGGGGAATGGGAAATTGTTAATTTCTTTTGAATAGAAGATACTAGAAAGTTTGGAATACTCCTTTTTTAGCTTCAAGTTGCAAAAAATTAACCAGTAACTCAACAATTATACCCCTACCCTACATAATTATCAAACGGCTCATTTTATCATTTTTCTAAATAAAAAAAAAAACAAACAAAATGACTAAGAAATGTTTTCCGAAACATTAAATTGCTTAAAAAATTATTAATAAATTTAATTTAAATTTTTTAGAATTCATTTGAAAATTTTTACATATGGGAAAATCTGGATTTTTTTTTTTTTTTGGATTTGTGGGAATAGACGTATAATTAATTATTGGGATATGCAGTATTTTTTTGGGTCAACGGCAAAATTTTCTCAAGATGCAGATGTTGTAAAGGGCTTCGTTATGTTGTCCTAACTCACTGTCTGATTGGACTTCCTATTACATTATAGGTTCATTTGTTGTAGGAGGTAACTATTAGCATCTCCTGTTTTTGTTGACACACCCACCTCTTTTAGAAGTTTATTTCAAAAAGAGTAGCATTATTTTGATGTGGATTTGGGTTGATTTTCCAAGAGATGAAGAATTTATCAAGAAGCTTTTTCAAAGAAAATAACAAGTGAATGAGAAAAAAAAAATAAAAGATGGGTTGGATTAAGAAGAAAGCGTCAGACTCTAGAAGATTAATAAGTAAATGAAGAATAGTCGCAATGGTAAGAAAATATATATAAGATTGAAGTAAGTTTTTATATAAGAACTCAAAGAGGAGACCTATGTCACTCTCATCATTCTTGTTATAGAGAAATTCTATTAGAGTAAGACTACTCTTAACATAAATGGGCTTTAATGACACAACTCTCTAGGCCCATATTAGACTTATATCATATTTTTCTAAAATAAACTAAATGTAAAGAAGTAAAGTATCTTGACTTACTAACATCAATTAAATTTAAATTAAAACTATTACAATTTAAATTAAAACAAACTAAGAACTATTAAAAATCAAATTAAAATAAACAAAGTTCATTATAATTTATTAAATTATGAATCATCTTCGTTTTTTTGTTGCATAAAAAAGAAAAGAATGCATAAATAAAAGAGTTTTGACTAATTAGCAATAGACCAACCATACATGAGAAGTAGATAGTTACAATTTATAAGTGTTAATTATTCTGATATTATTTTTTTCTGTCGTAAGTTTAGTATACTACAATGATGTACTTATTACCGAATACTTTTTCTTTAACCTGAGTACCATACAACTTTGGTTGAACCTTCCATGTTTAATCATGATCATGTTTAGCGTGTAATGACTAGAAAATAGAAATAACAATTAACCAATTGATGAATTATATGACGACACAATGAAGGCCTAAATCTTATACCATAATTATAGTTATATAGAAGCATTTGATGAGGCAGTATTTGTGCAATTGGCCTCTATTTATTAACAATAATTGAATGGTGAGGATTTTCATTGAACTCCATTAGTAAAAATTCCTTATGAGAATCCCAACCCAAGTTCTTCATAATATGAATTGAATTGTAATTTAAAAAACTTAGCAGTCGTTTACCATAATGCGTTTACTGTTTTTACTACTGAGCTTGTTATGATCAAATAAGTGAATTTTAAACACTTCAATTCTTAAGCTTCGAAATGGTGAGTCATCGTGGCAAATAGCATTGGCATCCTCACCAGTCACCACTCTAACATGCCTGAAGTATGTAGCTAACTTAAGTTTGTCAAAGCCATGGTTCAACCATCACTTGTAAATTGTAATTAAGCTATCATGAAAGAGAACATCTATTCTCAATAAATTTATACACACAATTTTGACACTTCATGATTACACTTAATTATTCCACTATGACATAAAAAAAAAATTTATTGTTGTGAAATCGCACTAATTTTACAGGGTATAAGATCAAAATAATGTAAATTTAAATAAAAGAATATCCAAAGTGATGTGAAAATAAATTTTCTTATGCCGAAGTGTCACTAGTACTTAAAACTAAGAAGCCCATAAGCAACAGCCTGAATTTTGCTACAAAGAGAACTTTGCAAATTTATTTTATCTCATGTTATAGATAATTTTTTAATCTGAAAAATGGCTTTAGTGACGCTTAAACTTGCATCTATCTATGCTATTTATTGGATACTGATTTACCTGGACAACAACATATTGAATTCCATAACAGCAAAACTAAAGGCAACAAGTGTAAAAGAATAATCATTTCTAATTTCAATAAGCTTTTCCCATACTCACGTTACTCTACATTTCCCGATTACATCCATCGGTTTCTAAATTCCTGGTGTAACCTTTTTTTTAACTTCTTTTTTTTTTGTTTGACAATGATTCCCCCCATTTTCCCCCTAAAGTGCATGAATGGAATGATAACCTATCTTCATCCAATAAGCACAAGAACAAGGAATGAAATCAAACGAAACCCCGCTAATATTACAAATCTCACCCACTTTTCTGTACAGGTTTTTGCCAACTAATGGAGAAGGTGATGTCAACTACCTTATGAGCTGATATCCAACTCAATCTCCGCCATGCCATATAGCCACGCATATTCTATAGCTTCTTATATTCGCAGTGGTAATCCAAAATTTTGGAAAGTTCTAATCTCACCTCGAAGACCAGCAGTAACAATCACCATACCCCAGGCTGACATTTTTTGACTCACCCCATTTGAGAAATCCATACTGACTCGAGGGCTTTGGTTTCTTGCAGCTAGAAGAAGTTTTTCCTCTGGCCATGTTGCAGAAATTCTATCAAAAAAGTAACTGTTTGTCGCACTCGCAATGGTTGCATGGTGTGGACTATTGTAACCTGAAGCAGACTGTGAATCCTCGTTACCAAAGTTTTCCTCTACAGGTGTAGGAGGATGATTGGCTGATGTGATTTCGTCATTGTTGTTATCAAGCTCCGGTTGTTCTCCAGAAAATGTATCATGCATGTCCCATGTATCACCCATACCAGGCCAGGGAACGGCCACTGACACATCTTTACAGTGAAAATGCTCATAGGACTGTGTCACGGTGACACCTTTACTCCTGTTAGGCCTGCAATCGGCTTCATTTTTCCAGATGTATACATGGGAATCCTCACTTGCTGCAACAATATATTTACCATTTGCTGTGAGGGAGGCTGAAATCTGGCTACTTGCATTACGAAAGCCTGCACAAAACATGAAATCGGTTTGATCAGCAAGAAAATAAATATATGCTCAAGACCTGTTTCCATTTGTGCAAATTTGCAGAGGTAACAAGCATACAACTGATGCAAGAGCACAACTTTTATCCAATGGTCGAAATAAATTTCGAACAAACCTTTAAGCCTAGGTAGAGAATCCCCCATCCCTCCAGAGAAAACATGAAAACAGTAGTAAAATCTTTGCTTTGACCATATAAATAAACACAATTTATCATGCAGAAAAAAGCAGTTTTCCAAAATGGACTATTCACTTGTTATATTATGTTTTAAATGAATTTCACTTGATGTTAGTCAGTATTTCGCACCTTTAAACTTATGAACCAGATCAACACCATCAACAACCCGAATTCGAGAATCAGCAGATGTGATAAGTACTTCAGATGAACTTCCTGGGGCAAACTGTTTGTAAAATTCAATTACAAAGACAATCATAAGCATCATAACTTAGCTACAGTTGTAAGCCAGAAAATCATTAAATTACCTGGAAACCAGTAATTTTCTTGTGATTGGACTTCTTTTTCTTGTTCTGCAGATTGATCTGACTTTTCTGTTGCAACTTATTTTCTGAATAGATTATGAAAACAGGATGATAATCAGTGGCCCCACAACCGTCAGAATAGAGTATAGATGAATGGACATAACTATAAAAAGAAAAAATAAAATAATAAAGAATCTGACAGTACCGGATGTATTATATAAATGACAGCTACCCTTGTATGAACCAACTAGTGCACCCTGCACACACAGTTTAACTGAGTTAAATATTGAGTTTCTGAATGCTGAAATAGATGCATGTTAACCTTGAACCAACCTGACCATCAGGTGTATAACAAGCAGCAGTGACCATCTCATGAAGATCAATCCAATCAACAACTTGCCGATCAGGAATGCTCCATATGCGAACCTTAGCATCCAACGATCCGCTAATGAAGTATCTATCATCAACAGGATTAAACTGGATGCAAGTTACTGTACACCAGACAGAAGCAGATTGAAACGAAAAGATATTAGCAAAGAAAAAAGAGGGAGTAAGGGTATTGAATTGCTTTGATTGCTAAATTCAACCACCCTATTGGATATTAAAGAACTCCTGTATAAGTATAATTAGTCCTATATGCAGTGAAGACCAATATTTTGATAAAACTGTGCCTTGTGCATAATTTGGGTACCCAATCCTAAAAAACAGTATATTGGATTAGATTGGATAGGGGTATGATGAATTCAAATCTAATTCAATTTTTAGCAGGGAAGAGGCAGAAGAAATTTGATAATAACACATAAAGGTATATATGGGTGCTCTGCCATTTAATCAATATATATACCCATCAGAGTGGTCTGCATGACTTCAACTCAGATTAAGGAAGTCTAGAGATTAGATGAAGATGATGTAATAATTACATTTACTCACCATAGTCACTGTGTGAAAAAATCTTCAAACAAGATTTGCTAGACAAATGCCACAGCCGCACTGTTTTGTCCATTGAAGATGAGAGCAAGTGCTGTGCAAAATGTGGAATAAAAACATTACAAGGATGATCTACAAACACCGGTACTTAATTCATATTTCAAGAATACAAAGAATTGCTTTATGTAAAATATTTAAAGTTAAAAAAGATTATTCAACGGACATTAATAAAAAAGGTATCCAAATAAATAAACCAATAAACCTCCTGCCCTTGAATATTTCCAAAATTCAAATAAATTGTCAGAGGTAGCAATAATATCAATCATTATACTTCATTCCTCAAATTTTAGTCACTACCAGAGTGCTCATCTTTGTCCCCCACTAGTGTTACCATAACTTTAAGGTATGTCTCAACTCACAAATAGGATGTTATAATGCATTTAGTTTACATCAGCATCCCCTCCAATGCATGCTGTAGGGAGCAGTTTGGCAAACTAAAAATAACGGTTCAAAACTTTTGAAGGTCTTTTGTCCCCTTTCAATAGGATCCAAACCTTTTAAGTTAAATATGGTTTCATAAAACAACATAATTTGTTTAACAACAAACATAATTTGGTAAATGTAAACAAGTCACTTTTAAAATTTCTAACACAATAATAGGACAGCTGGGGAGATAAAGAAAACTTCCTTTTAGGAGTAAAAGTATGGATTACAGCCAACTTAGTTTGGAATTTGTTTTGGGTCAGATCTGACTTCGAAACTAATTAACTAAAAACACATTTTTAAAATTTCAGTTATCATAAAAAAACACAATTTTGAATTTAGCTCCATTGTACTGCATTTATCCATTTTTTAAAGTTTAGCAAACAATCAACAAAATTTGCATAAGGAATAATGATAAATTGACAAAAAAACTCACTCTTCTGTCATAAAGACATCAACATACCATCTAATTAGCACCCCCAAGTTACAAACAACCATCCTAAGTAAGCTACTGACCCAAACACATTCTTTCTGTAGTTTAAGCAGTAAATTTTAGCTCCCTATCCTTTATGGGCTATAGACAAGCTAAACTGTCTCCGCATCACAGTTCACTATAGTAAATGCAGTAAAAATTAGATATACCCCAACAGTGATTCATTACAAAGAAAACATTAAATATAAGGAAATCTCTCATTACACTACTACCGTATTGTGTGTAAGTTGCCTCCCTAAATTTGTTCAGTTTTATACGCCTTTTTTCCAAGAAAGGCCTAGAATCACAATGTAATAACTCTAGGAAAAATAAACCATTTTACTTTATAATCAAAAGTTTATAAACAAATTTGAATCTGATAGATTAGGAGAGAAGAAAAAGATCCAGAAATCTTTTCACTCAGACAGAACATTTCTACTTGTTCCCACAATACATATTTTCAAGACTACAATAATGCAACCCAAAGGAGTCACCAAAACAAGCAATAGTCCGGTGCATATCTTGTGCGCTGCGCACATACATCTTCCATGACGTGATAACCACAAAACACTAACGAAAATAGTCTCAGCACGTCCCCCAAACAACATAATAATTAAACAACACATAAAACATATAAGACATTTTTAACAGTTAAATGTATTCTAATGCAACTGGGAACCAATATCTGTCTCCTGATGGCTGTTCAGGCACTCAAAAAACTGTTTAGTAAAAGCCAATTTTATCACTTCATCAATTAATAATAGAAAACCAACAATAACAACTTTAATGTGTGTAGATGCATCAATAACAAGATCAGCCAATGCCAATAAAAGAGTGAACAGTAAACTTTGCAAATACACACCAACTCATCTCAGGAATACCGAAAACAACAAGACCTATGTCTTAAAAACAGAAGCTAACCTGAGACTTAGACCATGAGAGATCAAGCACATCATCTAAATGACCTTGAAAGGAGCAAATGGGTTTCTCAGTAAGTGCAAACACAGTTTCAGGGACAACAAATTGGTCCAAGCTCAACGACTTTCTACTAACGGACGACCTCCCCTTTCTCTTCCTTTCAGGAAGATTATCCGCCAAAGGAGACACCAAAGCCGGTTCCGGCGACCCGTTAACAAGAAACAACATATTAACATTTACATCCTCGTGTTTCTCCATAAGTAACAACTCCCCTTTCCTCTCAGATTCCACAACCTGCCAAACATGAATCACACAATCCTCACCAGCACTAGCTAGATATTTCCCATCTAAACTAAACTTAATACTCCAAATTGAACCATTATGAGCTTGAAACTCTTGACTCTTAAACAATGCAGTAACCTCTTTACATGATTTCCCATATTGTCTCACTCTAACCCTCTCAGGTCCGTGAAACGAACCATCCTGACTATCATCGGTAGCCGAACTCGACCTCCTACCGCCTTTCTCCGACGAAGTATCCCTCTCGTCGCTACTTCGCCGGTCCTTATGACCTGCCATTGAACTAGCAACATTCTTAATACTCTTCAACCAACTCCCACCTTTCTTCTTCCCCTTAGAAGAGTTTCCATTACCATTACCATTAGTAACACCACCACTGCCGCCAGAACCACCGATTACATCTCCGGTATCCTCGTTGTTCTGCCGCCGCATAAGCTCCTGCACAATCGGAGAATGACCGACCGTCATCTCGAATTCCTCCATAGTCAACTGTCTCCCAGTACCAACCTCCTTCACCTTATTCCACATTCCATCTTCTCTAACTTCCTTCACAACAAACTCCTTTCCATTGTCGAGATCTCTAATGGTACAAGCTTCCTCTTCCTCTTTCTCTTTTTCAATCTCGTCACATTCAACTTCGCCTGAAACCGCCGCCTCCGTCGTATCCGCCGCAGCAGAAGCCGAAGTTCCGGGCAAAAAATCGGCACCGGAATGACTTCTCCGAGAATTCTTTCCGGATGGAGGTTTACCAGGGGATCCGCCGGAATTAGCGGGAATAGAGTTATTTACAGTGACGGAGTTAAGAGAAAGAAAAGAAGTGTTGTTGTTGGCGTTACCGTTATCGTTAGAATTGTTGTTGTAACCGTCAGATTTGGATCGGAACATTGCATTGTGAGGAGGAATAGGGTTTCCACGAGAGAGGGAAGGGTCGGATGAAAGACCTATGGTTTGGAGAAGACGGGTTCGGCGTTCGGATACGGAGGAGGGTTGGGAGATCCATATGTCGTAACTGTTAAGTGCAAAATTGTAAGTAGAATTATTATTATTATTATTATTATTATTATTATTATTATTATTAATATTATTATTGTTGTTATTGTTAATGTTTTCTTGTTCTTCTTCTTCTTGGTCGGAGTTGGAGTTGGAACAAGAACAAGAGGAAGAAAGAGAGAGTAAGCGGTCGTGGGATTCGTAGAAGAACTCTTGTTGATGTTGATGATGCTCTTCGTCTGAAGCCACGACAGCTTTGTTCATGGTTTAATGAAGTTGTTGAGATTGGGATTGGGCATTCCCATTTCAATGAAAATGCCCCTCTCCCTGATTGTGTTGAATGGATCAGATCAAGGTTTTTAGTGGAAAGGATTGTGAGTTAGATCAGATCCAATTGGGAGAGAGAAAGAGAGTGTGTTTTTGGGGTAGAAGGAAGGGTTGATTTGAGAATGAATGAAAGTAAGAGTTAAGGTGATTTGGAGAAGTTGGGGTTCGGCAAGAGAGCAATGTTTCTGTGTTTGTGTGTGTGACGAGAGAGAGAAACAGAAACAGCAAGAAAGAGAAGGAGACCCTTCCTTTGTTTTTTTATTTATTTAAAAAATTAAAGATATATTAAGATTCTCACCGTATGTAATATTGCTTTCTGACGTCAAAAACTTTTATTTTCATAATTAATAAAAATTATATATTATTATATCGTTAAATTAATTCAAGAGAGTAAAATTCGTAGTCGTTTGTTATCGACTGTGTGTATATTGTTTTTCTTTTATTTTAATTGTTATAAAAAAATAAAGACATAAGTGCAGCTAAGATAAACAAAACTTTATTTTCTCATGACTCTTAAGATACAAAAATTACAAATTACGGTATTTTTTCATAAAATAAAATCAATATACTATTTAATTTAATATATTAATTACTGTAAAAAGTTTAAGGATTTAATTATACATACAATCACCCTAAAAATATTTTACATATGTATCCAAATATAAAAATTAACTTTTATATACTTTTAGTGTATAAAATCAAATTTCACAATCACAATTTTAAAAATAATTATAATTGAAAGTAAATATTTTTTTAAATTCAATGGTTATAATTGATTTTTCTTAAAACAAAATAAATATATTAAAAACAATTATTTAAAACATAAAGTGTGTTAAGAATAATTCAAAAGAATTACATCAAACCATAACAAAAACTCATAAGTAATTAACAACACAGTCCAACAAATATATCACATCTAAACTCACAAATAAAAAAATATATAATTAAAGCAAAAAATATCTTAATCAAAGTAAATTATTGGATCAACTCACCAATCCATAAAATTGAAATAGAACTTTTGATCTTAGATTTAAGTAACCGTACTAATAATAAGTTTCAAATGATCTACTATTTATTATAAATATCTACGGTGTATATAAATTAAATCTATATAAATTTTTATTTATATATATATATATATATATATATTTTGTCATTAAAT
>JBBPBO010001984.1:59201000-59291229 GCA_037974295.1 Cicer cuneatum
TTTTTTTAAAACCTACTATACTTATAAATTAAATTATAAAAAAATAATGTATAAAATATTTATAAAAAAAAAAGTAAAATGTAAAAAAAAATATTTAAGTTTTGAATGTTTTAACTTTTTTCTTTTTCTTAATTTTTTTGTCAAAAACTACTATTTTTTGTTTTATTGATAATTACAAAAATATTACTTTTTTATGTTGAATATTTCATTTACGGAATAATATATTTATTAAAAAAAAGTACAAAGAAAATAAAAAATTGTAACTCTTTTTTATCAAATATAAAAATACCTTCCAAATAATAATTTATGTGATTTTATAAAATAAAAAAAAATTACATTTATTTTATCATAATGGCCATGGCCCAAGAAAACCTATTAAGTGGCCCGGTTAGCCTCCCTAAACTTTGCCACTCGATATGAATGATATGAATTAAAATGGATAATTTTTTTGAAGTAGTTAATGTTTATAATGTTATTGAATGAGATCGATGGTTTTTCTTTAAGTTTACATAAATTGTGATACTTTTATATATTTGTCATAACATCAATGAACTGCCTCTATTTTCACACTTCAGTACTTCAACTCTTGCAATTAAGTTTTAGATATTTGATAGATTAGTCTCCTAAATGTGTAGTTTAGTGGAGAATCTAGTATAGTAAAATTTTAAGAGGATATTTAAAAAATAAAATTTAATTTAATTTAATTAATAAACAAAAAATATTCAAAAAATACAACAATTTTTACTTATATACTTCATCTGAAATGAAATATAAACAAAGTAGTACTTGAAACATTGATATATATGATTAAAAATTTAATGGAGACGTAACTAATTTTCAACTATCATATTTTTTTTTACATTTCATTTTGGATAGAGTACGATGTAAATTAAAGCAACTCAAATTAAATAAAATTAGATAATAGTCGTTTAAAAAAGTTGAGTTTAAATTTGTTTTAAATAGTCAAATTCTTAAGTTACACTTGTAAGAAATTCATAGTCTATTTTATTTACGAGTCTTGTTTCATAATTGAAAATAATTCTCTATGTAGTTATTGTAGCGACTAAAATTATGAAAACAAGACAAATAAATTTATCAAACAAGTAATAATTTTTTAACTTTTTTATTCATACTAATTTTTAACAAATAAACTTGTTTGAAACAGTTAAATATATATTATCATAGTAACTAAATATAAAAAATTACCAATTTATTAAAGAAAAGTTAGTCAAGACTACCCTCTATTCAACTACCCTTTGTCCGTGTAGTCTAGTGGTAAAGATTAAAACATTGTATTTTATAGAAAAAATGACTCAATCTCTTCTATTAACATTTCTTCTTGTCTATAGAAAAGGATATTGATAGATAAGAGCATTGTTAGTTCTATATGTTTTGTTAAATTTTCCTATTATTTTTTCTTGGAAGAAGAAAAATATTGTTGGTGTTGAATAATATATACATGTTTCATGCTTGAATGTTTTTCAACAATCCTATTTACATTATCTTTTGCAAATTTCGCTGTCGGCTTTTTATATTTTCTTCCTCTTAATCTCTCGTATATCAATATTTAAAATATGATGCCATTTGTTTCAATGCTTTTTTCGGTGCTATGTGAATAAAATAGGGAGTTAATTTTAATTAAACGCATAAACATTGCTTTCAATGGTTAAGTTCAAAGTAATGACGCTGTAGATCAACAACCAACAAAAGTTTTGTTGTTTCTCAAATTGTCCCTCAAATAGTTTGTGTCTCTCAAAGTATGTTTCGGTTTAGTGAGGCATTATAATTATGTCTTGGATTACCACTCAACAAATATTTGTTTTACTTTTGGCAATATTTTCAAAGCTACCATCACTAAAGTCATTTAAGATGTTGATTTATTGGTGCATTTGATTATGCTAACCGGGGACAAATTAAAAGGTAAAGGTATGTCATTATGTGATAAATACTGTAACTTTGAAAAGTAATGGCTTCTGCCCTTCTTACAAGGCTCACCTGAATCATGTATAGGTAGGGGTCACTAATATTCTTTTTCAAAATTAAGGATATGCTATTTCTTTAAATATATATGTGTCTCCCCTTTAAGCTTTTAGAGATTATTCTAATGCTGATCATGATACCCTTTGTGAATTAAACTTTATTATCTTTTATTTTTCTTCAACATGCTAATTGTAAATATTGGTTATCTTTCAATTATGTAAATATATTTTCATTTATTTGGTACTAGGATGCTTGTTGTTTGTCTTTTGTGGCATTCGATCCGTCTTTCAACCAAAAGAATAAGTCTTTGCATAAGTTAACACACTAGACATACATTACATTGACTATATATCTTAATTAATTTAAGATGACTATATATCTTTTAATATTGTATTGTATATAAGAACACAATTCAAGATATAAAATATAAAAAAATAAAAAATTGATTTTTATTATGTTAGAACACAAATTTAAATCGTTGGAACGTTTTTGAATTGATAAAAATATAGTAACAACTAATTTAGTATTTGAGGAAATATGTAAAAATATGTCTGACTCATTCTTATCTTTTAATAACTTATATAGTACTCTATAATTTGAGTTGAGCCTCTTGCACTTGTCTCAGACCCAACTTTTGGAGTGTGACTCCATCGAATATTCTTGTAACTGTTAATGATTGAGAATTGGAATATGGTACATAGTAGAGCAAAATAGCCCATATGAGCTTGTTGAGTCGACTATTCCTTATGATGGTTAATGTTGCATCCTTATCATACTTTTAGACAAGAGTATGTCCTCTTTATTTCTTGGGCAGGTCATTTCGAGTATACCGAACAAGTTTTAAACACAACCTCCAAACATCAAGACCGAAAAGCGTATGCGCTTGATCGACTGTACTAAATAGGTTGGTACCGAACAACATAGAAGATGTCTCAATTTTTTTATTTATTATATGACTCAAATTTTAAAATGATAAGATCATATAATATGTCTTGTAAATTCAGCTAAGTTAGTAAAATGTTGCAATAACATTCACTTCTATTAGTAAAAAGATGCAATAAAATTTGGTACATTAAGATACATGTTCAAATTCACAGTATCTTTCTTTTACGTAGTGTCGATAAATTTTGCAGTTAAGTGCTTTAAATGAATAAAAACTTGTTTCATTATCACTTCTTAATTTATAGTAACGTGATGGGAGTAATATTTCAAAAAAAAAAAAACATGATGGAGTAATCAATTTAATGTCATAAAATACATCATTATTAAAAGCACAATTCATAGTATATGCTTATATAAAGCTGAATGTTAGTACAAATCGATTGATCATTGTTATAATTTTTAATTTCAATCAGTAATTAATTGATCCATTTCATAAACAATGTCGATTCATATTCATACTTCAATTTATTTTAAGCCATATTATATACTTCATGATTTTATGATATTAAATCTTAATTATATTGTTTATAATATAATTTGACCAATTTTTAAGTTTTAATTCAATTGGGACAAATACTAAATATCGTTAAGTTCGACGTTTTGTCTTGAGTTTAAATCAGTACTTCAAAATAAAATAAAATAAAAATTATATATATATAATTTGGCCAATACACGAAGACTTAATTAGCTAGATTAGCAGAAAATATGCAAATTGCACTTATTAATTAATTAATCAATAAAATATATACTTTACAGATCATCATAACATGGACAGAAATAATGAGCAATCAAGGCGAAACAAGTGCAAAAAATACTTGTACACATGGGATTTATTCTATTTCTTAAGACCACTTCTTTACAAATAGCTGACAATTATTCTCTTCCCTTTTCTTCTTTGCTTCGTCATGCTTCTATACTTTTATTTCATTTCACCCCTTCTATAACAATTTATATCTCTTTTCTTTCTTGTAAGTTCCCTACCAAAATCATCATCAAAATATTCCCTTCTTCACAAAATAAATTACTTAGAACAAAATCAACACACGTACGACTCAATAATGCTCGTGTTCATGTCAATTAAGGGGAAAACACAATATGTTAAATATTTAACATGAGTTTAATTTGTATATATGCAACTCACAAGTGTAAAAAAATTATACGTACATCAAATGTTATCACATCATTTTGATATGTTTGTCATAATATTATTTTATTAAAATGTCTATTCAAATATATTAATGGTGAAATGTGATTAATTAAATATATGTATAGAACTATTTTATAGTAACAGTATATACAAATTAAATTCGTTTAAATAATTAAAAAAATATATTTTATAATTTCAAATGTCAAAATTATTTAATTTATATGCACAGTTGTTATATTATTTAATGAATTTAAAAACATACAACTTATAATATTTATTAAATGATGTGTTAAGACATCATTGAATGAACATGTAAAATATTTTTAGTTTTAAATATGAAAATATAGATTAATTAAATCAATATGTTAAATATAACATGTACCAACATTATGTAGGTTGGTTTGAATATAAGGATCTGAATCCTTTAAGCAAAAATTTGAGTTTGAGTCGTGTAGATAAAAAAAAATAGTTAAAAAATTCAATGATGGTCTTGCGCATTCAACCCAACTGCATATGGTCTTACCAACAAAAGAGTTCTAATTTTTATTTTAAAAAGGAAGGTAAATTATTTTAGATTAAATATATTTTTGTTCCATACAAAATTATGATTTTGTAAGTTTAGTCTCTAATTTTTTTTATTTCTTTTTAGTCTCTATTTTAATTTTATTGGAATTTTTTTAGAGACTAAAAATATCAATTTTTTACAAAAACTTTTTAAAATAAAGATTAAAAGTGAGTAATAAAAAAATTATGAACTAAAAAATTGATAATTTTTTTATAATAAAAATTTAAAATTTACATAGATCAAAAATTTATTTTACTTTTTTATTAAATATTAAAATTATACTTTTTTTTATTAAGTGTCTAATTAGAAGAGTTAAGATCACCGTGAAGATGTTAATAATGGGTGCATTGAACACTTTCTACATATAACATGATTAAAAAAAAATGTAAAGTATGAACAATTTGAGTTTTACATTTTATAAGAAAAATTGTTCAAAAAATATATACGCAGAAAAAAGTATATCTCACCGCTCAAATTTAAAAGACGATTTTTTTTTTATAAGCATAAAATTTAAAAGAGTTTATGCTCACATAATTGAATGGGGTGTCCTTGGATTCAACATAAATCGCACTAAATTACAACTCAATATCAGATGGAAACATGGTGTAGAGAGAGAAAAGCCTGTCTTGTTTTTATTTGTTTCTTCTTTGCAAATGTAAAGCACAGTCCAAAAAGCATTCTGTGATTCTGTCCATAGAGTAAATGGTTAGAACGAAAAAAAAAATAGATAAAGAATATTATTTTCCTAATAGTGACATATTCTTTGCATATGTCATGCAATGATTGACTTCATCTTCTAGGTTGTAGTCAAACTTAACATTGCATAGCTCACACGTTATGTACATATTTGTATTCTTTAATTTAGTAATTTACCTCTCTGTTTTTCCCTCCTTCTTTTGGTTATTGGTGCAAGGTGAAGATGTCATTTTTTTATTTATTAAAAATTTATAAAAATTAAGTCCAACTTTAACGAAATCCAGAACATAAATAGCTAGATATAAGGCTTTAAACCTTCAAAGTCACACTTTCCATTTCATATTTTTTTAGGTTACTTTCCATTAATTTCATGCTTCTTAATGGAATTTGACTAATTGAAAAAGTAAATATATAAAATAATTTTTTTTTAGAGTAAATCAGAAGTTTTTACTTCTGAAATAAAAACCTGTTTCCTCAAAACAAGTTTGCTTGCTTACTTTTAGCACCAATTTGGATTATTTATGGTTGTTATATGATACAACAGTTATAAGACAACTCTAAAATACTATTAGATAAAGATATTTTTTTTATCTCTCTGTATTGGTGTTGCAATGTAATAAATGGAGATTATTCAAATATTTTTTTATATAATTAATTGAAATAGTTTTTAATCAGGTAAGTAATTCGAAACCTATAAATTATGAGGTGATTTGAAAATCACAATAATTAATTTAGTTTATTTTTTAGATTTATAGACGAAATAGCAAACATCACTAAAAATTAACACACACAACTGTGATATTTCAAGTTATAATTCATATGAATTTAAATCTGAAAAATTATCATAATTATTAATTTACTAATATTAGCTTATAAAAAAGTTACATTAATTTAGCTTTTTATTTTTCTTGTCATAGCCAAATTTTACATTTTGTTAGTACAAATAATCATTATTTCTCACAAATAATAGAGATGTACATTACTATAATAATGTGTAAATAACATAAAGACATACATTATCAAAACTTGTGACATTAATTGATCGATCATTTACATAAGATCACATGTCTATTTACCATACAATAGAGGGCATTAGATTTGTGTCCAATTCGTGTGAAAAGATATTTGTACTACGTAACTCTGCCAATATAGTTAAATTAATATGCAATTTGTTTTTTTAAAAGAAAAAATTTAGCAGCCATGTGAGTAGCTATAAATTTTTTTAGCTTCCTTCAAAATATCTTAATTTGTGACAGACAGACTTAGGCCAATTGTACGGTAATTGTGTGCTGCTGGCACTTAGCCACATACATTAATTGTTTTAATAAATAAAATAATTATTTTATATTGTAGTATATAATATACTATAGTATAAAGCAACTCTTGAGAACAGGGGTCCAAAAAGAACAACCAAGTAGTACAAAATAAAACCTCCCATTCCTACTTAGGGGGACAAGGACCAAGGAGTTTAGGGTGTAGAGGGTAGTAGTAGGGGGTTCAAACTTTAAATCATCATTTATAGTTCACGTTTTTATTTAGTTTCTATAAATATAATTTTGAAGTAAATATTTTTTTTATTTAACTCTCTAATTCTTATAGAAAATAGAAAATGAGTTTTAATAATTTAGAATTCAGTTAGAAGGTAAGTGAAATTTAATTAAGAATTATTTCAGTAAGAATTTCAATTTAATTTTCAAAATATTGTATATTAACAAAAATTCATTAATCACTTGAATTCAATTATTTAGTTAATTGAAGTAAATAAATACTTATATTTTTAAAATTGATAGCATTGATTCATTATTTATATGTGCAAAACTATAATAATAGATATTTGTATTAATACATATTTGCAAGAATCTTGTATTTTTTATTTGTTGGACTTCATACACATAATTTAGTAGATAATTGTCTTTTATTTGTCCGACTTTCGAAAACATATTTGCAAGAGTCTCATTTGTTAGTACGTGGACACAATAAAAAGTTGTATTTAGTTTTATGTTTTGTCATTTTTTGAAAGAGAATTAAATGTAACACTCTTAAAAAGGTAAAATCTTAAACTCATAAGAAAAACAGTGAATGCAAAATTTTCAAGTAAAAAAATTGAATTGTGATGGGCTTGAAACAATCAATTGTGATAGAGAGAGCCCATGAAAGGTTTTGATGGTGGTGGCAGAGAAGAGATTAAAAAACCAAGCAAAAGTATGCATAGATATGTGTTGTAGGCAACAATACAAGACTTAGTTACTGTTATCCCACTCTCTCACATGGTGTATCCAGCCCATTGTGTGTTAGTTACTGTTAATGTTAATTGAAGGCGACACCATTTGTTTGTTTCAAAATGTTTGTGTGAAACTTTTGGGACCGTTTTATTAATGTCTCCTAACTCCTACTACCTTTCTTTTATTTATCTTTCTCCATCCAATGGAAGAATTTTCTAGCACATACATAATTTTATAGAGGTTGGTGGTTTTGTGGTCCAAATAATAATAAGAAGCATATAAATGGCCAACATCTACTCCCCACGTAGACTCGTAGTATAGACGTGAGTTAGGAGTAAAAATAGGTCACATAGTGTTAAACTTACATCATCATACTAGTATTAATTAAGCTTTTCTAAATGTGCATTTAAGATCCAACTTATATTTCAACTTTTCTAACTACATAAACAATTGAGATTATTAAGACATCATTGAAAATGTTTATTATCTATTTTTATGTTATTTTTTATCATAGAAAAAATTATATATAAGTGCTAATATAATTAGAGCTTTACTTTTTTAAATTAACAAGGTCAAGTTTTCGAGCAATTAAAAAAAAAATCTTTTAAACAAAATAGGCGCATCTATTTAATTGTTATTATTATACTAAATTTTATATAGACTAAATAACACTCGTGATCCCTTAACTTAATTTTAGTTAATCATTTATCTTTTTTTTCCGATTAGATCCTTTATTTTAATTTTAAGTGACAATTTGTTCTTTTATGTTTTAAAATGTCAACAATGTGATCTTTTTTAATTTACAAAAATTCATCAAAATTTTCAACCAAAACCCGTAAAATTAATTATATTCTTCAATATAATGCAAATTTCATCAAATCCAACACTCAAATCTTCAAATAAACTCATATTTCCATCTCTAACAACATCAGATAAAGAATGAAAATATAAGTTTATTTGAAGATTTGAGTTACGAATTTGATGAAATTTGTATTATATTGAAGAATATAATTAATTTTATGGGTTTTGATGAAAAATTTTGATGAACTTTTGTAAAAAAAGGATCACATTGTTGACATTTTAAAACATAAAAGATCAAATTGTCACTTAAAATTAAAATAAAGGACCAAATCGGGAAAAAAAAAATATAAAAGACTAAAACGTTAACTGAAATTAAGTTAAGGGATCACGAGTGCTAGTCTTTTATATATTATGTTTAAATTTTATATTTATTGATATTTTTAATAGTTAAATTATGTTGGTCAAACTACTCAAATAAGGCATGCATGGTAGCTTAATCGGCATTTTTAGATAGTTGAATTTGTTTTCACATTACTAGGAAAACTCTACTTGATTTAGTACTGGTTGACAGAGAAACTCTAATTAATCTGGTGCAACTCTATTTTAATATAGTGCAAGTATTAGTGCAATTTAATTTTATTATATCTGCGATTTTAGATTAGTTGTTATACATCTAATGTAATAAATAGACAATGACAAATTTGTTATTATTTGTTTGATTTGTTATAGTAAACCATTCTAACAAGCATGTTAAAAAAAATTATTTGATTTGTTAGATCTGTTTTATTAAACCGTTCTAACAAGTATTAAAAAAAAATTGTATGATTGTTAGATCTGTTATATTAAAACGTTATAACAAACATTTTAAAAAAAATTGTTTAATTTGTTACATCTGTTATATTAAACCGTTCTAACAAGCATTTTAAAAAAAATTAAACAATTAATCTTCACTTGCAAGAAATCTTGGCGAGCATCAATCAAGAAATGTTTGGAGTTGAAATTTCAAATTAATCTTCACTTGCATATTGAAATCCACAGGGTAATATTTTTCAACTAGAGTGCAAATTTTTTCAATGTTAAAAGCTTTATAATTTTCCTTAGGAGTCAAAGCACAACTTAGAGTTAACAAATTCATTGCTTGCTCACTAAATATGTTATTCAACTCTTGTAATTGTTGATCAATGGTAGTAAAAATATTTCAACTCTAAAATAATGCTCTATTGTAACTAGACCTTGTTGAAGACGAGAGCGTCCAAATCTTGTTGTTGAATGAACATCGTTGAGATCAGGAATCTCAATATCATGTTTTTCACAAAAAGTCTTCACTTCAGTAAATAATGCATCTCAACAAGTTTCTCTCAAAGCTTGAATAAAAGACTTTGTTGTTCCAACCAAACACATTATTGAATGAACATCGTTGAGATCAGGAATCTCAATATCATGTTTTTCACAAAAAGTCTTCACTTCAGTAAATAATGCATCTCAACAATTTTCTCTCAAATCTTGAATAAGAGACTTTGTTGTTCCAACCAAACACTTGACATTAACTATATTTTGAAATTGTTGTAAGGTTTGACAAAGTATATCAGTTATCCCCATAATCTCTTTCATCAAATGCAAGATAAATATAAAATCAAACGCCTTTAAATAGTTATAGGCACTATCAGCATCCTCACGTGTAGAATAACTATTTGCTCTTTCATTTGTAATTTTTTTTTAAAACAGTACAAGTTGCCTCATACATATTTATCAAGCTACAAATAGAAGAGAAATGTGATCTCCAACGAGTATCCACAACTCGTTTCAAAGTGCCAATTTGATTTGTACCTTTATCAGTTACAATCTCATCAATTTCTAACAAACATGCAATTTCCTCTAATTGAGCAGCTTGTAACTCACCATGACGCTTAGTAGAAGAACAAACAACATTAATAACAAAAATTAGCTTCTAAAAAAATTTATGAATTGGAACAACTTCTCTTGATGCAGTAACCAAAGCAAGTTGCAATCGATGAGCAAAACAATGGACATAGTATGCATAAGGACAATCTTTCATAAATAATGCTTGTAAACCGTTATATTCTCCTCTCATATTAGTAGCACCATCATACCTTTGACCACGCATGTTAGAAACATCAAGATTATGTCGAGAAAGTATATCACATACTTCTTCTTTCAGAGTTAAAGCTGTAATGTCTTTAACATGTGCCACAAAAAAAATCGCTCTTGTATTAAACCAACTTTGTCAACAAATCTTAACACAAGAGACATTTGTTCCTTTTTTGATTCATCACGAGCTTCATCTACAACAATGCAAAATTTAGAATCATCAATTTCTTCATAGATATGATTTCTCACCATACTAGAAAGAATATGCAAGAGCTCTTTTTGAATTTGATGTGAAGTATACTTGGAATTATATGGAGCATTTTCCAATACAACTTTTGCAACTTCATCATTGTAAGTTGCCAAGAGTTTTATCAATTGAAGAAAATTACCTTGATTTCTTGACCCGCTAGTTTCATCGTGTCCCTTAAAAGCACAAGTTTCATGATGTCTTGAGACGCATTCGATTCTTCAAAATTTGTTCCTAGCTTTGCACTTGAAAAACATTCCTAATATGTGCATCCTGATTTAACAAGTCTAGACAAGCTTTCATTGTATTGTTGTGTGGTGAGCAAGGATCCATCCCTATGTGTTTGAGAAAAGCGCAACGTTTTTCATTTTTAATTTTCTTCCAATTTCTAAAATTCGTACCAATGAAGACATCTGATCCGGGACGTCCACTTGGTCTTTTTCTAAATAGATAGCATCATAAGCAATATGCAACATCTTTAGAAATTGAATATTCTAGCCATGAAGAAAAGATGTTAAATCAGGCATATTGAAATCGTCTTGGATGAAGCTCGTTGCTAGATAAAGGATATTCTTCTAAATTTATTTGATAAAGACCAAATTTTAGATAAGCTCTACGTATTGCATCCAATTGATTTGGTGGATATTTCCCAATTTGAGGGCGTTTTCTGGGGTCACGTTCTAAACATTTCTCAAAGTCATCTTCGAAAACTCTAGGAACCTTGGAAAGATGATTCTCATTTTCTTCAATTCTTGGATTCTCAGAGATAGTTTCTGATGTAGAAGTTATAATTTCTTCATCTCTTTCACTCTCACAAATTTTCCTCTTGAAAAAAGAATCAATTCTTTTAATCTTCTTCATTCTCACAAACTTCTTTAATACAACAATCAACGAAAAATCAGCACTAATCAACAAATCAGCTAAAACTCCAAATCTTTGTTGGCTTCACCATATCTGCAACTGCCTCTGTTATTTCTTGCACAAAATCTACTATCATCCCATCGATTCTGAATCAACAAAAATCAGCGATGCGAAATTGAAATCCAAACTCTAAAACTCAGCAAAACTCCAAACTCCAAACATAATTCTGAATCTGATGATGAATGAAACAAAAATACGAAATTGAAATCCAAACCTTTTGAGTTTTGACAAACCACGAACGGCAAGGAGGCGAGGGCGAGGCCTATTGTGGAACTTGAAGCAAGATCAAGATTGGCCGATTCTGGAACTAGAAGAGGGAGAGAGAGGAAGAGGAGAAAGACTGATTTTAGGGTTTAGGTATTATTGTAATTTTCTAATTTTACTAATTTGACATAAAGAAATTAACGGGGGTCAGAATAAGGAATCTTCGATATAGCCTTTTATTTTACCTTTTTATATAGTAGTTCATAATTATTCAATATAATTTTTCTATATGACTTTCTTTATATTTCAATCAACCGACAGTTTCGAGTCTTCTCACAAGGATTTAGTACCATCAAGTTTATGAGAATACAAGCAACCACCGCAAGGTCAAGTTACTAGTGGTTCTAAAACTGTCTCAAAATATAGAGAACCAAATAAACTCTCAGTGAGAAATTTTATAATTTTAGATAAAATCGATGAGATTTTATAAGTTTATGGCGTGTCACTAGTTTCTTGAATTATTAAATCCTTTGATTAGTTTTACTCTTCAGAAATTTAAATTTACTTAAAGATCACTCAATTTTATTTTGAACATTGGAAGCTTTGCACAAGAAAAAAATATTGTTTTTGCTTATAGTTATTCAACTTGAATAGTCGGCTTGATGTTGATACTTATACTAGATTGAAACATAAATCACTATGTTGTCTCATGTGTAGATAGGTTTTCAAGAAATTTTTTACTATAATTCTTCTACAAAGTGTTGACGTTACTTTTCTTACGAATAATAATTACACTCTTAACGAGACACTTGTATTTATATCAAATAATTCTTTGTTTGTTGTCATTGGATTCATGTAATTAGAAGATGTGCCCTAATTAAGATACCAAATGGTTGTATTTATGTCATATGATCCACTCTTTGTATTAACATATGCACATAATCACTAGATGCACATTAAAGTACTAGATGCATTCTTAAAATGATCCATAATCTCTTGATTGTAATGTTTTTGTATACCATATGATGGTGTCATAGGGTTAATATAACTTTTTGACACCGTCTATTGAAGAGTTTTATTTGTACACTAGATAAATTATCAAAATTAATTGTAAGTTATTATAAATAGACCAACTTAATTCCTACAAAAGAGCAGTGATGGATCTTTCCCAATATTCTTAAGAGAATCAAATATATGAAAAATATATATAATATTATTGCAATCAAAATATAAAATTTATGGGTTGTTGTAATGATTCCTTAAGTAGCAAAACACATATTTGCAATTACGCAAACACAATGTTCTTATCATTCTAGTCCAACATTATGTATATAAATATTACTTGAGGCTACAATATGTATAGATATATTTCATATTAAATAAATAAAAAAATGAAAGTTTTACGGTGCCCATGGCCCCTACCCCAGCCCAATCAAGATATGTCCTGAATAAGAGGGACTTGTATTGGAAATGAGAGAGCATGAAAGTTTCGTTTATTATAAAGTTTTATTTAGTAGATCGAAGATTTAGTAAAATCTTGATTAATACATTATCTTTATTATCTACATAATTTGTGCAGCGCCTTATGAAAGCACTGTTAAATCTTATAATTTTATAGTGTTTGCTAAAAATGCACTATTTATTATTGGTAATTCTATACACTATAAAATAGTCGACAAAACACTCACCATCTTGTAGAGTATTAGTGAATATGATGATTTTTGAGACACATGTTAGATTAATAAGTTAGAATAAAACAAATAAAAAATATTTACGATATCAACTGAATCTAAATTTATCTTAGTCTCTCTATCTATGTGCATATGTAAATTTTAATTGTAACTGGAATATTCAGTTTCATTCTACCATTTTAGTTAAGAGTTTTACCTTTCTTTATTTGAAATTTGAAAACACACTCTACCTATATATTCATTTTTTTAATGATTCAGTCCTAAATTAAAATAAAGTAAACAAATATTTTTATGCTTGATATATTTATTAATTTAACAAATTTTTTGTAACATAATATATATTATTTTTATTTAACTTATAATTTGGGTAAATTCAATTCCATCCTTTTTAGACATATATCATAGATAGGGTTCAGGTAAAAGAAAAAAATCAAATTGAAAGATTTTCCGTCCAATCAAAATTTAAAAAAAAATAAGAAAAAAATAATTCTTCAATCTCAAATGGTTTTTCTTATGTTGAAAAAACTACTAGGAGATTATATTTTCAATCTCTATCATTTAATTTTTTATCTTATTTTTCATATAAAAATTTAGGACAAAGAAATGATGTATCTGTTCAATATAAAAAATCCTTAAAATTTTCATTAAATGGTTATAAAAAAAATTATATTTATCTCTTTTTAAAATAATATTATTTTTCGCTAATTATATTTAATTAAGAGTTAAAAATACAACAAAATTAGACACGAGAGAATTCATTCGTCGTTAACCCCGTTTCATAAATGCACCAGCGTTGAACTAAAGCCCACATTTTTTGTGCATTGACAAGACCTTTGGTATTTGGAAGTCAAATTTGGAGTGAGAATTAATTGAAGTCCAAGCCTAAAGAATATAGGCTGTAGACCAGTTTTGTCAACTAGCACCCATTTTTAAATTACCCACACAATGATTTTACTACTTTAATTTTATTATTATTTACTATCTCTATTTGGTGCCTAAGACTTCTTTTATTCATTTGGCACATATTAAAAAATATTATAAAAAAAAAAAAATAATGATAATTTATTAATAAATAATATATTTTTTACTAATTTAAATGCAAAATGTAAGACAATGCAAAATGTAAGGCAAAGTATAAACTAATGTTCCATTTAAAGTTATAAAATGATATTTATTTTAATACAATTTTTTTAAAAGTTACAATCGATTAGGTGACGAGAGTATTTCTATTAGTATATTTTTATTCAATAAAAATAACATGAGAGTTATGCAAATATTATTAACTAGATGACACAATTGAAAAAAAAATTAATTTTCTTTTAAAAAATAATTTAAATATGAATTTTCAAGTATTAAAGATTTAAAAATTCATATTTAATTTAATTTTTATTAAAAAAATTAAATTTTTTTAAATAAGTTGTTTCTACTATCCTACACGTTAATGTGAAAATAAAATGTTAAAATTTTAGTGTTTAAAAACTTTTTTTAATATTATAATATATAGGTCATGATTAAATTTGTATAAAAAATCTGACTAAAATAATCTTATCATTTTTTTTTATCATGTCAACATCAAATACAAAATATAATAATTTTTATAATATTATATCATGTCTCTCTTATTATACACGCCACACGATCATGGATTGAATTACCAATTATACCACTCATCCCTTAAATATTAACCTTCAATCATCACGTGTTGTATGCCAATTCTAGATGCTGTCTTACTCTTCCCCTACCCACATGAAGAAAGAAATATTTGTTAATTGTAGAAATATATGATCTTTAGCATGTTTTAGGAAAATTTCCACAAAAACCAAAGAAAAATATGTTAGTCAAATTAAAGTTTTGGCCAAAGCAAATATCCTCATAACTCAACACATATATCTTGAAGGGTGAGCCCTATACTATTGATCTATTTTTTCTCCTATCTTTTATCATAAAGAACCGTGTAAAAGGGACTTAATATATAGTTTTATGCATTGTCCAGCTCAAAATTGCATTATTTGGTCTAAAAGAAATTACAACTCATTCTTGTGCAAAATTATTTTTTAAGTTCTTTGAGAAGAAGCAAAGAGAGGACGGTGAGGATAATATAAATTTATATAGCACGAGGTGGCAAATGATGCACTAATTGATATTAGAATCATAAGTGCAAAAAATTTGTTAGTTGAAAATTAATTAATATGAGAACGAGATAGGAAACTTAAGCTATATATGTGCAATTAAAAGTCACTATTAAGCAATTATGAGATGCTTGGCAGTTTTGGTCAGATTGTCAGGCGATTTAATCATGTTTCTTGGCTTGGACATTTATTTAGACACCATTTGGTTGAAGCACATGGCACAGGTATGAGTTATAGAAACAGAGTTGCTCATGTGATGAGCCATTGTATTGAGTAGTGTGAAATATGGATATGGAAATTTTGGACTAGTTTTGAGCTATTCCTAGGTGCCATTGTAGATAGCCTAAGAAAGGATAAAAAATAATTATTGTTGTACACAAAGTTGGTTGAAGAATTATGCTACATGATACTTAACACACAAATCGAAAGGCATTTGGTTGGTTTTTATTTATTGTGGAATTGGAGAAAGAGGCTTCAAATTAAAGACGAATTTAGAAATCAATAGAATAAGGATTAGTTTTCTTTATTAATAAAAAATTATTACTACGATATTTAAAAAAATATATAACTCTATTAATATATTAGTAAATTTATATAGGGAAGGGGCTACAACTCACTTAATCTCTCTATATGTGTCCTAACTCCAAATTAATTTTATTTGATTTTGTAATGGTATGAATCTATGAGACCCATCCCAAATAGATTGGATTAAGCATGAATAAAACACACCCAACTGTCTAGTCTAATAGAGGACATTCAATATGGAAACACAAGCCAGGCACATAAGCTACCCGCAACGTCATTTTTGAAGATAAGTACATTTAAAGATAACGATTTTGGAAGGTCAGACGTGTCTCCACCGTTCCGCATAGTGAGGATCTATATGACTTGTAGAAACATCTCCACCAAGCTCGGATATCAGGGGCATAAATACACAACGTCTATTCTGACATAGTCGTAATAGACATCTAAGTAAAGATAGGAACCACCAACAAATCAATCGAGAGGAGCAATCCTTATCAAATATTGTCTAGGTTTGAAGTATAACTGTATTTACTAATATCAAGAAACAATTCTCTAGTCTCTATTTAGGTCAAACGACAACAACTCTAGAGTCATGATAAACATTAAATGATTAACCAATTAGCGAAGAGGAGCATGAATCGTCTAAAATCTTACAAAGTATTATAAATAGGGGGTTCATTAATAGGTTTAAACACAGTCTCATATCTCACCTAAACCCTTTGCACCATACCTTACTTTGGCATCGAAGTGTTTTTACATGTACACTTTGCCTTACTTTGGCATCGAAGTGTGTTTACATGTACACCCTCATTTGGAGAGAAGGCATATCACAAGTAAACAAGGTGCATTCAACACATGGGGGAAAGATTAGAAAACCAGCTTGGAGTTCATGTCACCAAACTCAGTGATTAACTTGTGGTGTTCATACAATAATAGAGTCATATAGTAGAATAATTTATAGAAGATTTTTTTTTGTCAAATAACTTAGTGGTTGGGATCACACCTTAAGTGTGGGGAAGTGAGGAATCCCGAGTTCAAACTCAAACTCCCACATATCAATGTCCTTACAGATACTAAGTGAGTTATACTTACAGAGTTTTATAGTTGACTTTTTCAATTTTTTATACTATGTCCATATTCATTAATTTAAATTGGTAGAATATATTGAAGGTGCAAACACGAGAAGAGGGGGTTGAATTGTGTTTGACTAATTTGAATACTTTTTAGTTTTAAAACAAAACCTATTATGTATGAATTAAAACAGAGTTAGCAGTGGATATAAAGTAAATAAAACTCAGAATTTTATATTGATTCACCGTTAACTAGGCTACGTCCAGTCCCTTCACTTTGAAGGATTTTACTAATTCAATAACCTTGAATTACAAAGTACCACTGACTCTCCAAGTCAGTCTTCTCAAAAAGTCTAACAACCCTAGACTTTTGAGGAAAAGAACCTTGAATCTAATTGCTAAGTAATCTGCTACTCCTTCTGACTTCCTCAGATTGTAGAATCTACTTCAATACCTTAGACCTAACACAAGGGAAAGAAAAACTTAGAGTACTTGCTTCTGGAAAGCGGATACTCACAATTGACTTCACTGAAAACTCAAGTATTTTGCTATTGTAAGTGTATGACTCTCAAGTATTTTCGATGCAAAGTCTGCTGCCTTGAGTCTCTATTTATAGTTGAACTTTAGGACTTCAGTGATGCTTTACTTCTGGAGTATATTTCGATTAATTTGTTTAAAGAATATTGCTCCACTTCTGTTTTGAGCATACTTTTAGCTAGATTATGTTTCTCGAGTTTTTTGCTCCAATTCTCTTTTGAGCATACATTTAGCTAGATTCTGTTTCTCGAGTCTTTTGCTCCAATTCTGTTTTGAGCATTTTTCTCATATTCTGTTTTGAGCATATTTTTAGCTGAATTCTGTTTCTATAGTCTTTTGCTCCAATTGTGTTTTAAGCATTTTTCTCTGACAGATTCCTCTGATGATATCCTCTGGTAACGTCATCATCTGATTTCTGCTTCTGGTGACGTCATCTTCTGGTGACATCCTCTAGTGGCGTCATCCTCTGATTTATGCTTCTGGTGACATCCTCTGGTGACGTCAGCCTCTGATTTATGCTTTTGGTGATGTCATCTTCTGGTAACGTCATCCTCTGATTTATGCTTCTGGAAACATCATCCTCTGATCTATTGTTTTGGTTCCAACACATGCAATCTTCTGGTCTGGACCAAGTCACTTGTTCTAGACCAGTTATCTTCTGATCTGATTAAGTCTGGACTGATTCTTATAATTACTACCAGACTATCTTCTGGTCAGAATTAATTCTGGACCAAGTCTGACTTATGATTCCTTCTGTTCTGGAACAAGTCTCCCTCTGGCAGGCTTCCTTCTGGTCTGGTCTAGGTCTCCTTCTGGACTCTGCTTCCTTCTTATCTAAGTCAGAAAAAAAAATCCTCTGATGGTTATTTAACCTTTGATGACATCCTCTGATATCCTCGGCAATTGTATCCTCTAGTGCCTTCAGTCTTCTTTTATTGTGGAATTGGAGAAAGAGGCTCCAAATTAATTTTTTTGAATTTGTAAAAGTAAGGGTCTATGAGGCCCAACCCAAATAACAATTGGGTTAAGCACCGTAGAGATCTGCATCGTATGCATAAAATAGACCTAATCTAATTGTCAAATAGAAGAAATCCAACGTGAAAACACCACCTAAATAGGGTGATGTGGCACAAAATCTACACTGATGTCATTCGTGAAGATAAAGATTATGAAAAGTCAAACGTGTCTCCACCATTTTGCATATCGGGGAATTCATTTGACTCATAGAAATGTCTCCACCAATCTCGGATATTAGGAGCACATGCACACAACACCTATTTTGACCTAACTAAAATAGTCATCTGAATGAAGATATGAAACACCAACAAACCAATCAAGAAAAGACCTCGTAAGGAGCAATGCTTATCAAATATTGTTCAGGTTTGCAGTATAACTGTATTTACTAATATCAAGGAACAAGTCTCTAGTCTCTATTTAGATCAAGCCACAACAACATTAAAGTCAAGGTAGACACTAAATGATCATTCAATTAGAGAGGAGGAGCGTGAAACATCTAAGAGCTTACAAACTACTATAAACACGTGGTTCACTCATAAGTATAAACACATTCTAATATCTCACTTAAATGTTTTGCACCTACCTTACTTTGGCATCAAAGTGTGTTTGCATGCACACCCCCATTTGGAGAAGAAGTGTATCACGAACAAACAAGGAGCATTCAATCTGTGGTGGAAATATAAGAGAATCAGCTTTGAGTTCACATCACCAAACTTAGTGATTAACCTCTGGTGTTCATACAAGAACAAATTCATATAGTAGAATAATTTGTAGTGGATAGTTTTTGTTAAATAATCTAGTGGCTATACTTACACCATAATTGTGGAGATATAAAGAATCCCGAGTTTGAATTCAAACCCCTTCATACAAAGTTCTTGCAAGTACCAATTGAACTCTACTTACATAATTTTATACGGGATAGTTATTGATTAAAAAAATATTGTGAATAATCTCATTGAAGCATTGTAGAGTTGTTTAATAATTGACCTTTTCACTTTTTTTACTAAAACAATATTCGTTAATTTAAATTAGTAGAATACATTGATCGAGAATAATATGCAAATTCAAAAACTAAAGTCACGGGTTGAATCAGTAATGGATCTAAGCTAATACGTTATTTTGAACCAAAAATGAACACCACAACTGATCAGAAAAACAAAACAACGCTACACAAAAACGACAAACAAAAAAATGACTTGTTCAGTGGACAAAATCATGGACACAACATGAAATAAAAACTAAATCTATGTGAAAAACACTTATTTAGATAAAAAGAGAAAAAATGATTTGGATGGTGATTCTAGATCCAAAAAAAAAAATCTTAAACCACCTCTCTATAATGGATTGACAAGAACATATGTGTAAGGGGTCTGGGTTTCTTGACCTTTTCTCATTAAATTATGCTACCTTTGTTACTTTTTATTAGCACAAATTAAATTTTTTTCTCATATATTATGAAAAGTGAAGTAGTGAATTTAATATGTAAATGTTCTTAAAATAATGTTGGTATTTGAATCCATTCAAGATGAGTTTTCATATTTCAAGATAATTATTATATCTATAATTAAAAACACTATGTATCATTCACTTGGTGTGCGAGTTTCGCTGCTTAGCTTTTTAGAACGAAAAAATAATACATAATTTATTTAGTTATTCATAACTCATTTAGTGACATTTTTTTTATAACTAATTTGACCTTATATATAGGTATTTTGTATGGCAATCAACTTTTTGTTAGCTACGACATGACGTGTAATTATTAGCTATGACATCTTTTCAAGCTGATAAAGACTACTTTATTAGCTACTATTTGGTCCTTAGGTAAAACAACATTTATGTATTTTACTCATTTTATTTTTATTAGGACTAATTAACTTGTGTTTCTCTTACTCACCTTATTTCCATCTCTTCCTCCTCCTTCCCTCATCCTCTCTATTGTCTAATTGTTGTCGCCCTCCTCTTTTTCGTTGCCACTCTTCCCCTCACGCTTCCCATCCCCTCCTTACCTCATATTGTCCCATCCCCTCCTTATCTTATATTGTCGCTACCGTAGGTTGTTTTGCTACTCTTTTTGTTGATTTTTGTTCTTCTCTCTTTTCACTTTTGCTCCATGTTTTTTGCTTCTCTTTTATTTTAATTTTTTTTTGTAATTTTTTTTTGTTCTTTTCCTCTTTCATACAAATGTTGTTTTTTCTTAGTTTTTGTAATGACAAGTAAGAGAAAAAAAAATGATAGGGAAAATATGATGAAAGAGGAGACCTATAAAGGAGTGGTTTCTTTTTCTATTTATGTTTCTCTTTTTTTATTTCATGAAAATGAGTAGCTTTTGGCACCCAAAGGCAAACAGCCGAAATCATGAAAATGTATCTATTTTATATTTTTTTTTCTGTTTCATTATTTTTGTTGTTGAAGGGAAACTTTTTGAAAGAGAAACACTACTAGAAAATGAAAATTAGAGAGGGTATGAAACCGTCACTAAAATGGAAAAATTCTATCGTAACAAATTTAGAAACGTGCCAAAATTTGTAAGGGAATTCTTTAAGAATTTATTGACGAATCACGTTTGTGAGAGAATTTTTTTGTCACAAATGTTGATACATATAAATTTGTATTCATCACAAATAGTCAGGAACTTAGTGACAGATCGCATTTGTAAGGGAATTATTGTTTGTGAGGGATCAATTCTCTCTATAATTTGCAATGACAAACTTAATGGTTAAGATCATCTCATTTACTAATTTGAATTTTTTTAAATACAACAATAATATAATTAAATGCATTCAAGAGTATAACACATATTCATCAACAAAATACATAGAATCCATAAAAGCCATGGAATTTTACTACAAAACTCCATAAATTGTTTATTGAAATTAAGAGCTTACAATTAAATTCTCAAAACACACATATTAACAATGATCTATAGGTAGAAGCGGAAGTAGATTCCAACGTGGAGGGTAGAGAAAAATGGTTTATAAAACCGTCCGAATTGTTCTTGAAGCATAAATGACTTCTTTCGAGACAAAAGTAACCGATTCTTAGAGTTGCCTTTTGAAATTAAATCATTGTCTCTAAATCCGTCTCAATTAGTGAAGGATCTTATTATGTCACAAAAATTCGTCACTAAATATCATTTTCTAGAAGTGAAACCATAAATTTTGATTGTTTTCTTTTTACTATAAACAATATGTTGAAAGGAAAATGTTTGTATTTATTAATTCGTACTAATAAAAAAAGGAAGAAGGCAAATAATGTTAGGGGTTTAGACAAATAAGTTTTAGAAATAGCAACTATGTACTCATACAACCAAATAAAAAAAAACGTGAAAGAAAATTAGATTCATGTGAAATTTATCCATTTTGATAAAAATGAGAGAAGAATTATGCCAATGAGTAATTTCAAACTAAAAAATAACTCTGAACTACACTCCTAAATTGGAGGAAGAAAAAGGAAGATAAGAGTAAAGAGAAGAAGGAATAGTAACTAGGTTTAACAATTCTTTTTTCTTTTATATATATATGTCACCGATTTGTATATTATGGTTTTTCCTCTAAGTTTTCATTGTTAAATTTAATTGTTTCTAATACTCACTCCGTTGTTAATTGATTATCGTTTAAATTTTTTTACATAGTTAAAAAAAAAATAAATATAACAATTTTGTAAATTTGTCTTTATTAACTATTGACGATTAATCATTCTCATAAATGTATAGTAAGATGCAACTATTTGAAAATAATAAATATATTATTAATTTGGATATAATATTAAAATAGAATGATCAATGTAAAAAAGTAAAATAATGTTATTATTTTTTTAGAACGAAGATCATATCAGAAAGGATGGAGTATAATTTTTAAAATTAAAATTACCGAACACCAACTATTGGAAATCTTCATATAATGATTGGCCAATGGTGCTCTCATACATGCAAAAGGGTTGTCCAACTAGAACTCTTTGGTTGTCCACACTGTGGTGCAATTTAATCTTATTACATCTGCAATTTTAGATCGGTTGTTATACACCAACGTAATAAATAGGCGGTGGCAAATATTATACTGTTTTAATAAGCATGTTAAAAAAAAGTGTATGATTTGTTAGATCTGTTATATTAAACCGTTCTAACAAGCATTTAAAAAAAAATTGAATCATTTGTTAGATTTGTTATATTAAACCGTTTTAACAAACATATTAAAAAAATAATTTAGTGATTTGTTAGATTTGTTATATTAAACCATTCTAACAAGCATTTTTTTTAAAAAAAGTTGTATGATTTGTTAGATCTGTTATATTAAACCGATCTAACAAGCATATTAACAAAAAATTAATAATTTGTTAAAAAAAAATTCCTTAAATTAACCAACAAATTAAAAACAAGCGCGAAACCCATTTTCCTCTTTCCGTCAATCGTGTTACTCGTTTCTTTCTCTTCCTTCTTCATGATTTTCACTCACTTGTTTTGACTTGACTTGCAGCTGTCTGATGGATGCATATAATCATTTTCATTTTTTAAAATTATTGTTAGTGTCTAAGTGCCAATGCGGTGCCCAGTGTCCATGTTGGTGCTTCGTGTATACTATGTAGTAATTCTGCTACTAGTTGTATGGGTAGGTTTGAAATGCTCGATGCTTGTTGTTTTTCTTTAGTCGATTATTCGCTTGGTGCTAGAAAAATTGAAATGTCTATCTAGAGAGCTAATGATAAGCCTTCTCAATATCAATTTTGTAAGCTATGTCATCGTTATTTCTCTTGTAATTTTTTCATCATCGTTTTATCTCCAGGACTGTTAATTAGTGCAGGTAGAGTTTCAATTAGAGAAGAATTAAAGTAACCATATTGTAAATGTCATTACCTAAATGTCATTACCTAATAACCATATTGTAAATTTTAATTAGTGCAGCTATGTCATCGTTCTTTCCCTTGTATTTGATTCAATTTATCGATATTAATTTGTTTCATTGCTTCTATGTTATGCTTGATTCGATTTCTTTTTCTCTGATGGGTGAATAATATTTAATGATCTCATGGATATAGTCATTAATTGTGTGAACTTGTAAAAATTACAATGACTAAATTTTCCAACAACAAGCAATTTCGAGCAACAAGCAATGCCCAGTTTACACCACCGACAAAACCTGCAACCTGCCTATGACATATCGTGAAGAAAAGTTAGGTAAACCAGAACATAACAAATATCATTGAAGAAGTGACTGAGATGCACCTTGTGCCTGATGCTCACGTTCCAGTGATGAATTTCAAATTTTATTGGTTTATCATTACCATTTTTAATTCAAATTTTGTAGGTGCATGGCCCTGGAGCAGATATAGACACTCTTTGTGTGGGACCGAGACATGCAACCAGAGATGTATGATAATTCTTGCCATTTTTAACGCAGATATAGGTTTTTCAGGTCATATCTTCCACCAACTAAATCTTTTATTTCAATTGAGTTTAGGAAAATTTCTTTGGTGAGCTACATAAAATGCTATCTGAAATGCCATAAGTGACTGAGCACGTTTCCAGTGATGAATTTCAAGTTCAATGGTGTCTCTATATATCTCCTTTATGCAAATTTATCTATGTGGGTTATTCCTAAAGTAAGAGATTTATGCAAGACTTCTTGATGTGTGGAATATACCTCCTTTCATCTCATGTGTTTTCTCTGCATTTGGCTTGAATCTAGTCTAAAATGTAAATTCGATTTTACTTTTTTATTTACCACTAAATAATATTTATTTTTGTTGGACAGGACTTGGATATATCATAGGAAGCAATATTACAAAATGCAGACGAACAAACTGTTCGCAGTCTTAATGGTTGTAGAGTAACTGATCAAATCTTGCGTTTGGTTCCAAATATTTAGGTGTTAGATATAAATTTCATAGACAAGGATAGAATTTTACGTTCAGCTTTGATTTGACTTACTAGCTTTGCTATCAGTGATTAAATTTCTATTTCAAAAGTACATAATTTTTGTACGACATTGAGATGCATGAAGTTATGGGCTAAGCGTCGTGGCGTTTATTCAAATGTACGGGAAAGCTCTTGCTCTAGATGACTTGTGTGGTGTTCATTTTGTGTTTTGATCTGAACTTTTTCAATGATATTTGTTATGTTCCAGTTTACCTAACTTTTCTTCACGATATGTCATAGGCAGGTTGCAGGTTTTCTCGGTGGTGTAAATTAGGCATTGCTTGTTGCTTGTTTCTCGGTGGTTATCTTAGAGATCATATTTCTATATTGCGATTGATGTATTCATAATCATGATTAGGATATGGTCGCTAATAGTTTTTGCAAAACTTCAGTCGAACTATGACTCAGAATTCAATAATGGTGCGGTTTCTACTACAGATCTCTTGTGGCTGATTATAAGAAACACAAAACGCTTAGGAGACTCGAGGGAGATGAGTGATTATATCTGTTTAGTTATAGGTAGTAGAATAGTCTTTCACAGGACATCCAAAGTGGAACTACTCAGTTGTAGAATGCATACGCTGCAAAGACCTGACTCTGTAATTTTTGGAGGGAGGAATGCCCAAACAAGTACTAGCAATCAGATTTTGATCTATCTCCAACTGCAAGAAGCAAAAAATTTCCTTTAGGAGTCAATGCTGAACTGCATTTTAAGGTAGGTTTGCCCTTTGTGGATGATAAAATGAACATTGTCGCGGCCTAAATTTCGAGTATTTCTCGAATTCAATGGAGTCGCCACCAAAGTTTATTTAAAATAGAGAAAAACATTGGAAAACCCTTAAAAAAGAAAAAAAAATGGTCTTTGAAACCAAATTTTGAGTTCGGGAGTCGATTATGCGTAGAGAATGTATTATCACCCTACGACATCCGTTAAAATACGGTTACCTATAATTAATTGTGCAAAATTAGTATTAACTTAAATATATTTATTTCTCTTTATAATTAAATATGAATATCAATTATTTATTTTTAAACGTGATGTTGAAATAAATACGTGTTTAAAGAAAAGAGGAACAAAAAAAGAAATTTTTGTTAATGTGCTTGACAAGTATGTGATCTTGCCCCTACGTATCTCCCGGTGTGATGGAGAAATCAAAGCTACGGAGTTTTTGGTTAGAAAATGCGGATGTGTTAATTATTTTTAAATAAATCGCGTTTAATTATTAAAAGGTTAATTTTTGACGAAAATAAAAGGAGTTTGTTTGATTTGAATTATTAAAAATGTGAATTTTAAGACGATCAAGTTGTACGACTCGTGTCTCAAAACTCAAGGAGTAAAAAAAATGTCGCATCTAATTTAATCCGTTTAAAAATATTTTTATTATTTTCGGTTTGAAAATTGAGTCTTAAAACCAACAAGTAGTACAACTTGTGTCTTAACAACTCAAAGATTAAAAAGATGTCACATCTAATTAATCTAATATAAAAAAAATTAATTTTAGATTCATTTATTTATCTAAACAATTTTTTTTAAAAAAAATTATCACGTTCTATAATTCGTATTCTACTACTCATAGATTAAATGATGTCATTTTAGTTAACATTTAATAATGATTTTTATTTATTAATCCTTTTTATGAATTTTAATTTATTAATTTATTTGTGAAGATGAAATTTTAAAAATAAAAAAAATATTCCAAATAATTAACTTTTTATGCAATATCTTTTATTTTTTATTTATTTATAAAATTGGACACTTAATTAAAAATCAACAGTTTTTAATTAATTAGTTTTTATGCATTATCTTTTATTTTTTATTTATTTATATTTAATTGGGAAATTAAATATAATCTAACAGTTTTTTTTTAAGAAAAAACCTATATGGGCCGAGCCCAAACTTTGTTTCAAAAAAAACAAAAGGTAACTTGAAACCCTAGAACTAAACCTAGCCGCCCGAGAAGAAGAAAAAAAGAAAGGAGAGGCTGCGAGAGAGGCTGAAGGAGAGATCGAGAGAGAAGGAAAAAAAAAAGAATGACGATGGAAGGAGAGGTTGAGAGAGAAGAGGAGGCCGGGTAGGGAGAAAGAAGAGAAGGCCGAGTAGGGAGAAGAGGAAGCGGAGACCGAGCAGCGAGAAGAGGAAGCGGAGACCGAGTAGGGAGAAGGAAGCGGAGTAGGTGGCGGTGACGATAACAACGACGACGATGACAGCGGCGGCGGCGATGCCAACGACGACATTAAAGGTTTGATTTTTTTGTTTTTGTTTTTACTTTTCAATCGCAACGTTATTTAATCAAAAAGCTTTATTTAAATTGATTATAGTGCAAAGACAGGAACAAAAAAAAATAAAAAATACCTTAAATCAGCTTCTGTTTGTTCTTCCTATTCTGCCTGCTTCTTTCTTCTTTTTTTGCTTTTTTTAAGTGTTTTTGTTAGTATTTGATGTTCTGTCTTTGTTAATGAATTTTTCCTCAATTTATAGAGTAAAGTAATAATTCTTTATGTCCATGAGATAATAGTCAGTCCTAGTTTTTACATTGTTTTTGCAACAAAGACCAGCAACCTTTGCTAAGTATAGAAACCTGTAATTTATCTTTCTGATTGAGTATAGAAGTAGTGAAAATAATAAACTTTTAAGGCAAAAGAAGAAACTGAAATAAGGGAATGAGTTGTAAAGCTGTAAACCACAATGTTTGCCTTTGTTTTATTATATTTTTGGTTTATAAAATATTTATTAAAATAAAAAAATGTTGATTAACTTCTTAATCCTGATAAGAACATGTCTTGTCTTCTTTGTTACTGGTTAGCCATGCCTTTGTTACTGATTAGCCATTATGTTAAAGTAAACAAGAAATCACAATATTAACTTCATATTAATTAATTGCAAACAGTGAGCAGGTTGAAAGAGGTTTACAGAAGCTGCCTTTACAGAAGCTGCCTTTACAGAAGCTGCCTTTACAGAAGCTGCCTTTAGGAAGCTGCCTTTAGGATCAGCTCTGTAACTATTGTAAAAATTGTAATGTAGTACCTCACTATTTTCTGTTGGTAAGTAAGTATAATTTGAATTGATTGAAATTGAATTTTGTATTTTGATTCTGGTTACTTTATTATGTATTTTTGGATTGGAATGGACAAAATTGAGGTGCTACAAACATAAATACTATATTTTATTATTTGTGATGCATTTGATTGAGTGATTTATTGCATTCAAAATAGGTTGGAGTTTCTATTGGTTGGTTCCACTATAGTTGGATTTGGTTCTAGGAGTTCTTCAAGGAGTCAAGTGATCGATCAATGCTAATTGTATTTACTGCTGGAGACTGTGAAGAACCCCAATGTTATCTTGTAGTATGTGGAATTCTTGTATATACACTTGTTTTGATGTGTTCCTCTCTTGGAGTTGTGTTGATTGGAGCTTCATAATACGATTTTGTGTTGCTGATTGCAATTGGTCTGCGGTAAAGCATTGATGGTGACTAAATATACCTTTAGAAGTTTTAGGATTATTTCTAAATGTGTTCCTACATGCAGGTCCTTAAGCTTACTTCCTGCTTCTAGATAGTTGGTAATCTATTTTGGGGATAGCTTGTATCATGGGTGAGGTGGCAGTGTTGCACTCTGAGCCTCTGCACCTTGAATGCAACGACATGAAACATGTGACTGAAGAAGATGTTTTTCCACCAAAATCAAATCCATAATGTGCTTGCCTGGAGAAAATTCAAGTCAATCTATAAAAACAAATCATTTGCAAGATAAATGATATATGGAATATGGGTGATTTCTTTTAAATTCAAGTCAATCCAGAATACGTTGTAACAAATATAAGATTTTTATGACTCGTTATTATTTATTTTTAAATGTAAAGTTTTGTATGAAGTTTTGTGTTTTATGGTTGAATGAGAAATTCTAGTTAATATAATAAAATGTGAAACTTTGTTTATGCATATGTAATGAATCAAAGTTATCAAGAAAAAAAATTTAAAAAGTTAATTATTTAAGTCAGTTGGCTCATCAATATAATAAATCAATTTTGAATTTGATTTGTTAGATTGGTTCAAATTTAACCGATCTAATTAATCAATTTTGAATTTGACTTGTTAGATTGGTTCAAATTTAATCGATTTAATAAATCAATTTTCAATTTGACTTGTTAGATTAGTTCATTTTAGCCAATTTAATAGTTAACTATTTATTTCAATGTTTGATGTTAGATCGGACAAATAACCGATCTAATATATACATAAGAACCGATGTAACAAGGTTAAATTGCACTAGTGCCAAGATATACGTGCGGTATCAAGTCCAAGAACAACTTAACATACATATCTCACCTAATTCTAAAAAATTCTTCTAAGCACATGTTATTAATTAGTTTATGAAAACTATCTATGATGTATCTACCTCTTAAAAATATTCATACTATCATATTCATAATTAATTTATATTTTTTTTCTGCAATTAACAATAAATATTACTATAATAAAAATATTAATTATTTGTCTTTCTTGAAGGATAAATATATTTAGAAAATAGCAATTATTAAAAAATTTAATACTTTCTTATTTTTTGTGATGTGATGAAGCGAATCCTATATATAAGGACATAGGTAGTAGTTCATATAGTTGGAAATTAGTTAGGCCAACATTGAATTCATAATTCATAGCTACAAGAAATATGAATAGGGATGTATTGGGAAAGAGACCTAACTTTTATTGAATTAACAAAACTCAACTTTTTGCACCTATATTAAAAATGCAATAATTAGAAGAAATAAGTCATTTAATTAAACTATCATATTAATTATTGATGAAGTTTTTACTATTTTTAATTGAAATATAATAGTATATGGAAAGTTGTTTATATAGTAAAAATTGAAAGATAATATAAGAAAAAATAATTAAAGTTGTATTAAAAATTATAAATAACATTTATTTTAAAACAATTTTCTTTGTTAAAATGACATACGGATAAAGTAAAATCGTATATATATATATATATATATATATATATATATATATATATATCATTAGTACTTTAGAAAGCTAAGGGCATGTGCATGCATTGCAGCTGTTGTCAAAGCTAGCTAGATCAATGAACACGAGTATCTCTAATTTCTCTAGCTTGTTTTAAAGCATGCATGTGCATGCGTTGTACTATTTCTCCAATTAAATTTACAAGAAACAAGAGAATAAATAGACGAACAAAAGTTATTATAAAAAAAAGCCGGATAGAAAACATAAATGCGTGCCTGGCTTCCTTACAATTTCTTAAAAAATATCTCTATACTCAAACATCATTGTTTTGTTGTTAATTTAATTTGTTCTTGTTGATGGTCGAAGTGTTGGTGCAAATTAAAGGGATATATTTATTCCTCAAATAATTATGTATATCATATGATTTGGAAAACTCCGATTTCGAATTCTGAATGGAACTACTATTGACTTATATGTGGAAATAATAGTTGGCCGGATACAAGAGTATTAGGATATGTCTTGGATATTTGAGGTATTAATGTTTGGGAGATTAAGTTACATTAGCCCTATGTTTGGTTGCGAAAAAATAAAGGGAAGAAAAAAGTGAGTAAGGAAAATTGTGTTAAAATCTGTGCTTTACTTTGATTGGTATTAATAGAATTTTTTTGTGAGAATCACATGGAAAAAGCTTCTTGCCTATTTTGAAAGAAAGACGCGTAAAACAAAGAATTAAAGCCAATGGACACAAATAACCATCTATGCAATGAATTATTACATTTTGTATTCCTTTTATAATATATATCACTTTTTATATAAAAGGACATTTGTGTCATTTTAAGAATATTTTTCCTTCTTTTCATCTATTTTCTTTTATATCAAATAACTAAACAATAATTTCATTTTATATTCATTTTCTCTTTCTTTCCTTTTCTTTATGTTATTTTTTTTATCGTAAACTAAGCAAAGCGTAAAGGTAGTAAGGAACGAGAAATTTCGCGTAGATAGATTGTTTTTCTTATTTTACAAGGATCAATGCTTTTAATTGACCATAGTATAGTTAAGCAATATAAGATAGACATTAATAAAGACTCGTTTGGTGCGTATGATAAAAGATATGATATGAATGAGTGTATTATATTTTGTCTCAATCCAATGGTTTTTAAAGAGACATTGTGATACTTCATCCGTCTTACAATGAAAATTGTTTAAAGTTTTTACATGCATATTAAAAAATATAATAATTACAAAAATAGGAGAACTCATTTTACAATAGTACTCATTTTAATTATTGAATTTTTCACTATTATTAATATAAAGTACAATAATATTTTGTAAGTTGTGCATATAATAATCATTGAGTAGGGGTATAGGAAAAAATAATAATTAAAGTTGTATTAAAAATTGAGAATGACACTCATTATAAGACAGAGGCAATATAATAAGTTAATCCTAAAACTTATCTTATGTTGCCTCTTTAATTAAAATTTGTATATTGAATATGAGGTGAGTTAGGAACAAATAGAAAGATGATAAGAAGTTAATTTATTGACTTACCTCGATTAAATATAATTTAAAATATTAAATCATAATGGTAATTTTTATATAATATAAAAAAGTTAAAACCTATTAAAATTATAATAATTTAGAATAAAAACAATACCATTTAAAACGATTTAATTATTTATTTTATTTTTTAGTTTTTTTGTTAATTTATAAAATTGAAAAATACTATAAATTAACTTGGAAAAATATGATATTGATTCACACATTTATATATATATATATATATATAATGTATTTATAAGTTTTTATCCAAAAACATAATATAGTAAAATAATATTATTTTGTTTGTTATCATATGTACATCAAACACATGATATGATAATGTTTATCCTGCAACAAACGAGTCTTAAATGATATGGAAATAGGTATTACTCTCTCTGTTTTATAATATTTGTCGATGTTGATCACTTTACACATATTAAAAAAATATTATAAATGAAAAAAGAAAAATAATAATTTTATTAAATTAACTTTTTAAATGATTAGTTTATTTCATTATCATAATTACAAAAATAAAAAAATAATAATTTAAATTAATGTAAATAATATTAATTAGAGATACGAAGGAAGCAACTACTGTTTATTGAGGAAAAAATGTAGTATTATATTAAGATGAAATTATGAGGAGACAATAATATTACTCCTTCTTCTGTCTTATAACAATCATCACATTTACTAAAAGAGTAGTCCAAAAAAATTATCATATTTAATTTTCAATTTAATATTAATTACTTTCCTCTAAACTGAACATCATTAATTTCATATCTTGTCAAATATTGATATAGAGTTTATGCACAAACTTTTTACCAATTTAATTACTTTTTTCGAAATAAGGATGACCAATTTAATAGATTTGTATTAAATTATAAACATAATTTGACATCTTACCAAATATTAATGAATGAGTTGTATGATGATGAAAATGTGTGTACTATCAATGATAATTGATTAAATCTCAATTATTAAGAGAAATATATAAATTAATTAAATATTATTTTATTAAATTATTTTAGTTAAAAATTGATATATTTATCAATATTATAATAAAAGATGTTATATTAAAAATTATGTAAATATTATTAATTGAAAGATAACAGTTGAAAAAATATATTAAAAGTTAAAAGAGTGTTCATTTTAAAACAAATTTTATTTTTCTAATAGAATGGAGGGAGTAAAAGACTAGAAAAATCTTTCACGATTAACACGCGGAATCAGAAATTGTAGAACGAATCTGCATTGATTTTCCTTGTTTCTCATTTTAGTTCTCTTATTTTTCTCGGTGAAATATTATTTTACTCTCTACCAAACAGTAAAACCTATACCTTTTACGTTCCACTTTCCGCCGGTTAGACGCACGTTTGTTGGAACTTTTGAGACATCTTTGTTTTCATAAAATATATGTTCCACGCATAACATATTTTAGTTTATTTGAAAAGAAAAAAATACACAAAGTATAAAGTAGGGTTATCAAAGTTACAGTAAATCCTCGTAATTTTTAAAAATTATGAGACGTATTTTTTTTTTTTAAATTACGATGATTTACTATAATATTAAATATAATTTAAATTTTTAATTAGGTATATTAATTTTTTAATGACCACTTATATTTATATTTTATTTCAAATGAAGTATTCTATAATTTTTTATAGAATTAATTTTAATTGAAGTAAATTAAATATAAAATAATTTATATGCGAATATATTAATTTAAAAATGAATTAAATAATAATTTTAAATTTTAAAATTACAGATCATAAATTCAAATTAACGTGAATTTCAATAAGGGACGGAGCTACGTTTTGCTCTGTAGGTGCTTGGGCTCCTGCTGGCTATTTTCCTTAATAGCATACCTCCCTCAATCAAACTTATACTTCATATTTAATTTACTAACAAAAATAAAATGATTTTGACGATCAATTATTAGAACTAATATATTCCATTACTAAAAATTAAGTTTTTACCTGCGGATTTAAGCTAAAATTTCGCAGAAAACACTATTACCTGTAGATTTATTGGCGGTAGTATTTCTCCACGTAAAACCTTCGGAGATAATAATTTCTTGAGGATTTCTAAAACCGCAGGTAAAGAATTCTTATAGCTCTTTGGCAGTAATGGTGTTTGACAAAAATAAATTAATCTCACAATATGAGACCATTATAATAACTAACTTTTACCCTATTAGTATATAATTACAAGATCGTCTACCAAATTAATATATTCTACGTTAAAAAACATATACTAAAATAATCTATTTTTTTTATCTTCAAGAGGTCGCATGTTCAAGATGCGACAATCTATAACTTTTTAATTTTTTTTATAGATAGTCGTATTTCGGATATGCGACCTTGTACTGAAGAAAAAAATTCATCCTTCAGGTGATCGCATGGCGAATATACGACCTCTTGAAGGTCCAAAAAAGTAGAGTATTTTGGTATATATTTTTCAATGTGGAGTATATTGGTTAGTTTTTTTAAAAAGAGAATATATATATATAATCCCTAATATGGTCCTAGTTTTTTAGGTGAATTTTATTATTTTTTAATAAATTTTAATAAAATATTAAACTTGTTTCTATTATTTATTATTATAAAATTCACTTTTTATTGAAAATAGTAAAAGTCTACATTGATTTCAATTTACATTTAGGGATGACAACATAACTCGCACTTGTATGTATCTATTTGAAACCGTCTTGATTTGAACGAAGAAAATCTGCTTTGATTGGATGCAAGCGAGCTTTCCCAAGAATTAAAATTCGAGGGTGAGAACGATTGCAAGTGTGTTGATATTCACACCACACCCAAATCTGCCCCGCTAATAATATTATTGTAATTATTAAATTTTATTTACATGGACATATTGAATATACTTAATATTTTTTTTAAATATTAAAAATTATAATCTCATCTCTATAAAAAATATTTTTTTTTAATTTTATTATTGTGTAATAATAATTGTTTTATTATATTAATTATAATATATATGATTTTTAAATTTATAATTTTATATATGAATGGATGGGTATGGACGGAGAAATTTGAAATCCGTTGCGAGCGGAGATGTGAGTCTAAATTCCATACCCGCTAAAAAAAGATGTTTGATTCAAGTTTTTCCCGATTAGTCGGGTGCGGGGATAGAAAAGACAAAATTCGCCTCTGCTCTACCCCGTTGCCATGTCTATTTACATCGACTAAACATGTGAAAACCAACTTTTATATATCGGAAATCACTCTTGATTTGTCATATCTTAAAATCAAACATATAATTAGTGTACATTTAGTTTCACAATGAAGTTAAAAAAACCACGATGATTCATTGTAATTTCATCAATTCTACTGTGAAATCTAACCGACACTTATCATGGTTTCATAAAACTAAGTCATTTAGATATAATCTTTAAATGAATTTTAGATACTTTGATGGATTATTTGTACTTTGATTTTTTTTTTTTTGTTAAAAAATCGAGTCTTCATTTTGAGTTGAGATTCTCTTTGTTTTTTTAGAATAAATGAAAATTTTTATTATTATAAATTTAATTTACATATAAATGTTTAATTAATATTATACAATATATTTTTTGAATATATATCTTTATACGAGAACTTCTACGGTACATTTAAGAATTGAATTGTTTTGATATATTTATTCTCTAAATTAATAAATTAATAGTTATTTTTATGAATCAAAGAACTATTTATTGACTTTTGAATTTTAGGAAAAACTGTTTCATGAGAAAAAAATATCATCTCATTGTTTACAATTAGTATACTAATTTTTTATATTTTATCATAAAAAATATTTAATATTCACTATGAGTAATAACAATTAAAAATAAATAAATTTTATTTAATTTATACTTTTGATAAATAATATTTAAATATCATAAATTTTTAAATAATTAAAATATTTTTTTTCAAAAAAAATCATCTAACTATTAATTCAAAAATTTAATATACCAAATCCACGAATGTACTATAAAGTTTCTCTTTTTATACTCATTAATATTATATATATTTGGAGAGGATCTTACTCCATTATTTTATGTAATTTTTATTTTAATAATTAGACTCCACATTTAACCTATTATTGCGTACGTATTTAGAAGTGTGCAAGTTCGGTCCATCTTACAAACCAATTTTTGCCAGTAAAGTTTGATTTGATTCTAAAAAATTAGGACAAAAAATTAAGAATAAGGTAGAAAAATAATTGGATTTAAGTTATACTTCGGTTTATCGATCTCGTCCCAAATTATTTGTTATTATTGATTCACTTTTTTTAAATAAATTACCAATCAGATTACTAATTTAGAGTTCATAAAACAATTTTTATGATTATTATTCTTAAATGAATTGGTAAGTGAACGTGACTTGTTACATGTTACTTTGTATTTAGTTGTTTTTTTTTTTTAAATTTAAAGATTGCGTCTCATGTTGACACTAATTTGATCTCATATTTATTTCATCTCGGACTTATTAAATCCGAAACTTATCGAATTTGATCAGATTAAATAACAAATTATAATTATAATTTTAATTTGATTAAATATTAAATCAGTAAAAATTAGCAAACTCAATTTAGCTTTGACACCATAATAGTTAGTACTGTCCAAGTTAAGAATTGTTTTGCAAAGTTGTAATACAAAACAAATAAAAAAAGAATTGTACAAATTATCCCTAAAAAGTAAACTGTTCTACCGTTGCACATCACCATGCTGCAAGCAGAGTACTACATAGTAACAAGCATGAAACTGTCAACACACTATGATAAAAGTTTAATATCTTAGTGACGTGATATTATGCTGAAAATTTCAGTGCTAGTGGGATTTTTGTGGCACTATTTTCTCTGAATTTTGCAGCTTTATATCTATAGCCATTCCGCTACAATGACAAAATAAAAAGAGATGCTATATTAACACTTTTCTTGGAGATGCTATAACACACTTTTTTTTAGAGATGCTATAAAACTTTGAAACTAATAGTATGTTTGGTAATGCGTTCTAAGCATGGAAACTTGCGGCCATTCAAACTCTATATGTTATAGCTTCTCTTTAAATGCCACCATTCACGGTCACAAGATTTTTTAAATGTATTATTAAATTTATATAGTCAATTATATAAATAAATAATTAATTAATATAATTAGATAATCAATTGAATTAACTGATTAACTAAAATATGTTTTTGATTTTATATAATGAAAATAATGTTTTATTTAGTTGATTTTAATTACGAATGAATTTTTTATAAATTATTTTTTGTTTAGATGCATCTCTATAAAAATTAAACATGAATTTTGAGTGCGTATAAAAATTAATTTAGAGGCAAAAGTTACAATTATAGTTTTAATTAAAATCAATTTTGATTGAGATTCCAAACATACAAAAATTAATTTTAAATTTTCAAAATCACTTTTATCTCAAATATGTAATCATGAGTTTAATATTTATAAATATAAAATATATAAAAGATTATGAACCCAAAAAAATAAATCTGTTAAAAGTTATCCATATTTCTTAAATATATCTATATTATCTTATAGTCGTAAGATTAGTGTATGTATTTATGAGGGAGGTTATCCTATCTTCATATTTTAGAGTTTTGTTAACTATAATACTCTACAACTAATTATTTGGCGTTATATAATTTGTTTATTTAATTATTTTTAAATAAATTTGAATTTTAAATTGATTTTATTGAATAAAATTTAAGACGAATGGATGATAATCTAATCCAAATTAAAGAATATATATATATATATATATTTATCTATCTTTAAAAATATTTATTTATTTATTTACCACTATACCAAATTATTGAAATTAATATCCATTTATTTTTTGAGTATAAACGAAGTTAAAGAAATGATTGAGCTTATGAGAAAGGTAGAATTATGAATGATGAAGTAACTAATTTTGATATAGAGAGTAGAATAGCTCCACGCTCGAACTAAATTGTACTATATGGTAGCTAGCAAACGGCACATGCTGATAACAAATAACGAGGGACGGCTGGCTAGCTAGCTAGTACTATAGTTTAAATTCAGATTTGATCTGACAATTTGATTATAATCGTAGTACTAGTTGGGATAAATGAATCAGGACAATATATTGCAATTTGAAAACTTAATTAAGATTAACTTTTGTCAACGACTTTAATTAGATGTGACGAGTCTTGTCTTCTATATCGATTGATATTGATGTCAACCTCGATTCAATGCCAATGGTTTTATTTTTATATGAGGCCAAAAAATAACACTTTTTAAACTTTGTCATAATACTGGTAGTTGCAATCATTTTCAAACCTATACGACAATCATCTCACTTTCTTTTCAAAACATGAGAAAACTAGATTATTAATTTTAATTTTAAACCACAAAACTCGGCTTTTATATATATATATATATATTATCTTTTTAAAAAAATTTAATCATTGTATCTCACATCAAAGATAATTTTTTATTTTACGATAGATAGTCACATATTCGAAATACGACTATCTATCAATTTTTTAAAAATATAATATTTAATATATAAATTTCAACAACGTATAATATATTAGTTAGTTTTTAAAAAAAAGAATATAATAATAAAATAAAAAAACCAAAACTCATTCTTCCATATTTAATTTTGATTATGAAAACAATGTAATAGTAACTCTTGTGATCAAAATTAAATGTTTTTTTTTCCATATTTATCACGCTGTAATTTGTTATTTGGGCTTTAGCTCCATAGATGGATCCAACAAGGTAGGGGTCAAAATAATTAATAATAAAATACCTTATTAGAGTTATTTTTAAAATATTTAATAAAAAATTAAAATGATGATTCAAATTAGAGACAAAAAAAATATAAGTTTAGTTACCAAATTGTTGTCTAACACTCAAACAACAAAATTATAAATGGATTTTTCCTTTTACATAACTAAATTTGTAGCTATTTTAACTTTTTTAATTGGTGTAAATTAACCGATTATAACTACAAATTTATTAAATATATTTTAAATTCTAATTTAACAAATTTATACTAACTAAAAATTAATTAGTGCATATTAGCAAATTCTATAAGAATTTATTAACTTACACTCACTCATTTTTTAATTGGTGTAAATTAATAAATTATAATTAAAAATTTGTTGATTACAATTTAAGGTATAACTTACTAGAAATTAAGTTGATGTAAATTAACCAATATATATACAAATATTACGCAATAGTATATATAGTTATATAACAAGGTTTAAGAGGGGCAAAGGTTGGAGTAGAGTCACTATACCTCTATCCGTATCTGTTTATCCGCTTTCATTTTCAACTTGAAAAATTAAAAAATTGTATGAGAATGGCAAATATTTTAAAGAACTTATAGTTAAATAATTTTGATCAGGGACCGACCGAAGAATTTTATGTAGTGGACACTATATATATAGAAAGATAAAAAAAAAATGTTTAATTTTTATTTACCGAAGTTTTACATTGTTAATTCATCTCAATCTGTCATATTGGTGATTTTTAAAAATAAAAGTCAAATATTTCTATCGATTCGACGATTTGTGATTAAAAGTCAAATATTTTTATTTGTCAGTGCATATAAATCTCTCTCTTTCTCTCTTTATAAATATATTTGTAGTATTAAATATATATAGACTGCCGGCGAAGGTGGACTGGCGCTCAAAGACGGTAACGAACAAGCAAATGAAGGAGAAAGGGTGGACAACTTTTTATATTGTGGTCGTATAGTTGGAGCCTTGGAGGGAGAAAGATGAGTGATTTTTCTTTCTTTAAAGACTTGCAGCGTGATTATTACTTTGTGTGGTGTGTGGGCCAAAAGTCTGAAATACTTAAAAGTCTCTCTGCATGTGTATGTATGTTGTGGTAGTGTTTATTTTAAATTAAAATGGGGGCCAATGTCTGCATACTAGCCAAGGTGGTCTCTGATTTTGACTATGTACTAAAAACACCTTAACGAAAAATTTAGGTGACTTGGATTTTCAGAACTTATTATGGTTAAGAAACAATATAAGATTTAAGAAACGCTTACAAAATTATTTAAGTATCATTGACTAACGAAGCTTTAATGTTAGCAATGAAATTCAAATTTAAATTCATGTAGTGTTAGGGTTTAAAAAAGTTTCACATTGCTTTGAATTATAAAAGAAGAAAGAGTTCAACTATTTATATATATATATATATATATATATATATATATATATATATATATATTTTTTTTTTTCTTTCTTCGTTTAGTTATAAACACTTTAAACTTATATTTGATTCTTTTATTTTCTCTTTTACTTTTGTGTTAAAGTGTTGTGAGATGAAGTTTAAATATTTGCTTTGGAGAATGCGAGTGTACTAGGGGCCATTGAGAGTTTGAGATAAGTATTTGTATTGTAACAACTTTCATATAATATTATTCTCTAGTTGTTATTGGACAACGGTCGTAGTTTTTTCTATGATTTTAGATTTTCATGTTATTTACTCGTGTTTGATTGTATTATTTAAATTTTTATGTTTGTTTCTTTTCCCAACATATGATATTAGAGCATGGTTCGGTCTAGGAAAACAAAGATCTTAGTATGCTATGTAGTTGTAGCTTTGTTTGATCTTTCATTTTCAAAAAATCAAGGTTATACGGTAGAAGTGTTGTTTAGGCAAGGTTCTAGCTAAGAAAAGACTTGATTATTAAGTGATTCTTTGTGACTCACCTATCTTTCCTTTCTTGGAACCTATCTGGCATGCGATTACAGTATGTCAAGTTCCACTGTTGTATGAGTTAGAGAAATTTGATGGAAGAAATAATTTTGGCTTGAGTTAACTTCAAGTCAAATATGTTTTGATACAATCATGATCACCCAATGTGTTGATTAGCACGAGTGCATTTGTTGACATTGATGCAAGGTATGTTGTGAGATTATGTCGATTGCTGAAGAATTTTCTAATAAAGCCAATATGGAAGTTGCACTATAATCTTTCAGTTGGGGGGTTTAGCTTCAAGTGAAAATTATTGGAGTGATTTACTTAAAGTGGAGTATACTTTTTATGGTGGAGTATGATAGTTCTTTTAAACTATGATTGTCGGTGTCGACAATGAGGTTGAAGATGCATCAATTTCAATCAAGGTCGAGATTGTTAGGTTTGATTGAAATTGAGGGTTTGGAAAAGTCTCTTAAAATTGTAAAGGAAGTGGGAGTTCAATGTTATATATATGACTCTAATTCTTCACTATAAATTACATCAGTCATAAACACTTTAAGCTTGTATATGATTTAGCCTTACTTGATTGGGAAGGGATGATCGACTGTAAGGTTAGAGACATTTTGTCAACAAATAACCTTCTTTTTTGGAGAGGGGTTGTGTACACACACATAGGAATTTAGGAATCGAAGGAATCCAAAAAGAGGTATCTTTATCTTAATTTATTCCTTCTTGTCTACTAAGATTTGAGTTTGTTGTCTTAGACTATAGTAGAGCGTCTATGAGATTAAGCCTTTGAAATTGGACTTTGGCCAATCCTAAACACTCAAGAATGTAAACAACATTCATTAGCTAACTAGGTAATAAATTAGATATTGGATTTTTTTTTATTTATTATAATAGTGCAAGTCAGCAAGTGTGTGATAAAAGAATTAGTAATTTTCTTTTTTTACAAATACTAGTACATTGTTAATCAACTCTATCTTGACTAATATTATCACTATACTTGTTGAGCATTGGAATGTGATATACTAATTAAATTATGTGGGCAATAAAAAAGGAGCACAGAAAAGTACAATTAAGGTACTGTTTGCATTGATTTTGGCAACTAAAAACATAGTATTCAATTATTGATTCATATGAAACGATTACTTCGAGTTTTATGTTGCATTTGGGTTCGATATGGTTCATTTGAAACAGTATCTTATCATCTTATGTCTCAGTGATGCCAACCGAGCACTGGCCATAGCATTTGGCAGTTTTCTCATTCGGGGTCGAAGATTTGACTCAATGGGATTCGATCCTAGTAACTATAACTACATAGCTCTTAAAATGGACCAGATCCTATATCACTTTTTTTTCTTTATATTTTCTCTTTTTGTTTAATTTCAACATGTGAAAGCAAATGCCTTACAAATATGGATCAACGTGGGTATCCACATGTAGGGCATATCCAATTGACTCATTTAAATGAGTTCATTTGATATGTAAGCGGTTGTAGAGAGTCATATGTCATAAGGGTGGTAATGTTAGGTATACATAAATTTAAATATTTGGATACCAGAAAAAATAAATATAAATATATAGTTATCTGAATCCGATTGTTTCATTAAAAATTATATCTATAAAAATCTAAATTTTTTAGAGTAAGTTTATTAATTTACTTAATCATCACATCACCGATATGATAACTGAGTTGTTTGATAAAAATATTGAAAGTTTAATTTATTTTTTTATTAAAAAATTAAATTTAAAAATAAAATAAATTATAAAATTAAAGAAAATCAACAACTCAATAAGAAAATAAAAGGCCTATCACTTGAACCAATCCACCTGCATGACTTGTAAACTTGCATTGACCAAAACTAACTTAAACTGATGCAAAAATAAATGGAAAATGAGTATGTAAATTGCATGCTCGATTTTGAATAATTTAGTAAAATTGGGCCCAAACCCACCCATACGATGTCCAACCTTATCCACAAGTATGTATAATAGTTATCTACTACCTGTTTTGTTGAATAAATATGATATTAACGTTCTTTTTATATTTGGAAGGATTTATGCTAAATGGATATTTAGCGGGTTTTTAAGTATCAACATATATTAGTTGATAGCCACATATATTATCTTGTAAATAAAAAATCATTTATTTACAAAAATTTATTATCTTTTGCATTATGTATAATTGTATAATAATTTTTCTACTCTTTTGTCGATAAGTAGTAACACATAAAAATATTAATACATTAGAAGATCAATAAAACGTTTCACAAAATTCCATCATAAAATTTAGGCAAAAATACATTTGTAGTCTTTTAAGTTTAAATCAATTACTACCTAAATAATTTAAGTTTATTTTGTGTAATTTAATATAAATTAAAGGTTAATGATGCAAACTGAATGTAACTTAAATGACCAAATTAAAAAAAAAAACTTAAATAACCTAAGTGATAATTAAACTAAACTTAAAAGACTAAAAATTTATTTTTTACCTCCATTAAACTATTCGCCTTGTGTTCGTTGTGGATTTTAATCGCAAATTTTCAAAGATTTTTTTTTCATCCTTACTCGGAACTACTACTAAAAGAAGGGAAGATCTTACCAATTTTTGTTCACACTCATTGTGAATTGAAGTATAAAATTCTACAATTGTTTGTTCTCTTGAATTTTGCATGTTGGTGTGCCTCTTATAATTAGGCACAAACATTAAACGACTGACATTTTAAATATGAATTTAAAATATGAGAGACTGCATTTTATGAAAGTAATTATTAAATATATTGAAATGTTTACGACATATACACATATCTATAGGAAATCACATCCAAGTAAAATTTATGTTATTCAAAATATTTTTTTAAATTGTCAATAATATTAATTAATTGTTGATTTCGTATGATTTTGAATCTACGACTTCCTTATTACATTAACTCCACTAACCCACAAAACTATTTTATGATTCTTTATGTTTTCCAAAATTTTACTTTGTAGAATAGTGAGTGCTTGGACAATAAATGTCAATTCGATCGGTAAGAACTTAACTAATACCGCACAAAAGTGCAAGTTAAGATCTTGCTCCATTGAAAGGTATATATAAGTGTCTTACAATTTTTCTTTGAATCTTAAGACTTTTTTTTTATTCAGATGAATTTCTAAAATTTAACCTATCTAAACTTAGTTTAAATTTGTACCACAATACAATAAAAAAGAATTTACAAATATATTCAATCATATTTCACTATTTAAATTATATTAAAACATAATTTTTTAAAATACCTAAGCAAATATCTAGATAATAAAATAGGATTAAATATATGTGTTAAACTAATTTATTCTATATATATACATATCAATTCTTTTTGAGTTAAACATTTTTATGCTGTGCTTTGATACCTCTCTTTTTTCTGGGATTGAGTTAGAAAAAACTTTTTGTTGGAAATTTTTATGGAAATTTCTCTTTTTATTTCTCTACATTCTTAAAATTCCTCCAAAATTTATTTATTTATTTTTGTCGATTTTAACTTTTTAAATTAACTAATTTGGATAAGCTTTATTCAGATTCACCAATTTGAAGATGTAAGTATTAACTTCAAATTTTTCATATTTTTTTACATCTTCGAATTAGTTCAAAGGTGTATGACCAGTTTGGGGTGGTTGTGAGTTTTTAAATTTGAAAATCAAATTCAAAACTAAAATATGTTCGAGTAAAATGGATTTGAGTTGATTTTTTATTGAATTTCAAAATAGTTTTTCCTAAAATCTCAAAACAAAAAATATAAATTTTATAATTTTGGCTTTTGTTTTTATATTAACATGTTATCATCGACATACTCACTACTCTAATAACCATCAACCACCACCGACCACCATCTCCAACCACCGCCACCATCATCAACCACTGACCACATCTATCATCATCGAGACCATTCACCTCCGCCCACCACCTACTTTCGACCACCGCCAGCACCATTGATCACCCATCTCCGACCACCACTATCACCGACTACCATCTATGACCACTATCACTGACCAACAACCTCCAACCACCATCTCCCATCACCTCCCATCATCACTACCCACCTCCGCCATTGCCAACACCACCTATCACTCACCTCGAACAACCATCTCTCATCACTGTCCACCACTACAACTACTGTTGGTCACACTTAAACCACCACCTTCAACAACCTTCAATGATCGATCATTACTGCTGCACTAGTTATACTCTATTACTACCACTTTCAACCATTGTTAATAAAATTATTAAAATTAAATAAAATATAGTTTTAAAATATTTAATTATTTCAAAATAATTAAATTTTAATATTTTTTATTTTTAATTATTTTTACGTGTTAATATTTTTTATATTTGATGAATTCATGTTGAGATATGATAAATAGAGTAATTCAATTCAAATAAAATAAAAAGTGAAACTCAACTAAAAATTGAAATTCATAATTGAAAATTAAAATCGATTTTAGTTTTTAAAAATTTCAGAACATAAAACAAAAAATCATCCTAAATGAAGTTGTAAAAAATCCATAAATTTATATTTTACGTCTCAAAAAATATAAAAAATCTTAAAAAATTATAAATTAATATTTACACCTCTGAATTTACCTTGAGCAAATATCGTCTGAATTGGTTAATTTAATGAGGGTTTAACTCAAAAAAGAAAATTGGAAGACTTTTGTGAATGAATGTAATAGGGTGGGAGGAGAAACTCCCAAAATATTATATGATTATTAACATGCGTTTGTAATTTAGTTAGGCCCAAACTTACATTATTTTTCTCCGCTAGCAAATACCAAACTTTTAACAAGTCATCACGAAACAATTTTTCAGCAAAAAAACTTTTACAAGCACAGCTGTTCTGATTTTCATAAAATATTTAATACTTTTTTTCATTAATAAAAATATTATTTAAATTCCATTTTGGTCTTTCATGTCTCAATTTTTATGAACAGTTTAATTTCCATTTTTCGAATGATCTCTTTATTTTTCCCCAGAAGAACCCATAACTATATAGTATATTCACCACCACTATGAAATCCTTTGGTGACCCAAAATAAAGACAAGAGTCATTTATAACGTTGGCAGAATTCTGGACCAGGCCTGTCCATGACCAGAAAATGTCGTTGACCCAATAACATTATTGATAGCCTATCCCAGGGCCCTGTACGTATGTAAATTATAATTAGCTTTTATGCAGAAAATAATAATAATAGTTGTATTAATTTATGCTATGTTATAAAAACTAAAATTCCAGATTCAATAGTTGATTGGTTAAATTTATAAATCTTTAATGAAACTAATGGTTCTCTCCGACTTTGTATAGGAGTATTTACACTTTTATTTATAAAAAATTCTAATATTTTTCATTGTGTACTAAACTTACATGCATTATGAACTATGAAGCCAGAAAAAATGTTGAGTATACATCATGACAAGTTGACAACTAATCCGTAGATGTTAGACATAGCTAGAAGTCAGTTAAATCTAATGGAAAGAGTAGTTAATATTTGAAGTCATGTCAAAATATTAATGAGCATATAAAAGAATGAATTCAATGTGGAGATGACTTCTAGATTTAATTCTATCTGACTTGTTCCATGCTACTGGTCCTGCAATTTAATAGTTGAAACAGTCTTTAGATCACAATGAAATTGAAATAATTAAATATATATTTAATATATTTTTATATTCAATATTTAATATATTGTTAATTAATACTAAATAATAAACAAATATAAAGCTATGAAAAAGAAAAATTCAAGTTTAATAAAAGATTATTATATTCAATGTTTTGTATTGTAGAAAATGATAATGAGAAAAAAATATAAAATGCGATTTTTATAATTTGATATTCACGTTTTATTTGACTGAAAATTCTTTTAGTGAAAGAAATGTTTAAAGGAACGTAAAAAGACAATTGATTAGAACTATTTGACTGAAAATGCTTTTAGTGAAAGAAATGTTTAAAGGAACATAAAGACAATTTGATGAGAACTACATATAAAGAATTCAAAAATGTAATGAGAATTCTCTTGTCAACCATGTCTTTGCGTTTAGATATTTTATAACTTAATTTTATTATAAATAAGATAATATAATTACCATAAAAAATTTATGAGATATTAAATATAAACTCAAAATATAATGTTCAATTTAATATTATTAACATTTATCAATTAAACTACGACTTAAAAACTTTGAATATTTCTTCTACCATTAACTAGAGAATATATATCGTGGGTGGAAGCAATGGAGCTTTTGGTTATAATATATTTTTAGACGCTGTTTTCAAAAAAATTTACTCAATACTCTCGGAATTATTTAAATTACCTTTTAAATTTTTTTCCTATTCCTCTAAATCTGACTTGGGTTCTGAGACAAATGTGTTCAAAAAAAATTTAAATTGTGTTTTGAATTTTTTCTAAAAAAAATTTCAAAACACATTTGTGTGAGTAGAAATATAATAAAAAGGGTAAGGAGGTAAAATTTTCTCAAATCTATATCATAGTCCATATACAATTTTTTTTCTTTATAAACTGAAAAAAAAAAAAAGCAATGTCCTGTGTGAATGTATGGGCCAGACAAAGCAAGATTGTGTCTATTTTTAAACTAGGAGAAATTTCAGCCAAAAGATCCATGATAGAAAATACATACAAGACAAAATGCCAAAAGAATAATTTTTTAGATTCAGTAAACCACCTATCTAGGTCAACAGAAATATTGCAATGAAAATGTTCACTACAACAAAAAATAAGTATATATGCTATGTACAAAGTTATAAAAATGAGTAAAAAATACACCAAAAGATATGTACTACCTTAAAAATTTGTGTATGACATTCAAGTTAGTGTATTTGATAATTTAAGTAAGCAATTTAATTAAGTCTTTATTAAATAAATAGTATTTATTTAATTAAGTATTTGATTATTTAACACTTATGGATATACTATTCTATAGTTGAAGAGATAATTAAAATGTGATTTTGACCGATTGTTTAAGATTTTAAAAGTTGACTTTGACTTTATATTTTTAATAATGATTTTTATGAGAATTTATTTAAAAATAGTAGAAGTTATTTTAGATTCATTTGTTATCAATTAAAAAAAGTAATTTTGACATTTAATAACTTAAATATTCATTATTAGAGATTTTAATATGATAAAAATAACATTTTTGTTTTAAAAAGCATCTTTCAAAAATAATTTTTATGAAAAACTTCTCAAAATAGTTTTTTATTTTATTTTAATCGTATTTTAAATTTTTTTTAAATTTTATTGTAAAAAAAATTGTAGCAAATAGATGAAGTACATAAAATAATATTTTAAGATAAATTATTTAAATTGATTTTTTATTTGAAACTTTATTTTAAAAAAAATGCTATAAACAAAAAATAAAATATTATAAAGTCATTTAATTTTTTTTAAACAAACGGATCCAATATAGTTAAACTATTTAAATATTAGTTATAAATATTTTCGAAGCTGTTCTAAAAAAACAAATTGAAATAAATTGATAAGTTAGTACAAATTTAGATGAACAACGAGTTGGCAAAATCAGTGATCGTATAATTTTATTAAAATTTCAAAGTGTAACTTTTACCCAAATTGCAGCATTATGTAATTCTGAATTCTGTCAAACTCACAGTTAGATAATTGTAAATAAGCTTTTGAATATCCACCCTTAGAAATGATATGCACTTAAAAAAAAACTCTCATTATCTTTGAATTGGATGTCTCAATTCTTCACAAAACCCTCTAGAGGTGGAGTGTAACATTTTTCAACAATGGAAAGGCAATGTTTTTTTTCACCTTCTAAAGGTCATTGAACAGTGACAAATTTTTCTTTTAAAAATGAATAGGTAATTTTTCACCTTCCAAAGGTCATTATCAATATCATCACCATAATTGACCCTGCTAAATATTAAAAGACAAATTGCACATAACAAATAGTACAGATCAAGAGTTTCATAATGCAAAAAATAAAAAATCTTTTATTGATAATATATTTATATATGACAAAGAACACCCCAAAAATGTTAAGAGGAAATGAATCAATCATAGACAATAGGTAATAACAACAACAAAAATTACTAACACATAAAACTTATACATTCTAGTTTTTGTTTTTTGTTTTAAATGAAAAATTCATAAACTTCTCCTTGAGTGAGAGCAACTTATACATTCTAGTAAAGTACTAAACTGTAAATACAAGAAATGCAACAAAATCCAAGAAATTGTGCATAGTCTAGATTTCCCGATATAGCGAAATCTAAGGCAATACGTTCGCCATGACATGATTAACTAACAAGCTTATTTGTATGTTCCCATGCCGACACCAGTCTCACCGCCAAGATAAGGTTGGAAACTTTCTCTCGCACTCGAGTAGTTGATATAGTAGAATTTAGAAACTATGGAAGTCAAGAAAATGAAAGCAGCACCAGCAGCAAAAACTCCTTTCCTTACTGTCTCGCAAGAAGGTGGATTTTCAACAAAGAGGGTCCTGTACTTGGTGTGATAAGCATTTTCAATAGATCCAGCAAACAAGCACGTTTGAGCTATGAAGAAAAACACCCTGAAAGATAGAGTTGCAAAACAAGTGTTGTAAATTCAATAAAACAATAAGGTCATGTTTGGATAAACAACTTAATTAAGCACTTATTGTATAAGTGCCTATGTATAAATTATTTTTATAACAAATTATAAAATACAGTCAAACTGTTTTCGTGTAAACTATAAGATGTTTTCGTGAACTATCTCGGAAAGCTTATGAAAATAAGCTGAAAAAGTTTATGAACACGTCATAAGTTGTTTCTATACGCTCTCTCAAACAATATCACATTCACAAGTATTTATGTTAGTAGATAAACTCAAATAAATCAATCTAAACAGACTTAAAATATGCAAATGTTCAATTTACTTTTATCATATATAAGGAAATTAAACAAGGTTAATCAGCTTTGCAAGATATAAAAATATCTGAAATTTCTAGATTATGTTAAGACTCATACCAGCAGATTATGAAAAGAACAACGGCGCATGCCCTTGAGCCTCCAGGCTTAAGAGGCTTCCCACAACAGAAGCATCGGCTTGCAACCATTATGGCAATTTGACTAACCATGAGGAAAAGAAATGCTCCAACACCATAGCCAGTTGCTATATCCGAGTTATAGACACAGTAATTATAACTTTGATCCCTGTCTGGAACAATCTTAGCCTGCCAAGTCAAAAACAAGATAATTTTTATGAAGCAGAAGGTATGCCAAAAATTGGTAGTATACTGAATATTACAAAGTCATTCAATAAACCACTAGGAGTGAAAATACTAGTGATGAGTTTGAATAATTTATAAGAGGTATTATAGGTTTGAAACTCAATGCCATAATTGTACTAAGGAGGAAAAAATAAACTTTATTTTTTCAATCTGAATAATTAAATGATCAAACACGAAGTGAAATTTTTAAAAAGATAAATGAGTCTCTTGTTTTGTATATACTATGAATTATTCACTTGAACTGTGAGTTACATTGACCAGGATTTTAGAAAAATGCTGACTACACCTAGTTCCATAAACAATCAAAAGTTGACATTAAGGAAAAGCTTGTGTGTGATAATTGGTCATAAATTCATAATTGAGCAAAGGAATAAGCAAATACATAACTGAAGCTAATGTGGTATTCTGGTACACAATTTGAAGCAAACATATTGACAAAATTCTAAAACTGTTTGCTTGAATTTCATACATGCTCATCTCATCCGAGTCCGACACAGAGAAAAGGAGAGATCGATCGTTTCAAAATACACACAACCATATTTAAAAAAAAAGTTCTGTGACTACAATCTAGATTGTGACATACAAATTTTGATGTCTTTGCAATTGCGACCACATATGACTACAATTCTCAGCAATGTCAAATTTTTTGACCTAAATGTAACCAGGTTACATTTAAAATTTTACAAACATTTCATCTTGTTTACAGATCTGGATCTCTAATTGTATAAACACACAAAACAAATCACCAACCTAATATATTAGTAACAAAAATTTTGACCCAATGGAGAAAAGTTCAACATTTGGCATTTCTTGGAATGTAAAAAATCCAAGTTACAAAGTCACATAAACACAAAACTATTGCACATAGTTTCAATTGTAAAGTTGATTCATACCACAATGAGTCTAATTGAAGCCAATAAACTAACAAATCATAAACCCAACATTGAATTCTCAAACTTTAATTCACACAAAGGAAAACAAAACGTTAAAGATTGAAGCTTTATCCACATTTTCACAAATTATCATCAATCAAAGGTAAAAAAAAACACACACACACACAGAAAAAAAGAAGAAAACTTGCTGTTATCATTCTATAATTCTTCTAAAATCCATAATGAAAAACAAATTTTGACACAAACCCAAATTCTCAAATTTGAATTAGAGAAGAAAAAGTGAGATAGTTGAATTGAAAAGTGAATACTCACAGTGCTTCTTCTTTGTTCAGCAGCAACAGCAAGTCCAAAAGCAATCAAGTCAAAAACGAAGACAATGATGAGTAATAGCTTGGAAGCCATTGATGTGAATTGAAGAAGATGAGGAGAGAGAATGTAACTGGATCTGAGTTATTTCTCTCTCTTGAACTGTGTTGTTATGATCTATGGCGTTTCTTTGCAGCTATAAGGTACATTCCTGAGTGAGGAACAAGCCAACAAGGTAAGAAGTAATAAATAATAACTAATAAATTATTTTATTTTATTTGGAAATAATAATAGATATAGAAAAAGACGTGATAACCGATTGATCAGTATATGAAAATGTGTATTTTACCTGCTAGCACATAGATTACTCACCTAATCATAGGCGTTTTCTTTGCCTTCTCAATAATAGCTCCACACAATTATCATATATTCTTTTTCTGCTATAAATTTAGGGTTAAATTCCCCACACCCAAAAAAACAGTGATAAACCTAAAATAAATATTTATATTTCTTTAAAATTTTATATTAAATAAATATTAAAAATTGTATTAAAATTTTAACCATTTTATATTAATCGGATAATTTGAATTTAATGAGTATATATGAGTAGGAGTGTATGCGGTGTAGTTTGAATTAATTTTGAGAGAATAATTTATCTGATTTAAATATTAAAATATTTGTAGTTCGATTTTGATAGCAATTAATTTTTTTTTGATCATATCCAAATTTTTAATACAATTTAAATTAGATCGATTTTTAGTTGATTCAAATTATAATTTGTAATATATTATTTTAATAATAATACATACTTATGAAAATGTAAAAACAAAATATTATATATAATATATTAAAAATTAATATTACAAAATAACATAAATCAATTATGTTTGAATTATATGAAACAATAATAAAAAAAGTTATCAACTTAAACAAATAAATATAGTATAAATCAATTGAAACTACCAAATAAGAATTTAATAGAATATCTCGTACTAAGAAAAATATAAATAAGTATAGTAAAATTTAAAAATGTAATTTAGTTCCATTTTTAATAATAAATCTGAAGTCCAAATCCGATTCAAATAATTTAAAAAAAATAAAATTCAAATTTATTTAATAATATTTAATTTTATACAATTTTCGATTTTTTTATATCACTTTGTATTTTTAAAATAATTAGTTTGCATGTGAAAAACCCCAATATCTGAGTAGTATAGTGAATCCAAAAAATTGTTATTTGGGATGAAATTAGAATCGTTGATTTGGGTTTGGCGGAGAGTCGGTGGGATAGAGAAAAGTAGGTTGAGGAATTGAAGTATGGTAATTTATTAGGTACGTCAATCAAATATCATAAAGTGAGTTGTCACTTGTCGGTGGTAAGTGAGCCCTTAAAATGTAAGCAAATACTATTTACGTAACAGTGAGGGAATGATATATAATATATATAGGACGTGATAATTACTGTTTGTATTTAAATTATCTAACTAAAAATCTCTGTTCAATTAAAAAATAAAAATAGTATTTAATCGTATGTTGCTAAACGTTTTTTATGTGTTTTTTCAAGCAAAATGTTTTTTTATGAAAATCGTTTGAATTGAATGGATTTTTTATTGCTTTTAAAAAGAAAAAAAAACAAATCCAACTATACATAAATTTTGATATCTATTTATTTATTTATGTTACAATTATTAATATATGAGAGGTTGTACTCATCTATTATATGTTGTAGTTTTTATTTTGTTTTTAATAATTTTTTAAACTGTCGAAATTAGTAATGAGTTATTATTTTAATATTTTTTAATCCAAATTTAAACATGAAATTTTAAATTTTTTAACTTTTACCTTAAATTAGTTGAACTACCGACTCACGTTTTATCTCCAATTCCTTACCTTTATTATTTTATTTTTATAAATTTAACCTTATTTTGTTTTCAATAATACTTATTAATTTAATGTGATATTTATATTATTTCATATATTTTAAACATAAATGACATTTTTTTGACAAATATAAGTTGAGATATTAGTGTTGAGACAAAATCTCTCTCAAATGTTTTAATGATAACAAAATTATTTCAAAGATTATGATTATGTTTGTTATCTAACATGTGCTCTTGAGTGAATTAATATTAGAAAACAGATTACTATTCAAAAGGAAAAATCTGAGTCAATCCAACAAGTTTTTCAAACTGGAGGATGAATTAGAGGATGAATCTTCAAAGAGGATGAACCAACTATTAGGCAAAATATTCAGAATCACGATAACATTGATTTCTTTCCATATGAAAAGTCAAATCAATGTTAAAGTTTAAAAGAAAAATAAAGTCAACTGAAGAAAAAGAAAGACAGAGGATGAACATAGAATAATGAAATATAGGAGAATGGACCTCTAGCTCTCTTCATAGGCTTATGATGAAAATGGTTCTACCTTTTCAACTGCACATAAAGGTTATACTAAACAAAGCCCAAAATAGAACCTGATATGCCTTGGAGAACGAAAAAGCAAAAGGACAGCTAAGACACGAACTTCTAGGAGGTTTGAACCTGCCATACGAGGATGGACTGAATTCCCATCCTCCTGCACTCAAACAAGACAAAAGACAACTGGATGGCATTTCTGTAATTCAGATTACTGGCCTTGACTTTTTGATTAAAGTGCCCAACGGACTTGAAGCTTCAAAACACATGGATAGACTATCTTACAACTCTATAAAAGGATTGGTGCACTTCTTCATTCAACACACAACAACAAAGCATACAAAGAAAAAGTCTAAGAGCTATCAAGTGCTTTCTCATCCTCTCTCCATACTTTCTATTGTTCTACACTAGATCTTTGAAACATCTTTTTAGAAAGTGTTAGTAAAGAGATAAATCACAAACATCATCAAACAATATTGTAATTTCTAAGTGAGTTACACTTAGAAATAGTTGAAATCCGTGAGAAGATATTGTAAGCTTGGTGAGGCTCTAGAACACACAAGTTGTAACTAACCTCTGTAAGAGGTTGATCATTTTCTTAGTGAAATTTCACAAGTGTGTGAGGACTGGACGTAGCCCTTATTTGGTGAACTAGTATAAAGTTGTGTGTGTCATTTTCTAACCTCTATTTCTCTCTATCTTTTAGTAATCTGTTCATACTCATAGTTTTAAATTTCCAACCTCTGATTTTCATCCTCTCGAAGAGGATAAAGCTTTAAAACTCAAAAGAAATTTTTAAACATCAAATATCTCTATTCAACCCCCCTTCTAGTGATATTCTAGCTACTTCAATTAGTAAAAATATAAAATGTAGCTAGAAACATGGTTATATGTAGAAGAGGTGTTATTTTTTGAATTTCAAAAACTACAATTTAGAAAATTGTTCAAGAATTACACCATCAATATGGCAGTTAAAACCACTCTTAATATGATAGCTAAAGTCACTCTTAATATGATGGTTAAAGCCACTCACAATATGATATTTTGACCACTCGTAACTCAAAAGAACTACGGCGACACTGCTCAGAAATATCGAATGGACAAAAAGAAAGAGGAAAAATGACTCAGAAATTCAAGCAAAATATAAGAGAGAGAGAAAATAAAAAGTTAAAAAATGCATCTAACTTTGGCGTGCTTTTCACAATAAATTGACACTCTTTATATAGTGATTGAAGCAAATTACATATGTTTTCTATTCAACGTGGGACTTCAACAAAAGTTTTAAAATCTTTATATAGTAATAAAAACTACTCAACATATAAGATTTTTTTCAATATGAGACTTTAACAATTTTTAAATTCACACACTATGTTCCAACAAAAGGTGAACCGTCTCATTGACTGATCTCATAATAAATTTCACATCGAAGTTTGAAAATACACGAAACTACAATCATGATGACCTTTAATTCCGAGACATCTTCCTTATTACCATGAAACATATTAACAACTGTTTTAGGATCCGACTCAAAGTCTACCCCAAAGAAGTTGCATGTCATGTCATGAACCAGCCCATTCCATCTCCAAAGCTTTTAACAAACCACATGCTTCCCCTACATTCATGGTTTTAAACATGAGCCATTTCTCTTTTTATAAATATGTTATTTTAGATCAACAGTTTCTTGTACTTAATATTTTACTTTGTGATGGTTTTTAGAGATGTTTGTTTAACTAGTGTAGTTTTTTAGTTTGAATTTTATTTATTATAAAAAAAATTGAACTAAAGTTTACTTAAATAAAAAATTCAACTACAGTAGAGCTTATATTTGTATAACCATATGAAAGCTGTATTAAAATGAGACTTTTTAAGAAGAAGAAAAATAATCCGATAGCACTCTCTTTTCAATGGTAATTACTTTTTATTTTTATGTAATGCATGCACATGTGAAATGTGAAGTAGTGACAAAATGACATTCCACAGCAAAGTCTCGTTAGTTTCGTGATATAATATTGATTAGTATTTATGTGGTTTTGTTGTGTGCAATTAGTTCTTCTTTTATTTCTGCTTCTTCCTCGCAAGTCCTTTTCATCTCCCTTGAATCATTACACTAGAATAAGACTCTCTTTCACAATTTGCGAAGGGAGGAGAGGAGAGATAAGGGCTTTGTAAATTGTATAAAGGAAGCGAAGAAAAGGAAGGAAGAGAAGATTTTGAGAGTTGTATTTTTTAATACAAAATTCTTTTAATTTGAGAGAATTTACAAAATGTATTGAATCAAATTTTAGAGGGCTCAGATAAATTATTTAAATTTTTTACATCTTTAAAATTTTAAAATATATTAATTACAAGTAAATGTCAAAATAAGTTAGGTAAGATTGACAAGTGTCTTTATTAGATCAAAGTTTTTTTTATAAAAAAACTTGTTTATTTAAAAAACTAAGTTAAGATCATTGAAAAATCATTTTAGGCCAACCAAAATGACATACTTAATGGAATATAAATAATTTTTTATTGCTATTATTATTATTATTATTATTTTGATTTATTAAGTTTTGTTTTTTTTATTAAATCATAAATTTGCTAACATGTTTTGTAATTTAAACATACTGATCTACATCAATATTGGACATATTTAAACATATTATTATAAAATAAAATTGAAATAAGATGTAATATAACGTTAGATACTCCAAAATGTTATGTTAGATATTATAAGAGAACTTAAGCTATTGATATGTTAACTTGTTCGTCAATTTACAAAAGTCTACACGTGAGTGGTGTACATTTTCATAAAATCATAGTTAAATATGTTTTTATATAGACTTACCTTGCATGACTTTGAAAAAGGCTATGTCAAACATTAACCATTGAAGATAATAAGTCAGATTCAGGTTTTATAAAGCCTAATTAGACCTAACATATTTTCACCCCTAATCACAAATATTCTTCTATCATTCTTTTTAAACTTAAATATCTCTTTGACTCCTTAACTTATTTAAAAGTTCAATTTAATCTCGTAACTTTAAAATTAGTCAAATTGATCTCTTAATGTATGTCTATTAATGTACCTTGATCTTTTTGTCAATATAACACTAACATTATTAATTTAAATAAATATTTATTTTTCTTAATGTAACTTACAAAGAATATTGTTGTGGTTTTATTTGCATTAACTTAAAAGGACAAATATGATGACTGTTTTATATTGGATTTACTATCATTCAATTATTGGTAGAATGATCGATTATTTTTATATCGGATTTACTATCATTCAGTTATCGGTACAATGATAGTAAGTAAAACTGGTGAGAAGTTTTCATAGCTTAAACTTAACTATGTTTCTATTTTATTAATAGGAAAAATTACACTTGTAATTCTTTTAAATTATGTTCAAATCCTTTTAAAATTATTTTCTTCAATTAGATCATTTAATGGTTTTCGTAGAAAAAATATAAAAAAAACTATTTAAAAAATAGTTTTTAATTATTTTAAAATTAATTAATTTTAAAAATAGTTTTATTTATTATTTTTTAAAAGCTGATTTCAAAAGTTATTATTTTAAAAACTGTTTTTAGAATAATTTTTCATTATTATTTTTATTATTAATAAATTTTGAAATCAGTTTTAAAAAATAATAAATAAAACTATTTTTTGAACTAATTAGTTTTAAAATAATTAAAAATTATTTTTTAAATAAATTTTTATAATAAAAAATATTTTTTAAACAAATATCTAATATTTTTTTAATATTATATATATTTTTAAATGTAATCCATTAGATTTTATTAAATAAAATATGTGATCTATTAGATTTATAAAATGTCTCAATTTTAAGAAAAAGAGGAACCAAAATTGCAAAAATAAAAAATAGAAGGACCAAAATTACGAAGCAGTTAAAATTAAGGGATCAAAATTGCAAAATTAGAAATAGAGGATCAACATTACTAATTAATTAAAATAGAAGGATCAAAATTAAAAATAGATGACCTAAAATTACGAATCAATTAAAATAAAAGGACCAAAATTATAGAATTAAAAATAAAAAGACCAAAATTACGAATCGGATTAAAATAAAGAACTAAAAATGCATTTAAACCTAAAAAGTAAACTTGTTGATGTATCAACTTTAAAAACAATTCACACTTTCTAATTTTTAGTTTAGACGTAGAATTAAATATAGAGTATTTTTTTAATATATTTATTATTAAATTGACAAATTACTCTTTTTACACTATTATTATTTCTATTCTATACAGTGACAACTTCATGTTTAGTTCACCTTCTATATAATGAATTTATTCAGCAGCTTTCCTTTTGTTTTACTTTTGTATTAAAGGTGATTTAAAATCAATTTTTAATTTGAAATCACTTCTGATAGTTTTCTTTTATAAGTGATTTTTATATATATTTAATTTTTTTTTATTTCGTCGTCTCAACGCAATATTGTTTTTGTTTGTCATTCTTAGTGCGACATTGCTTTGATTTTATGCCTTATTACGATATTTGTTTGGTTTAGATTGAGATATAAATTTTGATCGATTCAGTACAAATTCAATTATTGACTTTGACATCGTCAAAGACATGAATATTTTATATACTTCAATTTTGTTATGTCCGTAAACTTTGTCACATTTATAGTCATTTTATTATTTTATGTTATTAATTTAATGTTATGAGTTTGTTTTATTCTATTTTTAGCGACTTTGATTTATATCGTTTTTGATTGATGTAATTTTTACTAATTTAAATGAATAAATAAAAGAAAAAATCCGGTAAAAAATAACCTCTCAATGAATTAGAAGACCATATGAATGTAGACATTTTACTGATAATTAGAGTTACAATATGAAGAAACATAGGAGGGTACACTATTAGAGAAAATGAAGAGTTTTGTAAATACAACACGTAAGCAAAATAATTATGCAGAGATGACACGTAAGTATGGTTGAACTTTGGATTAGACAAGTAGGTAGATATAGATACAAATAAGCAATGAAACAAAAAGTTTTTAGTATCTTCTATACAGAAGCAAAAAGCAAAATAAAAAATGTTGGTCTCACCAAAAAGTATAATGACGTGGAGATTTACATATCAAAGTGTATAAGTAATTAATTTCACATCAATTAGAAACTAAATAAATTGTATAGAAGAAAATTAACTAATATACTTAATGTTTTGAAGTTTTTGAAAAAGATGTGTTTAAGTCTCTTGAAAATCTAAATTTTTAACCTATTGTTGCTCTCATTGTTGCAAATCACAATATCAAACAGATGAATATTCATTTAATAAGAAAAATAAGCTTGAAAGCTTGATAGAGAAAATAATTCATTAGAGAATTAACAAAGTATTTATTAACAACCACTCACTAACTCAGGAGTTGTAACTAACTCCGCATGAAGTAATAACTAACTTAGTAATCAATCAATATTTCTAATGGATAAAAAAATAACTCATTTATGCAACACACAATTACAAAAGGACAACTCACAAAAACTGCTATGAATATTGTGAAAGAATATCAACATGACATAACATGAAAACAATTCACAACCAAACATCACAACTTTCAATATGATTTACAATACAATAAAATAGGTTTTGAGCCTTTTGACATCAAAGTGTATAGAGTTCTAACATGGACAATTTATTACCCCTACTATCCTTTTCTTAGTATGATAGCAATTCCAATCACCATTGCCTTATTCTTATAATGTGTGAGATCCTGGAAACTATCTACATCTCTGTCCTAAAATATAGCAAAAATGGATAAAAAAAGTTGATGTTTCTGATCTAAAATTTTGGACTAGAAACATCGTATTCTTTGACCCATTTTTGCAGATTTTGAGACGGAGAAAGTACAATCTTTCCAAAAAACAACCAATAATATAAACACTGTTGAGACAAGAATGGACAAAGTATAAACTCTCTTTTGAAATATTGAAAAACCAAAAGCATGGATAAAAATAACTGATAACTTCCCTTCACATTTCAGAAGATTGTTGAGAAATCTTTAGCCAAAAATATATAATAATCCACAAAGGTGCTTCAACTCCTTCTTCCAAAGAAAAGAAGCCTACGAAATCCTTTCGCTGCTTTCGAAGTGTCCTCTTCATCATTGATCCATTTCTTCCTGGTTTGGGTTGATTCTTGCATCACTTGGTTACTAGGTGGAGGTGTAGAAATTTGTATTTCTGATACTTTAGGTGGAGTAACATTACTCTCATCTATTTTCTGATCAACCTTTGATCTCTCATCAGTAAATATTAATGGTTTGCTAGGCAATGCATCTGTAGAAGTTGGGATCATGTCGGTGTTATATCGAGGTTGGTTTTCACTAGGAAGTGAAGATAACTTGTTTGATACTTCTTCATGCACAATTTCTCTTTCTGAAGTCAAATATCTCGAATGTTTCACCGGTAAATCATTCGAAAGCTCTCCAATGTCTTTCAGACCAATATTATTGTTATTTGGTTCGACATTTTGTGTCGCATCAGATTTGGTAGGCAACACTACTGAGGCTTCTATTTTATTCTTAGTCTGCACATTAGCATCAGAAAGAACTTTCGCTTTTGTTTTACGTGCATCTTCTTTATGATTTGAAGATTTGACTTCTTTTTGGAGCTGTTTCTTCTTTTCTGTTGCAGGAGTTTTCTGCAAAGGTTTTTTGGTTGGACTGGATTTTGCTTGATTCGGCGAAACCTTCTGCTGAGTTACTCGGGTAGTCGAAAGGCGACTGATGGTTGAACTCCTAAGGACTGGTTTGTTCAATTTCTTATTAGTCTCTTCATTAGATGGATGAAGCTTAGGATTCCCTTTCTTAGTTTCCATTCCGGTCTTCTTAGAGGCGCTTCTTTCGGCAATTCTGTTCTGTCGTTGGATCATTAACTCCTCCCTTCGCTTTTTATTTTCTTCTTCCTATTAATTGAAGTGGAAAACAAAGCTTAACAAATAAAATTCTCAACTAACTTATGAAGTTACAACTGAAAGCTATAGATAATAGTTTTAAGAAAAGAAAAATTCACATATGTTGTTACTTGTTAGTTAGGTTACCTTCTCGGATTTGCTCTTCGTAATGGTAGTTTTGCTTCCTGGCAATGATCTACTTCTTGACATGGTATCAGATTTGCTTTTCACAAGAGATGTATTTGGAGCCTTTGACTTTGCATCTTTACCTGAAACTTTCCCAGTTTTCACTCCAGTAGTTTTCTTATTGGTGCCTTCACGATTAGACAAATGATTTTTTCTATCGGTTTCAATGTCAGAAAGCTTTTTATTTGTTTCTTTTAATGAAATGTTATTTTCATAGTCCATTTCCATGCTCCATGGTGCTGCATTCTGCTCGACAGCTGAATCGCGATCAAGAACCATGAAGAGATCATCCGGCTCGCAAGAAGTTAATTTTTCAGTCTTTTTGTGTGAGCTTTCTTGTGTTCTGTTTGTGAATTCAGCAGTGCCGACAATGTCTGAGACCAGACTTATGTCAGCAGCTGATTGAGAATTGAATTGATCTTGTGATGGCCGTCGAGCTTGAATCATGAAAGAGTCATCAGCTAAAATATCTTTATTGTTTTTCTCTACATGTAAACAATCTGTAGCTGAAGACGAAATGGAAACGCCATTAAACATACTCAAATCTTGGTGTTGATTCACATTTGACACAAAATAGCTACCCGATTCTTCGTTTCTCTGAGAAAATAACAACTCCTCATTAGAACTTTTCTTTTTCTGCATAAATGTAGGTCCATCCTTCCCTTCTTTGAAATATTCAACACTATCTCGACTCTTACTGTTAGATTCCCTTTCTGTCACAACAAAGTAATCATTTGAAACTACTCGAGTTTTAGTGACGTCCGCATCGTGGTTAAATCCATTTGATCTTCCATCTTCAAAATTCTTGTTCATAATATATTCTTCCTGAAACTTCATAGACTGATTTTCTGTATCATTAGTAAAATCATCATCATCTCTCAAAAGAAGATTCTGGAAAGCATCCCAGTTGTTGTTGCCTTTTAGGCTATTGGAATCGGCATCAGTTGAACAATTTAGCATTCCATGGGGCTTTGCACTATGTTGTTTCTTATGGCGACGTGAGGATGACTTGTGTTTCAAGGAATCTCCATTGATAAATTCTTCCTCATTGGACAAACTTCCCTCTGTGATACTACTGTTATTGCCGTCTCCATTCGAGGTTATATAGTTTATATTACGGATAACTACTTTCCTTGAGGACTTCGTTCCATGCTTCTTTTTGTGCAGACGCTCCGTTGAAGACTTCTTGTTGCTTTGCCTTGAACGGTCATCTGAATCACTCTCATCAGTAGACTCAGACGATGCACTTGACTCGTCTTCTTCAGAGGTCTCCAGTACTTGAGATTGTTTGTTTTTCTTCTTGTTCTTCTTATAGGACGATTTATGAGAATCAGATTCTTGGTCCGGTACAATATGAGAGCGATCACCGTTTGGAGGCCATTGCATATTCCCTGGATAATATGAAGAAGGAACCTGCATACCAGGATACATGTAACCTTGGTATGGAGGCATTTGTTGAAATGCATGACCTTGAAAATTGTGAATGTACTGCAGATGATGGTTTGCCGGCCAAGACATTGGCATTTGAGCCCTTCCATCCAATGATGATGGTGTTTGACCTGATGTTGGCAAGCTATAATCTGCAAATTTTCAAAATAATTATAAGTAACATACTTCTTGATCTATTTCTATAATATTTAACTTGTTTGATAGACTTTTTTTCTCCAGAAAATTAGTTGCAGATGATTTTATTAGGAAATCATAATTACTAAATTTCATACGTCGAATGAAGCACGAATCGAGCATGATCCCACAATTGATAGGAGTTCACGGTTTTTGTTTTTTTTTGGATAGACAAATGTTAATATATTAGTTATTGTTATGTTAGTATTTTCTCCTTCACTAGAATTTGAACCCGATCTTTTAATTGCTTCAACACCATCAATCTTTAACTCAAACTAGTTGAACTACCCTACTCCCAGAAGTTCATGTCTTAATTCTATATTTCTCAGGAGGTCAATATATATTTTTTCTTTAGCAACGAAGAAAGGAGACTGATGTCGATGACATTTGCAAAAGACAAGAAGTGTTCCAAACAAAAATGTTTTGTTTTTTCCGAAACAATTTTACTCGGGTGAAGACCAAGATAGTGAATCCACTGTGTCAAGTTCGAGCTTTGTAGATGGATAAAACTTGGTTGGGAGGGGAGATCCCACTAAAAGTGATCACCCAAATACCCCTATAGAGGTTAGTTATTGGCAAAACTGATGAATGCTTCGTAGTAATAACATGGTTACCAAAAAAAAAAAAATACTTAATCCACTTAGTAGTAAAGGATGATACCTTGGCCAATATCCAAACTTGCATGGCTTGGGGTTGAATCAGAAATGGAAGCATCAACTAAGCTATTTAGTTTACCACCCGAGTCATCTTCACCGGCAAGTATGATTCCAGATGTCCTCAAGTAAGGCAATTCGGGTTGAGAAGACACCTGCATGGCTGCAATTTCATCCATCCATAGCTTGTCTTCATTCTTTTGTTTGCATAACTCTAAGAAATTTAAGCATGCTTCCCTACATGAGTCATGAAATTATATTAAATACCAAAATGAACTGTTTTAATGGATCAATCTTATTTTCCAATATGCTTGCATACCTTAAACGCGAAGCTCCAAAAGCATCGGCAAAACAAATCAGATCATCCATAGTTTCGGGGTAAAATCCCGCTACTAAAGCACGTGCATAGGCCATTGCTTGTTCTTTGCAAAGCATAGCTTTACGATTGTCTAGAACACGTTGAAGGCGAACCCTGCAATAAACAGACGAAAAATGATTGGACTATATTGTATAAAGAATACAAAGATGTGTGAAAACACCAAAAATATATACCTGGAATTCTCTTCATATCCATCTTGATTGGTTCCACTCAATTCACCTTTCTGCGAAAATGCACATGGCGATGAAAGAGTCAATATCTTGCCAAAACCAAAGAGAGCAAGCACATTATTATGGCACTGTTTGGTAAAAAATTAGCTGATAGCTGAAAGTCGATGAACTAGCTCAGATAGCTTATAGTTAACTGTGGATAAGCTAATTGAAGTGTTTGGTAAAGTTGACAGTTCAATTATCTGATAAATGTAAAATGATATAAAAGGACATTCTACAAACCTTAGAGGAAATGTTTGACCTTTTGACACGTCCATCCGCATATGATACATTTCCTGTTAATTCCACATCAAGATATGAATTCCTTTGATATAATCCTTCATACAGAAGAAAAACTTTGAAGTTGAATTTGACAGATTTTCAACCACAGAATTTTGTGACCTATAGAGATATTATTTTCTAATTTACTGTCACATGGAACTATCTGTCATATCAACTAGTAAAAACTGTGCGCATAATTGCACGGATGCGGGGAAATAAATAGCAGGAGACAGATGTGTAAATTCCTCCAAATAAATAATATGTCACTTTATACATCTCAAAATTAAAATACCATTGGACTTTATGACTTAGTAATTGAATTTGGAAAGAAGGTTGAAAAGAAACATAAGAATTTACCATAGGGAAGTTTAATTAAGAACAATGATGAGCAAAAAAGGTTGAGAAGGACCTTTATTTTCTGTGATATATGCAATCAAAAGAAAGATAAGGCACCAATGTCATTATGATTTTCCCATCCATACCTTCTGCCTCTGCCACTAAATTGCTCTTGTCACTTGATTGAATTGAACCTTCTATCTGCACAATCTCCTTTTCTATGGTCACAAACCTCTCTAGAACTTCTGGTGTGCTTACAAATCTAACAAACCTATATAAAATGAAGCAAAACAAACACACAGCATTAGTCTTATAGATTTATTCTGTTTTATATAATATCACACACCATAGTTCTAAATTGCATTAGCAATATAAAGGATTTTTAAGACTAGTGAAACCGCAATGTAATGGCAATCGCATCAGCAACATTTTTATGCAATTTTTCACAATATCGACATATCTGCGACCACAATTTAAAACTTTGTTAAACCAAGTGATTGAGCTCAAGTGGTTAATTAACTTCAGTAAAGTGAATCGTTTAGGAAAATCCAAGTTCGAACCCTAGCAGAAACAATCCTTAGTCATGCTTTACTTACCTCTCGGCCACACTCCAAATTACCAGAGTAGCTTTCTCTTCAAAACCGAAGGATTAAGACCAACAAGGAATTCAAAACCTCGATACCGCAACATAATTGCAGTAGCATCAGCAATATCATTATGAAATTTTTCGTAATATAAAGGACAACAAATTATTTATGATCACAATTAGAAACTTTGATACCACTATGTAAGTGTAGTAGCATTAACAACATCATTATGCAATTTTTCGTAATATCAAGGATCACGACATATCTGGGACTGCAATTTATAACCTTGATACCGCAATGTAATTGCATTACCATGAGCAACATTTTTTCGCAATATCAAGGATCAGGATATATCTGCGGCCACAGTTTAAAACCTTGATCCACCATAGTAAGTCAAGGAGATTAATCCTTCCTTGGTGTGATCCAAATTTCACATTTTTCACCAATGAGAACACTTTCAAATCCAATTTATCAAAAACCAATAATTGTTACAAAATAAAAAGAAAACCTTTGCAAGGTGGCTTTGGTGAACCATGGAGCATATGTAGAAACTGGTTGTAGAGTGATGGAATAGCCACCTTTTGAAATCTGATCTTTTGCAAACTTAAGGTGACAAAGAAAAGGTTCTAACAACCCAGAAGCTAGTCTTTCACTAACACCTCCACCAACAATCACCAAGTCACATCTTCAACATACAAAAGTAAAAGTCAAAACCACAACAACAAAAAAATGAAAACTTTTTCTTTATTTTTTTTATACAATTGTAATGTGAATTGTGAAGTTGAAGAACAAACCTTGTTCTTGTTGGGGTGAGTTGAAAAAGGGCATGATCAAGATAAGAGCTTGGATCCATAGCTAAAGTTAGAGTGTTTGAAAGCTCTTTTTGGATCCTTAAAAAGTCTATGTTGTTCTTCCCTATGATGATGTTTCACATGGAATGGAAAAACATAAAGAAAGAGGTTCAGAAGAATGTGAGAATGGTTGAGTTTTGAATGTGGGTCCAATCCAACAGAACAAGCTGTCTCATGTTTCTTCTATTCTATTTCTATCTTTCATTGACATACATGTTTTCTGGAAAGAGAATTATAAGTAATAATGTTATGTGATAATAATTCATGGTGGTTGAAATGAAATATCTAAAAAATGTATAAAGTTCAAACTCCAATAATGTAACATTTTTTTAAACTATGTTAAAATGATGCTAAATATCTAACGATTAATTTCTGCCAAAAAATGTGATTATTTTTAGTGGATTTTTTTCTCAACCACATTTTTTCATCACTAGGATTGAAGATGAAACTTTGGCCAAGAAATCCAAAACCAATTTCAATGGGACCAACATTTACTTAAATTCAAACTTTGATTATTAATGTAACATAATGATAACTAATATTTAGTTTTTTTTTACAACGGCTAATATTAATAATTAATATTTTATTAATTAATTGAAGACCTTTTCATTATTATTATTTATTTATAAAGAAAAATTAAATAATGCAATTGAATTGAATCCTATCCAAGGTGATGGTGGTAGAAGAAGAAAGAAAAGTATGTTGGGTGTAGTTGGGAGGTCCATTTTCATGTGAGTGTTAACTTGTCATGAAAGAGAAAGGGACTATTTCTCTTTTCTATGACTATGTTGCTTTAAGCATGTCGGTGTCATTCACAGGTAAAGAAAGAGTGAGTAAATGAGCAGCAAAGAAGAATAATCACTCTTGTTGCTTTCACTGTCACACTTGTCACTGCAAAATAAAGTACAAATAAATAGTCTCATGTCAAATTTCACAAATTAACAAGGTATATTAAAAACGTTTTTATTTTTTATAAATATATTATATTTTATTTTTAGTTTTTTTAAATAATTGTCTTTTAAATGTTTTTTTATTAGTAAATTTAGTCTTTTAATTTAAATTAGTTTATGTATAATTTTTTTAATTTTTAAATAATTTTTTAGTCATATTTAAGATATAAAAATCTTTCTTACAAAAGTTTAATTTTTTTTTTACGAGGGATTAGTTAAATATGAATTTTTATGCTTTTAGTATTTATAAAATTATTTTTTGTTAAAAATTTTAAATTTTTATAAGAGAGATTCTTATAATATTTTAAACATTCATAAAAAAAATATTTTCAAAAATTTAAATAGTACACATCACTTGACTTTAATTATAGAGATCAAATTTGTTAAAAGAAATTTTTTAGACTAACTAAAACTGAATTATGATATATTTATAAGTTCTAATTTATTTAGGTATTAATTAGTAACGCCAATAAACTAATTTATAGCTTATTAAATTAGTTTATCATCTTGTTGAATTAAAAGAGATGTGGTAGGCAAACAAGTTTTTTTCACAACCTTATAGCTTATTTTGATAGGCTATTTCAAGTAACGTTTGAGTTTATAGCTTATAGTTTTTTACATTTATAACCTTATTATTTTATTTTTATTATTTTTTATCTTTATATAATACAAAATAACTACCCCATCCACTCACTCACTAGTTCACATGTTCATGTACATTCTTCTCGGTGAAGATAGTTGTTTCTTTAATATCTTACCAAAATAACTAAAAAAATAAATAAATTTTCATCTTATTCTTCTTACAGGAAATTGATTATGGTATGTATTGTCATAATTATAATTATTTTTTCATCTTCTAATTTATTTATGTGATGAAGTTAAATTCATTTTTTATATTAAATTGTAAAAAGTAAATGAATTGTATTGTTGTTACGATTACTATTTATACATATGAAGTTTGGTAAATTTTTAGAGAACTGTTCAAATTTATGTTTGTATTGTAATAAAAAAAAAGTAAATAATGTAACACAAAAATAAATAAATTGCATGGATCTAATTTTTATTTCAAAGTTTTGTTGTATTTTTTTTGTTTCTACCACAATAATAAAGTAAAGTAGGAAAATTGATTAAAAAAAATGGAGTAAAACAATACCTAAGATAGATTGGATAAAAATGTCGCATTTTTTGTTATTTTAAATTAAATAATTATGTCTTTTTATGTCATTTTATACTGTTAAAAACTAAATTTATCAAACACTTTAATTTCAATTAACTAATTTTTCAGTTGTAAGCCATCAATTATCAATTATCAGCTATCAACTAGTTTTTCAGCTATCAACTAGCTTTTCAGCTATCAATTAGTTTTTCAGCTATCAACTAGCTTTTCAGCTATCAACTAGCTTATAGCTTAATTTTACCAAACAAAGCCTTATTATTATGAGAGAGGAGTTTTGAGTCAAGGAATTGAATTTAATCTATTTTGCTAATTTGGCTTAAGGCTATGTTTGGTAAAACCAATAAACGAACTTATAACTTATAAGCTCTGTTTTTCTTCCCATTTTATCTTTATTATCGTAACTAAAATCCTTTTTTATCCTATTTAATTTTTTTATTATAATTTAACATAAATAATTTTGGAATAATTTTAATAAATAATAATTTAAAATAAAAAACTAGCTAAACAAATAAAAAATATATCAAATTAATAAATAATTTATTTATTATAATTTTAAATTATTTGTAAATAATTTAAAATAAAATTATTATTTTAAAGTAAATAATTTATTTATTTTAGTTTAAAATAACTAAAATAGATACATAAAAAAAATCAGATTAGTAAATTTTAAATTAATAACCAAATAAAATTTAAATCGCTATTTTTAAAATATTTTAAGCATTAATTAATAAAATTTATTGTTAATTAAAAATGTCCTTTTATATTTTTAAACTATTTGAATAGTTAATTCTATCCAATATTTCGATTAACTTAACAATTATCGGTTATAACCTATAAGTTATATGCTATCAGTTAATTTTACAAAACTCATACAGGTTCAAAGTTCAGTTACTACAAATAGAAAAATTAGGGGTTAAGTTGTGAAAGAAGGAAATTTGAAGTCTTAATCATTTTATTAAATCTTAATTTATTTTATGTGTTACCCCAATCGAATACATACACTTATTTATTCACTAAATATTTCTAATTTTGTTGTGCTGAGAGAAAATAATGACAATTTTTATAAAAATGATCTTCATATTTTTTAAACAAAAAATTAGAATATAAAACTACGATAGAATTGACATTTCAATTATATTAACATTTCAAAAATATCACTATCATATGCAATACCATAATAAATTCATTAAAAAAAACATAAAAAAAAAGCTAAATAGCACTCATGATTCCTTAACTTAATTTCAGTTAATGTTTTAGTCCTTTATCTTTTTTTTTCTTCCCGATTTGGTCCTTTATTTTAATTTTAAGTGACAATTTAATATTTTATGTTTTAAAATGTTAACAATATTATCCTTTTTTTTTATAAAAATTCAAAAAATTCATCAAAATTTTCAACCAAAACCCATAAACTTAATTATATTCTTTAATATAATGCAAATTTCATCAAATTCGTAACTCAAATATTCAAATAAACTCATATTTTTATTCTTTATTTGATTTTTAAAATTCCATCTCTAACAACATCAAATAAAAAATGAAAATATGAGTTTATTTGAAGTTTTGAGTTACGAATTTGATAAAATTTGTATTATATTAAAGAATATAATTAATTTTATGGGTTTTGGTTGAAAATTTTGATGAATTTTTTAATTTATTGTAAAAAAAAAGGATAATATTGTTGACATTTTAAAACATAAAAGATCAAATTGTCACTTAAAATTAAAATAAAGGACTAAATCGAAAAAAAAATAAAGGATTAAAACGTTAACTGAAATTAAGTTAAGAGACCACTGGTGCTATTTAGAAAAAAAAAAACTTATATAAAAGATTATGAGTAACAATATTAAATATTTAAATATATAGAAAATTATAAAGATTAGGAGTTAATTAGTTGCATATCAATAACTTAAATAAAAGATTGATGTAGTACATTGCAATTAAGCACACTTGCCAAATTGTTACATATGTGGTTTGCAATGATTGGAGTCAATTAATTAGAGCAAGCTAGCTGTCAATAAGATGTGCTTTTGGTACAAACAAATGTACATCTCCATAACAAGGGAAACCGACAAATAGTAGTAAGACAACCAAGGCTCACCAATTATAATGACAAAACAAGTTATTGGAAAGAATGTTTTGTTCTTACACTTTTTAAAAAGGACTTTCCATTTGAGGATAAATAATTACTATCTTTTAATTAACTTCTCCTAAAAACTAAAAAATTCGTCAGATTCAATAAAGAGAAAAAGAGAAAGAAAAAAAAAAAACTCATTTTCCTCTGTTTCATGTATCATTTGGAGGAGTGAATGAGTAGAGGAATGGTTTCTTAAAAGAAAAATCAACTCATTATCATACAAAGAAAATTTCATAGTCATGTATGTTTGGTTAAATGTGATTTTTCTTTCAATCATTTAAGAACCAACTCCAGAATTATAGACCCGTTTGTTACGTATTATAAAAATATTATTTTAGTAATTTAGAGATTATTTTTTAATGATTTTAAAGAAAAATAAAAAATGTTATTTGTATTTGTTTGTCATAATGAAAATTGATTTTTTTAAAAAAAATTAAGTTATAAAAATGATTTTTTTTGAGAAATTATTCAAAACAATTTCTCCTTGAATTCTTGTGTTTCAAATTAATTCAAACACCTAATAGATAAACAAATCACTTTATAGGATTTAATTAGCACTGGTGGATGTGGTTGAATTACTTATATATATATTTATAAGAAATTTGGCCTTGCTGATAATCCATGTCTTTTCAGCTTAATGTGGGTTAATATATCGTTTTCCAACAGAAATCAAAAGCTTATAGCTGATGCTTCACCATCTATTTGCTGTTAGTATACACTTTTTCATTTGATTTGATAGTTGTTGGCTAATTTATTTTTGTAAATAAAATTTTATGCATTTCATTCGAAAAACGAAAAAGCAATCAAATGTGAAACATGATATTATAAAAATATTTTTTTAAGAATAGATAAAAACTGAGTTGCTACGAGGAATCTGTTTTATAAACCTCACACTCAAGTTTTTGGTCAACATCCTTTTGGACGTAACATTTAATGGCTCTGATATTAAAAAAGACAAAATTTAGATGCATTTATTTAAGTGTTTTTGATGTGGTTTTTAATTTAAAATATATATTTTTATTATTAAAATAAACTTCGAAAAAATTATAAATTTATTATAAATAGTTAAAAACAACACCAAAACACATAAAGAAATGGATAGTACTTTTGTTCTATTAGTGATAACATATGGCAAAAGGTTTGGAATCTTACTATTCCCCCTTATTCAAACTTTGATACAGAGAGTTATCCCAATGAAGGAAGATTTAAACAAAAGAGGTATAAATGTTCATGTTTTCTATTTTAGATCTTACAACAAATTTGAAATAGTCAATTATATTTTTACGGATTGTCCCCAGACACCCAAAGTGTGGTTTAGTTCAATCTCTAAGTATCAAATTTACATTTTGTACAAATGAAAAATGTTAGTGAGTGCTTGGGGCATATGATTGACACAACAAACAAAGAGATTGTGGAACTTATAGCCACTACTACATGTGGCCTTTGGTATGCAACAAATAAGCCAACTTTTTAAAATAAGAACATATCTAAAGAAGAAACTATCAAAAGAGTGAAAGAATGAATTAAGTCAAACAATAGCAATCAACATGCAAGATAGAGGAAATCACCATTAGGGTATTCTAAAGCAAACTGCGACACAAATCTTATTTGTAAAGGGAAATAAGGTTTAGGTGCATTAATTAGAGATAGAGAATGCAATGTTATGGTGGCAGTAACTTTGGTTGTGGATGACTATTGAGGAGTTTGGAAGCACGAGAGCAAAAACAAGGCAAATGATTTAGGACCATAAGAGATTTCGACAATATATCTCCACCTAAAATCTTAAAGCGTTAGATATATGAGTGACCTCTCTTACATATCCAACATTTAGTTCAATCATAATCGATGTAAAACTTAATCACTTACACTTAAACTCCACAATCTTTCTCCTCAAGTGTGAGTCTTCCACATTCTATATTTGCACTACCGTTATTACCAAGTACCAATGGGACACAACTTATAGCTACACCGCCACAAAGACTTTGATACAAGGATCTAACATCGGGATCTTGATCCCACTATTGCTCCACCACCAATCCGAATCAGGACTATGATATCACTTTTTGGAGAGTCTAGGGGTATGAGAGCAACAACGAGCCAAATGTTCTGGAACTACAAAAGACTTTGACACCGCATCTTCACCAAAAATCTTAAGAAATAGGTATATGAGTTACCTCTATTATATATCAAACATTTACTCATTTGTAGTTGATGAGAGACTTAACCACTCACATTTGAACCCAACAATGACTTCTACAACAAAGGGTTACATATATTTCTCAACGTTAAATTTGCTCATCAATGTTGCTTCATATATTCAAAAGTTAGCTAGGATTCTTGACAATTATGTTTTTTCTCGAACATATTTTGATTCATTAGTTGAAGCCATTTGATACAAATTTGGTTTGTTTCAATTTTTGTCTTTTAAGCATGTTAATCGAAATTGTAATGAGATGATCCATATCTTAGTCCTCGCTGTTTAGATAATCCAAATAAAATTTGAATTGACGAGATTTCTAATATTGTACTTTTCCATCCATTTGGACTCTTCTTTATAAAAGTATTTTTTTAAAAAAAAAAATATATCCAAACACATTATTAATCAAATCGGCTAATTGCATAACAAAAATCAAATCAACAACTACTTTAAAGTTTATTTCAGTGATATCATTATACACAAACAAGAATAATTTTGATGTCTGATTTATACTATGGTTTTATTTAACTTTTATTTTTCTCTTATATTTTTGTCTTAGATGTGAAATGTAATTCAAGTATTTGCTTAGGAAAATGTGAGCGTATTGAGAGCTGATGGTGCTGGAGAGAAGTTTGTGTAAAAGTTTTTTTATTGTGTTATTATTTTGTTGTCATATAAGACAAAATTTATGACTTTTTTCTTTAGATTTTAAGTTTTCACGTTATATTCTTATATTTTATTGTGTTCCTTTATCTACTGTATTAAATATTATAACATTATATGCGACAACATTTAAAAGAGATAAATGGTGCATTCACGGCTTAAAATTTCTAAGTTACATTATAATGAAATGCATTGTTATGGACATGTGAAATTGCCTACCTATGAAAAACACATTAAATATTGAATCATATATATATATATATATATAGCAAAAACACTATTTTTACTCTTTAACTCGAGTAAATTAATAATATTGGTCTACTTAATTCTAGGTTTATTTTGATATGGAATTCCTTGATGAACAAGCCAATAATGTCTAAGGAAAATTGTGATTATTCATGACTTGAAATTGTCTATTCAAACAGTCAAACGAAGAATCCGTTAATTATAGTTTGGAAAGCCACCGTAAATGTATACATACAAAAGCATTAGAGCATGTATATATGGTTGACTATAATAAAGAATTTCAATACCGTAACATTTAGCAGTCAAATACCATAAGGCAATGTAAAGAGAAAAAGCAAAAAACAAAAGAGAAATTGTATTCAAATAAATAAAAAAGAAGAAATTCTTGGCGCAGGCAAGACGAAATTACTTTGAACCTATGGAGAAAAAGAAGGGGACTTGACACATTAATTAGGTGACATTTTGTTTCATCTTGTTCCAATAATTTTCCAACTCATGTATAATATGCGGAAAAGGTACGATTTTGTGTCGTTCAAGTCTAATCTCAAATTAAAATCTAAAATTTCACAAATATAAAAATTAATTATAATGACATTCATCACAAATATAATAATTAAGAATATTGTGAGTGAGACAAAACAAAGCATATAACGTATTTGAAAGGTTAATAGTTATTATTACTACTCGTGAGTATAGAGCCTAGAGGGAGTCAATTTTCACTTGTTTAATTTTCATATATAACTATCAAAATCAACATAATCGTTAACAAAAACTTTTGACTTTCAATATTTTTTCCACGGTTTCAAAATCCACTTTTTCCAAGGTAAAACTAGAATGAATATCTCACCAATTAAAAGAATTTGAAATAAAGCAAAAAAGTGGAAATAATTTTTTTCTATAAATAGATAGTTACCTATGTAGAAATAAATGCAAAGATATATACACCAACCTCTAAACTCTCTCCATTAATTCTATAGTTAGAAACCCATTTCTTTATCACCATATAGCATACAACAAACTTATAATTAAAAACACACACACACAAAAAAGATACATAAGCTAGTACATACCATTAAGTAGGGCAAAAAAAAGGCTATAGTGCTAACACACCCTTTATAATTATCTCAACCATGCAAGGTTCTATGGCAATGAAGAGATTTTTAAGCAATCATAAGAGTACTACACAAATGATGGCAAAACGTATGATGGAGCCATGTGATGTGTTCTTAAACCATAGAAGCACCGACACAAAAAGAACATTAGCAACACTTCTTTATGACCACCTTAAAAGACAAGGTTTCAATCCTTTCTTGGATGAGAAAAACATGAAGCCAGGGGACAAATTGTTTGAGAAGATAAACCGTGGTGTTTTGGAGTGTAAGATTGGTGTGGCGGTTTTCTCACCTCGTTATTGTGAATCTTATTTTTGTCTCCATGAGCTTGCACTTTTAATGGCATGTAAGAAGAAGATGATTCCAATCTTTTGTGATGTTAAGCCTTCTCAGTTGCATATTGTTAATAATGCTAATTGGTCGTTGGAGGAAGTTACAAGATTCAAATGGGCTCTTGAAGAGGCTAAGTATACCGTTGGACTCACCTTCAATTCCTCAAAAGGGTAAGTATATATCCATTATCACATTCAAAAAAGGAAAAATAGTTTATAATTTTATAGAGTAATATCCCTCAATTTTTATTTAATTAAGTTTAAAAAACAATATTTAGTAAAGAATAATTTAAATTAAAAGATTGTGTTGCTATCCAATGCTTGCTTATTTGTTGTGCAATGTAGGAACTTTTCTGAAATTGTGACTAAAGCTTCTGACATAATCCTTGGAAGCATGATAGAACTTCAGAATGAAGAGCAGATGAAGAATAAGCACTTGCCAATTCCTGCTTAGATACTGACCTGAAGAAATCTAACCATACATGCCACCATTGATCCGGAACCAGACCAATTAATTTCATGCATGTTCTATATTTTTAATTTATTGCTCTATTAATAATCAGGTCACAAAAACCAAATAATTCAAATTAATTTATTGATAGCTTGATTTTTTAACTCTTATTTCAATAAGTTCATTTTTATATGAAATAATTGAATTAAAATTTAGTCAACAAGATGTATCTGATTTATAATATAAACCAAATACATTTACGACTACATTTTAAATTTTTCTTATAAAAAATACACAAAGGAGTTCATTATTTTATTAAAAATGTATAGCAATAGCAGACACATTATAACGTGCTGTTTTTGTACACATTATGTGTATTATTGGATTGTTATTTATTTGAATTTAAATAAAACATACATGTCGCAGTTCGTTGTCAAAATTATATTTTTCCATTTTGTTTAATTTGGAAGTCAACCTTAACTCAACTATGTATAATCAGTCCATAATCCATATTCATACGCTACCACGCGTTTTCTTTAATACACCATCATTAATTTTTACAATTGTGATGGATGGAAGTTAATAGTATATAATTGGAACTAATTATGGAAATGAAAAAAATGAATTCCACTGATAAATTGCATAATAGAGAATGGGCCTACATAAGAGCCCAAATGTACTTTTTAGTACTTTTTATTATATTTTTTGTTTTAATGTATTATTTATCTCATACAAAAATTATATCTGTAATGTTTTAAATATTCTAGTACATTCTTTCAAAAAATTATACTTAAGAAACGATAACTTAACACGTGCATACATTTTTTGGGTGTAGAGATCTACACACGTCTATAATATAAGTAAACATATGAAATTGAATAAAATTGGAATTGATGTTTACAATTGAGGTTTTATTTAAAATATAAATATTGTAAAATTTGTTTTCATCTAATTTATTTGGGATCTTTTAATTATAAAATAAGAATTTAAAATTTTGAAGATTTATAAATAATTATTTTGTAAGATATGATGATTAAAAATAATTAATTGTTTTCATTCTTTATTTGATATTGTTAGAGATGGAAATATGAGTTTATTTGAAGATTTGAGTTTCGAATTTGATGAAATTTGTATTATATTGAATAATATAATTAATTTTATGGGTTTTGGTTGAAAATTTTGATCAATTTTTTGAATTTTTGTAAAAAAAAGATAACATTGTTGACATTTTAAAACATAAAAGATCAAATTGTCACTTAAAATTAAAATAAAGGACCAAATCGGGAAAAAAAAAGATAAAGGACTAAAACGTTAACTGAAATTAAGTTAAGGGACCACATGTGCTATTTAGCCTTGTATTTATTGTGCATCTTTATGAACATATAATATTTGTTGATTTTTTTGTTCATCTTTATAAACAATTTATTTTTTTTACTTTTAGTATCATTTTTGAAGATCATAGCCGGGAAATGATGTGTCAACTAAGCTATTGAAAGCCTTAGACCATAGAAATTGTGTAAATGGTGAGGATAGTGAGAGCTATAACCCTGTAAAACATTCTAACATGTAAATTTAGTGAGGGTATGATTTTTGGGAAATATTCTAAAAATTTAAATCAACGAGGGCCGTAATCCTAGGTTGTTTTTTAGGGCTTTGGTCCTAGGTACGATTCCATTTTTTTTATATAAAAAAGGCATTTTGCAAGGGCTTTAGCTCTTGGTATTCCTTTCCCACCAGTGTTATAGTTAGGGTTCTTTGGCCTTCAGAAATGCTGTAATCCCAGAGTTTTGTTTAGTATTTCCTAGGACTTTTGACCCTAACAAAATCACAAATATTTTGTAGTAAGAGGTCAGTGGATGAGGGTCATCATTTCCGCGGTGGCTCCAGTGCAAGGAGTGTTGAGATGATTTTTGTCGCAAGTATGAAGGGGAGCCTTTTGTATACAAGCACAATATATTAGCTCATGTAATTGTTGATTATATACCCGTTAAAATGTGATAATGACATGTTATGCAATTCTGAAGTATCGTGAAAGAGGTTCACCGATATACCCTTTTGCATCCAATATATATAGATTGGTGTGACGAATCGAACTTAAAGTTTAGTTTGAAGAATTTATTTTGTGCAACCTTCATCATCTTCACTTTCATCTTCTTCATGTTCAAATTTTGCAGGATATACTCAACACAAGTTCCAACAATTACTCACCAACTCTAGAAAGATTACTAACGACCATAAGACCCTTAGTTATTACTACTAACAAACAAAGTCCTTGTGTAATCAAATTTCGTGGAAATTCCCGATAGAAAAAGTCATTAGAAATGACAATTATTTATGACAATCTTTGTGTTTAGTGGCGGCCTTAAACTATCACAAATATAATGGAAGAGAAAATGTAAATTTATGGCAGCCAAGATCCTCCCAAAACTCCATTAGAAGTTTATGGCGATCAAGACCTTCACAAAGCTTCATTCACTTTCCATAGATAACCATCTTCGTATTTCTTATTTTCTCCGTTCATTTCACATTTCTATCTTCTCTCTAAATTTTTACTCTATCTTCACTATACTATATTCTCTCATTTTTCTCTTTCATATTTTCTTCACTACACTTATTTTTCTTCTCCTTGTTGAACTTTGGTAATTTTTTCATTTTTGTCTTATGTTTAAAAAACATTTTTATTAAATTGTTTTTAATTACAATACAATATGATAAAGTTGTCAATGCATTTTTAAAATAATTTTTAAAAAAAATATCTTTTTTTTTTAAAATAAAAAACATCTCTTTTGTGACGGTAAGACCTCCACAAAAGTATTTTAAAATTCATATAGATTTGTGGCTGTTTAGACTCTCACAAAGAGTTATTTTATAATCTCACATATATGTGGTGGCTAATACTCTAATAAAGTTTTTTTTTTTAAACTTGCGTAAGTTTGTGGCGGCCAAGATCCAACAAATTTGTGGCGTTCAAAATTGCAAATGGTTTGCAGCGGTTGTAAAGAGTGATGACTATGGTGGGGAAAACAAGGGAAAACTACGATGGTACTGATCTATTTAGAGACAAGTGAAGAATTGTTTGTCTCAAAACTTGAAGTAAGCATAATGCTATAGCATTCGGGTCAGATGTTGTAGCATTTGAAAGTCAGTTACAGTTTGTTATTCTGGTACAATTAATTAGTTGGCATAACTAATGTAACAGAATTATGTGATGAATGGTTTCTGTTGCAACTTGATTTCATGGGTCTTATAAATAGGTATAAGGGTATTTCTATGGAATAAGATTGATAAAATAATAGTTTCTCTTGGTTTAGAATTAGGGTGTTTCATTCTGAGGTTTATATGTAAAATCTCTATTGAAAAAATAAGATTATAGAGGTTTGAGAGATCTAAAAAAGTGTGAAAATAGAGTGTTGTAAGGACTTGGTGATTTTGTATATGTTTCTCAATAGTGGTTAACAATGGGCAAGAGGAACTTTTTGCACCTCAACTATGTTACTAATTCTTGGTGTTATATTATTTTTCTTTATCTCTTTATTAAGTGTTGTTTAATTTATGCATTAGTTGTTCGATTGCGTGTTCAAATAATCCATACCAATTAGGAAGTTCAAATATATATATTTCGCAAAAAACAAAAAACCTAAAAAAGTGTCGTAAGATGTAAGTTTATCAAATATCAACACAATAATTCCCTTCATAAAGAAATGAGAATAAAAGAAACATGGAAACGCATTCACTTAGCAACAAATAATTTTGTCCTCTGTTTCTAATTTTCCACGGAAAGCAAATATGAACTTATGTACAACAAGGGTAATAAAACAATTTATAAATTCAAGCTCAACAACTAGCTACTAAATTATTCAAAACATCCAAATAACACTCAAATGGAAACATAAGTCATAATTCATAAGTAAATGTTATTTAATTAGTTACATCTCCACCACAAAAAATGGCTAGAGTTTTCAACTTGTAGGTATATACTTTTGGAATTAAAAGAAAAATAAAATAAAAAATAAAAAAACAAGAATTTTAGAAGAAGAATTAATGATGGACTATGAAATATAATTTGAGAGAACAAAAAAATGCCATTCCCTTATAATCCGGTGGATGGTGCATGTCATCACTTCTCCAATCTCTATAGCATATTGGAACATGATTGGCCTCATAATCACACTCCACAAACCTACAAAGCCAATCACTATCTCTGCCCCTAAACTCATCTCTATCAATGGATTTTTATTGATATCTTTATTTGCTCTTGAAAAATCTCTTACTATTGGTTCAATTTAAGAATATATGTAAATGTTGGTAGGTTGAAGAAGGAAGCATAGTATTTCAATTTGTAATTAGTGATTTTAAGGACTCTTTTGAAACAACTAACAGTCTGCAAATATGAAAGGAGGTTGAGTGACTTGTTTGCCTTGTTGTCATTCAAATAGGAGAAGTTAGGTGGTCGACTTTCTCACTAATGTCCAAAACATTAGCATTTAAGAAGATGACAAAATGTTAATGTTTTTGGGCTTGTCTTGTTAGAATTTTTGGTCTATGTTGTAGTGCTTGTTTTGGCCTTTTGGGCTTGTTTTGACCTTTTGAGCTTGTTTTGTTGCCCGATAAAAACCCAAAAATGAAATATTATACAAAACAAATAAAAAAGAAAGCTTGTCTTTTTTTTTTAGTTAACAAAAAAAAATACTTTCATTCAAATTGATAAAGTACATTTTTTGACAAAAAAAATTGATAAAGTACATCGAAGATAACATAAATTCAAAAATGAACCTACGAACAAACTCGCAACAGAAATGAATTGAACTGAATTGTCCATCTTAACCACGAACAATAAAAAAACGTCGCACTAATAAGACAAACAAAATAACATCGCACGCCACCGGCGAACTCAAGAATCACTTATTAAAATATTATTTTAGTTTCTGAAAGTATGACGCTTTCATGTTTGTCCCTGACTCATAAAAAAATTCAAATTGATCCTTGAATGATCAAAATAGTTTTTAAAAATACAACTTACTATTATAAAAGTCTCTAAATGATACAATTTATGTCAAAATAGTCCATAACCGTTATAACATCAAAGCTTACTAGGTGCATTGAGAAAGAAAGGGGGTGTGTAATGGGCCAAGGCCCAATTTGGGAGGCGATGTCTTAAATGTTTAATAATTTAACAGTCTTTTTTAAAAACCAGTCTCTACCACCTCCAACATAATGGAGCCATGGTAGATTCTTATCCAAGCTACTTTAATTAAATTGGATGAATGAATAAAATTTGAGTAATAATGAAACTGAATCCAATAAACTTTCTAATAGATCCAAACTATGCAATCCATTGTAGTAACAACCTTAATGGCTATCATCATTAATCACCTCACAACACACCGCCAGGAACATTGCACCACCATAGCACCTTAGCGGTTTCTTCCAACCATGATTTCATTAATTAAATACATGTCTTCATTCATTCACTTCACAATTCTAATATCGTACACGTCAAATCTTTATACGTATACATAAAATAAAAATGTGCAAGCAAAACAAATCCATCAAATTATTATTAATAGACTAAGAATTTAACTATATATGTTAGCTTGAAATATGGTTATGTAGCCACCTGTATTTATAATTTATAAAGTGCGTAACAGAACCAACGAATAATGTGGACACTTAAACTCGGAACAAGAAAAAGTAAAACAGAACACACAAAAAATCATATAGCATCTTTTCTTCTTCACGCTTCATCTCAAAATTGAATTCTCCTAAGAAACACAAAACACTCTCACTTTTTATTCCTTTGTCGCTATTGGAAAAAGAAAAAAATAATAACACATGTATCCTATTATTAGTAATTAATAAAATTTTATACACATACTATAAAGCATGTTGCACCACTTCACGCTTTTATGATTTTATAGAAAATAGTTGAATTTGAGGATTTCGTAGCTGAAATTCACAAACAAACACGCAGTGAGATGATTACTTCGTTGGTGTCTCTTGTGTCATTTTTAGTATAAGCTTTTATTTTATTTTTTTATATATTGATACATTATTTCAATACACATTGTTTAAAGATCTAAGAGGGTTTCAAAAGGGTGTCTCTGAAAATTTTGAAGGTGTAGAAAATGGAACAAGATATGGAAGATATTGAGTGTCAAACTATTTATAAAGAGACATTGGATGAAGAATCACATGCTGATATCTTGCACAATGGAAAACGTCCTGTAATTCTTAAGGTATGTATGTATGCATGTGTGCATCTTAAAATTATCCTTTCATAATAAAACTTTAGCTAGATTTATATATCTAATATAATATACTATATAGTAGTAATGTCTTTGATGGATATTTCTGTATTGTTGATTTAAATGAATCAATCTGTTTATTAGTCTCCAGATGTACTTTTTTTACTCAACTCTCCAGATGTCTTCATAAATCATAATCTTGTCATCACTTATACATGTTTGGATTATTATATAAAGTGAAATGATTGTTAAATTTCAGAAATTTTTGATTCTTTCTAAAAAAAATTACTAAACCAAACACATGCAAATATAGTGTTTCTTTTCTTTCTATTTTTTCCACTGGAAAAATAAGTTAATAGTATTATGTTTTAAATCTTTGATCTCACTCAATATATAAAAATTACAAAAACAAAATATAGAGTGTCTTTCATTAATTAATTAGTTTGATCCTTAAATATATCTTTTATAGTTTGATCTTCAAATTTGTCTTTTGATAATTAAGTTGGTTCAGTTATAATTACTAATAAAAAGTATACTTCTACAATAAAAACCTCTCGCTTGAGTGCTTAAATGAGTTCTGTTAATACACATAACTCATTTATATTTTTTTTAGTGTTAGTACCTACTAAACACTTAATTCCTTCAACACTACACTTTAAAACAATTTACTAAATGAGTCTCAATAATAATTTTACATCATTATATTTCAACAATAATTTAATAGTTTATATTTAAAGTATGTGGGGGACTTGTAGAGTGTGTCTAACAAAGTATCTTTCTCCAATAAACACCAACTCTCTTTTTTCCCCAAAGGAGGAGTATTTATTTGTTAGGAATGCTTATTGGGTTAACTGTTACGTTCAAGTGTGAATTATTAAGTCTCACATCGATTATAAATAAACTAAATGTTAAATATATAAAATATATGATCCATATACTAATTGTCTTAAGGTTTTAGATGAAGATATCATATCAAAGTCTATTATGGTCTCACACTTTTAAGGATGAAAATATTTGTCTTATAGAAAATGTCATTTTTAATTTTCGATGTAACATTAATTATTTATTTTATAATGTATACCATCTAATTAATATTATGTGTAATTTTCAAAATACTTTCTTTTATGACGGTAGAAAATATGTCAATTGTATAAATTGATAAAATTAATATTCTCTATTTCATTTATAATAATTTATTAATATGTGTGAAATGAATAAAAAAAGCTAAAAGTATTATTGTAGTTTGGATGGTGACCAAGCTAGTATTAATATCCGATGATTTATTTCCTTCTTTGATAAATGATTATGCAGTTTGATGATGTTGTGTACAAAATAAAGGCAAATAAAGGTGGACTATTTAAGAAAAAAACAAAAGTAGAAGAGAAAGTGATCCTAAAAGGAGTAACAGGAATTGTTCAACCAGGTGAAATGCTAGCAATGTTAGGTCCATCAGGAAGTGGAAAAACAACTTTGTTAACAGCATTAGGTGGAAGACTTGGTGGAAAACTTTATGGAAACATAACATACAATGGAAAACCCTTTTCAAATGTTATAAAGAGAAACACAGGTTTTGTCACACAAGATGATGTTCTTTACCCTCACTTAACAGTAACTGAAACACTTGTATTCACAGCACTTCTTAGATTACCAAACAGTGTCACAAAAGATGAAAAAGTTCTGCATGCTAAAAATGTTATAGACCAACTTGGTTTAACAAAGTGCAAAGATAGCATTGTTGGAAGTACTTATTTGAGAGGTGTTTCTGGTGGAGAGAGGAAAAGGGTTAGTATTGGACAAGAATTGCTTATAAATCCTAGTTTGTTGTTTCTTGATGAACCAACTTCTGGTTTAGATTCAACTACTGCACAGAGGATTGTGTCAACTTTGTGGGATTTAGCTAGTGGTGGAAGGACTATTGTGATGACTATACATCAACCTTCAAGTAGGTTATATTATATGTTCCATAAAGTTTTGTTGCTTGCCGAAGGGAATCCTTTGTTTTTTGGTAAAGGGTCTGATGCTATTCAATATTTTTCTAATATTGGTTATTCTCCTGCTATGGCTATGAACCCTTCTGACTTCCTTTTGGATCTTGCAAATGGTATGTTTTTTTAGTTCAGTTTTTATATATTGTCTTTTTTTCATAATCAATGATAAAAGTTACTGTGAATTTGCAAATGCTACAACTTATAGTTTTTGTAAAATCACGGTGGCTCACTGTGATTCTACCAAACTCACCGTAAATCTAAACATTGACTTAATCATATATGTGTTATTTAATTTTAGTAGAATGTTTTGTAGTATAATTTGTATATGCCGTAAGAGTAAAAAAATTTACATTATCAATTAATCACAATTGATCGATCATATAAGCCACTTTAGAAGAAATTATGATTAAATTCAAATGTTCTTAGAGATCTCACAGTTTTAATCATATATGTGACATTTGATCTTAGTATAATGTTTCTTAAGTACACTATTTATTCGTTGTTAGGGTACAAAGTTTTACGTTCTAAACAAATTACAACCAATCATCATATATGTGATTTTAGAAGAAGTTATGATTAAAACAAATGTTTTTAATGATTTGACGTTTTAATCATATATGATATTGTGGATCATACCTAGCTTGTTGCTTTTCTAAGTGAGAAAATTTGCAGGTATTTACACTGATGACATGAATCAAGACCATACCGTAGACAAACAAAAATTGATTTCAGCATTTAAGAGCAACTATGATGCACAGTTAAAGCCAGAACAACAAGAAATCAATGACTCTAATTTAAGTGAGGGTAGATTTCAAGAAACGGGTTCTGGAAAATGGCCTACAAGCTGGTCACAGCAATTCTTTGTACTTTTAAGAAGAGATGTGAAAGAGAGAAAGTATGAATCATTCTCTGTCCTAAGGATTGCTCAGGTCCTTGTGGTTGCACTTATTGCAGGACTACTTTGGTATAAATCTAATCTTTCACACTTGCAGGATCAGGTAACTATTTCTACAATAATAGATAAATAAGAACTTGATTCCATGTTAGATTGACAAAATAATGTGCTTTATGCATTTTTTGTTTTATGAATTTAAAAGTATGATTGGATTGTAGTGATGTTGGATAGAGAACTAAATTATGATTAGAGAACTAGTACAAGAGTCTTATAAGAGTTTGAGAAGGTTTTAAATTGTAGTTACAGTTGGAATTGTTATCTCAATCTAAGGTTTTATATTGTGGGTATGGTAATAGTTGTGTATGTAAACTGGAGGTTAGTTTAACAGAATAACAGTGTACCACTGTGATCTTAGCAAAATCTATATTTTATAGCTTTGACATATTTATAGTGTTAATGTGTTTTCGTCAAATTCTATGCAATTACAAACATGCATTTGGTCGCATAGCGATCCAAGATATTGTAAACAAGCACGACGAAATGTGGCAGAGGTGTCCTCAACTCTAGTCATAGAGATGTCGAAAACCCTGATATAGTGGCCTAAACTTCAATCGTTGACCTTTATTTAAAACCTTAGTTGCAATGAATTTGCAAAAAAAAAGACTTGCAACCACAATTTGGGCCGCCACATCAAAGTTTTTTATGTCTATGCGACTTTGATTAAATGTGCATCAATTATATTTGACTGCAATTCTCCACAACATTAAAAATACCGACCTGACTACGATGATGACTCAAAATCTAGTTTGCAAATACCTAAAACTTTAGTACCACAATTGACAATTACATTTGTAAACCACAATTTTAAAACACTAATCATAGCTAATCTAATGATCATAATAATTCAACCAAACTTTCCTTGCAGATAGGACTTCTATTCTTCATAACAGGTTTTTGGGGTTTCTTCCCTCTCTTCCAAGCCATCTTCACCTTCCCTCAAGAACTAATGATGCTAGAAAAAGAAAGATCCTCAGGAATGTACAGACTATCATCCTACTTTATTTCAAGAATGGTAGCTGACCTACCAATGGAACTAGTCCTCCCTACAATCTTCATTCTCATAACATATTTTATGGCAGGTCTCAAAGCAACAATGATAAACTTCTTTCAAACACTTTTCTCCCTCTTACTCAATGTGTTAGTTGCCCAAGGACTAGGACTTGCACTTGGTGCTCTTGTGCTTGATCAAAAATCAGCTACAACACTTGCATCAGTCATCATGCTATGTTTCTTACTTGCTAGTGGATTTTATGTTCAAAATGTTCCAAAGTTTATATCTTGGGTTAAGTATATATCTATTAGCTACTACACTTATGAACTATTTATTGGGTCACAATATCATAGTGGTGACACATACCCTTGTTCTAATGGTCAGTGTCCTATTGAAGAGTTTCCTCCTATAAAGCAAATGGGGTTTCAATTGAATGGTGAAGGTTTGGCTGCATTGGCTCTTGTTATAATGTTAATTGGTTATAGACTTATTGCTTATTTTGCTCTTATGAGGATTGGAGTGACTAAGAAATTGGCCTAGGCTAATTTTTTTATTTAGTATTTAGCTTTTTTTTTTTTTTTAATTGGTGGGTTTTGTTTTTGGTGGGCAGAGCAATATATGACACATGTATTGGTTATTATTATTCAATATTATATGACATGATATTATGTTGCTTGAAATATGATTCTTAACTTATTTATTATTTATCATTTTTGCTTTTATTCATCTCATTGGCAAAGCATTTTTCCAATTTTTGTAATTTATTTTCAACAAGAATGGAATTTAAAATTCACAATGTAGACAAGATCGGTTACTTTTTATAAACTCCTAATGTGGCTTATATGTAGCACTAAATTTCTTGATAAACATAAATAAAAATCGAAATTAAGCAAATTGTATTAAAAAAAAAAAAGTATGATTTGTGTGGTAGCTTTAGTGTTTCCTTTCCCATCTGGTTTCTGCTAGGCGCCTACAAAACATTAATACTAAGACCTAATTCACATGCGTTGTGCCACACTTTTACCCTAAAAAATGCATTCATATGCTAACTCTCAATGTTTTGTTTTTCTTAATTAGCCCCTACACCATAAAAAGAGAAAGACAACATACCACGTATACTAGACTTCACTCATTGGATCAAAGGTCGAATGATGATTCGCTGATTAAGGTACATCATGACCAATGTCTTGCACAAACATCAAATTTCTTAAATGACACAACTACTATATAACGAATGTACAACACCTCTCTAGAGGAACTCTCGTCGCTATCAATTATTGTATTAAAGATACTTCTACCACCGTATGAGTTCTACCTCGGACCATATATAATGAATGTATTTGTGTAATAATAAAAGATGATATTTATTCTGCGAACGAGTTTATAACACTCAAGTTAATATTATAAAACACCAAAATGTTTATAAATTTGATAAAATTAAAGTTATCAAAATATTTATGTTTTCGGATATGTAAAGTTGATGATGCTAAAGAATCAAACGAGACAAAAAAATCAAACGTCGCACTTATTTGACAAGATAATAGAAAAATTCAAAGAAACAATTGATTTATGTAAAAATTACTTATTTAAAAAAAAAACCGATATAAATAAGTGATTTGGATCAAAAACTAGTCATAAATCACCCTTCTTTTATTATTATCAATATCAAGGTTGCCTGTCTTTTGTTATTATATCTTGAACTAGTGTAAAAACTTGAGTCTTGCACGAGGTATAATTGCAATTAAAATAATTAGATAAATAAAAAATATTTACATAAAAATGTAGCGAAATTTAGGTTGATATAAGTATAACATACAATTAGTCAAAAAGAAAAGTGTAACATATAAACCATATGAATTGATTTTTCAATGTTGTATCTCATATTAGTCTCCAATCACAAAACACCATCCACAACAGTTGCTTTTGTAGCCGCCGCTGGTTCTCTAAAGGGCTTTCTTCTTCATCATCCATTATAGAAAGGGTGGTTTAGATTGTTTTTTGTTATTATATCTTAAAAAGAATGACATACTTTTGGCCCTAACAAGTGTCAAACTTAAGCTTTCAATAATAAAAAACAAAAAGCTTGCCGTTGATTTTTTTCTTTTCTTTTATGCTCTTACTATTGTGTTAAAGTGTTGTGAAATGTAATTTAATATTTGTTTTGGAGAGTGTGAATGTATTGAGATCATATAGAGTTTGAGAGAAGTCTATGTGTTATTATTTGGTTGTCATTAGATAATGATCGTGGTTTTTCTCTCCAAATTTGGAGTTTTCACGTTATTTTCTTGTGTTGTGATTGTTATTTAAATTTCTATATGTTTGTTTATTTTCTCAACATCTAGTATAAAAGCTTTTGGTTCGGTTTAGGGAAATAGAATTCTTAGTATGCTATGTGGTTGCAGTTTTGTCTGATCTTTCACATCTGAAAAAGAAGGGTTATATTATTAAGTGGTCTTTTATGATCCACCTCTCTATCCTGAGAACCTACCTGGTGCACGATTACATTATGTTAAGTTTCGCTAAGAAGTCTGGGATGAAGAAATTTGATGGATGAATTAATCAATTTTGGTTTGTGTAAAATTCAAGTCAATGATGTATTGATACAATCATTGTTGCACAAACTGTTGATTGGCAAAAGTGCATTGGTTGTCATTGATGCAATGTGTGGTGTGAAATTATGTCGGTTACTAAAGAACTTCATGAGAAAGTCAACATGAAAGTTGCACCATATTTTTCAACATAGTTTTTGTATGGAGAATAAATTCTTGAAGTGGTTTCACCTCAAGTGAAGTATACTTTTTATGGTGGAGTATGATAGTTCTTTTGAACTATGATTGTCAGTATAAACAATGAAGCTAAAGATGCATCAATTTCAATTAAGGTTTAGGGTGTTGGTCGAGATTGTTAAGTTTGGTTGAAACTGAGGAAATTAAAATAATTTCACATTGCTTGAAATTGTAAAGGAAGAGGAAGCTTAATGCTATATATATGACTCTACATTTACATTTTCATTTTTTTTCTTTTTTCTTTTACTCTTACGTTAGAGTGTTGTGGGATGTAGTTTAAATATTTGTTTTGGAGAGTGTGGGTGTATATAAGGCCATTGAGAGCTTGAGAAAAGTCTATCTATTGTAACAATTTTCACATAACGTTATTAGTTGGTTGTCATTAGACAACAATCATGTTTTTTTCTCCAAATTTAGAATTTTCATGTTATTTTCTTCTGTTGTAATTGCTATTTAAATTTCTCTATGTTTGTTTACTTCCGAACAACTTATGTCCACTTTTTATAGTGCTAACATGTTACATATTTTACTAAGTTTTTTTTTTTTTATAATTTTGATTACAATTTATAAAAATTTATATATTATATATGTTTTTAACACATTTATTAATAATGTACTTGAATTTGTTGAAATAGAACAGTGTGCCACAAGAAATGAAGAGTTGAATTGTGATATTTAAAAATTTAAATCAAAAGCAAATATCACAAGTTGTCTCTTGAATAAAAATGTTAGTTTAAAACAAAGAGAATGTTATTTACCATTAGTGTTTAATGAAAAATATAGATGATAGTGATGTGGTGTGATTAATATGCAAAAATAACAGATTAAAGTAAAGAGAATCATACAAATTTATCTTGGTTCACCGTTAACTTTGAGTTATGTCCAATCATCACACCCTATGAGATTTTCCACTATTTTGCTAAAGAGAAGGTTCTTTCAACACACTTTTACAATTTTTTATTTAGATCACAACTTGATTGTATATAATCTGTATTATCAAAGCTTCAGCAGACTTACAACTTATATTATCACAACTTGAGCAACTAACAAACTCAGTATAAATAGACTTAATACAACTTTATGCTCAACAATCACACTAAAAATATTTTGACAGATTTTGACAAGTATATGAATAATGTTTTAGTGCAGTTTAAAGAGAACGATTTCTTCATGTGTAAGTGCATTTTAAAGAGAAAATTTTTTTTCTCCAAAAACGTGGGCCAATATATTATGTTGTAAGAGCATGATCCTTACCGTTATCGGCACTATTAGTCACGACCTTCTTAAGAATCAAACTCGGTACCTGAGTGATAAGTACCGCCGTCCACTTATTTCCACCAATTGAATTGTGAGTGAGTAAAATATTATTTACGTAACAAACACTCACAAGTCAACTCCTCTTTATATAATACTTCATTCTTCTCGTTAAAAGTGTTTCATATATATTGTGTATATGTCTTAAGAAAATAATTAATTGTTTTGATTTTAAAGATAAAATAAATTTTATTTATTAATATATTATTATTAATAGTAGTTAATGGAGTAGTTAAATGAATTGATATACCATATATAATGATACATAGGTCACAAAAAAAGTAAGTAATGTTTCATTATTAAAAAGACGCATAATTTTAAATAAAAAATATTACAAATATGATATTTATAATATGACATGGAAGGAGTAGCAAGGAAGTTGCTATTTTTATACAACAAAGTCCCTCTATTTCAATTCAAAATTCTCTTAAACCTTTCTCACTATTTTTATGCAAGGAAGTAAGATAATATGAAGTAATTTCTTAGGAAAAGATAAAGCAGGTTTTGTTTAAAAAATAAATAAAGTAATTGGGCAATAAACAACAATGGGAATGGTAAATTTGGAAAACAATAAGCTACACAAAAACCAAATATTCCTTTTGTATATAGGCATATATTCATTTTTTTTTCACATATACCTAAGTTATATTCATTGTTTTTTGACATACACCTAAATTTGAAATAACAAATATTATATAATTTATTTCACATATACAATTTATTTTGTTTTTAACATATATCTAAAAGCATAGATTTAAGTTTGACATAACAAAATATTTTGTAATTTATTTCACACATACCTAGGTTTGAAATACAAAAATATTTCATACATTAACATATACTTATATTATGTGTTTATATTAAATGTGAAACACAATACTTATGTTTGAGATTAAAAAATTATCACTATAAACAATATTTTTAGTGAAGTGCCCCTCTTCATCTTTAAGTTTTCCATATTTAATTAAGACTTTTGTGTCACTTTGAGAAACACCTATTGCGAAGATAAATTCTAACATTAAGAATGTGTTGACTATTGATAATAAAAATTTGAGAAATTTGAAGAGAATAAAGCAGTTAAAAAATATGGGATAAGAGAGCAGTTTTAGAGTATATTTTGGAGGGTTTTTTTTATAAGAAAAAGTTACAAAATTTGGAGAAAGGAAAGTGATTAAAAAATATGGGAAAAAGAAAATAATTATAAAGTAATATTTGGACGTTAATTAGTTTAATGATAAAGAATAAAACTGGAAATTGATTGTATTATGAAAGGTACATAAAAAAGTTTAATAAAATCGTTTATTAGGTAGTAGTTAACTCGTAAGTAGCTTTTATTTAATGGTACAGATTAAATAAATAAATAAAGTCACTTAATTGGGATACAACACGTTCATGTGGAGATACATCAAGGGATTTGAAATCCCTAAGTCATATGTCACAGGAAAAATGTATTTGAATCCTTTGCTACAAGTTTTTCTATAGCATTCTCAACAATTTTCTATCTCTCATTTCATTTTCTTCTCTTTCATTCTTATTTTTTATTTTAATTTCAAATTTAATCTCCTCTAATAACATATGCGCTATTATAACTCATATCAAAACTCAATATTATTTGTAATTATTAGGTTTTTTTACCTTAATTAATTATGGTGATTTTATTACTAATATTTATATATATTTTTAATTTATAACAATTGTAAAATATGTAATAATTTATCAAAATGCTCAAGATTTCATTAAATAGTCATAATAACATAAATATACTTAAAATATAAAATGTGATAATACAACTCAATTCATAATAGCCAAAAAGAAATCTTATTATAAAGAAACAAAAA